>JAMYCR010000015.1:3020975-3620975 GCA_028830335.1 Eucera pruinosa | reverse complement strand
CTGTTCCTATAACTGCCACTCGAATTCGTTTATTTAATAATAAAGTAATGTATGAAGAATTGTAAGTAAACAAATTTCCATATTAAATTTGGACTTCGGTTTACGTAACAACACATCGACATTGTATATTCATTTACACTTAATATTTATCATATTAAGAACTAAATGTGCTGTTGAACATTAAAACGTAACCAATATAACTATAAAGTATGGAACGAGTTATAATTCAGTAAGGCGATACGTTTACTATATATCTTATATCTGTTACACAAACTGACCTGTTAATATATGTAAAACGTGTTTCTATTTAAATGAAAAGTTTTTAAGTGACAGTACGAAGGACATTGGACTTCGTTGTACATTTTCAATTACGTAGTAATAAATTTATTATATTGAACATATAAAAAATGTTCATAAATAAAAGAGCGGTTGAACAACATTATTCTCCAAACTGGAACAATCTTTATGTTAAATACGTTCTACAATAGTTACATAAAGTTATGCGCGAACCTTAAAGTGGCAATAATTGGTATATTTACCCTATTTTATTTAATAGTTCGCGAATCTTCGAGAGTTTCTGCACGGGGATGGTCTCGATACTATTGTTATCCGAGTATATATTGTTACACCTTTGCATTCCTCTGGCATGCAGTAACGGTCGCACGGTTCTCGCAAGTGACTCTAGTCTTAACATCCGCTGTAATCCTAATCTATCTCTGGGCGCATAACAGTTTCATGTGACGGAAATGTGTCATTGCTTGACAATCAAAAAGTTTAATCTTGAAATATATGATATGCTACAACTGTAATTTAATATTAGCTACAAGAATAAATAACTTTTTAATATGCATGTAGTTGATCATCCTAAAAGTTATTTCTCAATATGAAATATACACAAAATCAAGATTCTGCAGTAAACAAAAATTTTGTCACTGCTTAGTTAATGGAAGAAGATTCAAATTTTATTTAGAATACTTAATTTTTGTATTTTTGTAAGTTTCTCAGGAAATAAATAGAAAATTACAATAAGCTACATTGGATATAATAAGATTTGCTGCCTCTTTACCGAAATAAACTCATTAATTAATGTTTCTGCCTTCTTCAACGCTGTTTTTTCAAGACGCTGTTTCATAATTATTGTATTTAAGTGGTTCAACCGTGAATAGGATTTGTTTAAATTAATAATATTCGTCTTCGATCCATAAAGTGGAGAATAATTTGAGCGTTATAGGGTTAACTACAATAATTTCTAGAATTACTCAGTATAAAAATTATAATTAAGCTAAGTAACATAATTAAGCTAATGTATGCTTGAGGAAATGTTTAAATTTGTACAATGCACGTTTAATCTCCAAAAAGGAATATTAAACGGTTAGCTGAATAACAATTGTATTAACTGAAAACGCAAATTTAATTAGTTGGATGAGATTCATATAATTTATTATCCTTCTACAAATGTAAGGAGATATAGGATGCTATACTGTGATTTAATTTAACTTTACAAGGAAATAAACGTCATTCTGCAAAGAACTTTTGTAAGATTTAATATCCAACTTTATCCTCATGATTGACTGAATTCTAAGAAAGAGAAAAAGTACTGAATTCATTTCTAACTTTTCCGTGTATTAATCTTTTTCTCCGAGAAAATCAAATCTTTTCTGAACTGCAACTGTTTAACGTCAAGTTGATACATTGATTATGATGAATTGTTAGTCACAAAATTTCTAGAATAACGAGTGAGGGGAGGATATAATCGAACCAAATCAAAAAGAATGAAATTTTCGATAACGTTTCCTTTATGAAAGGAAAAACGTCATTAAGGCATCGAGGATGACCTCGTTTCCGCTGTATACGTGACAAATACTTCCGGCCTTCAAGGGTTGAACAAGCACCGCACGGAACATCAATCATCTGTGAACTCAAGTTGGTCTAATTACTTATACAGATTGCTCCATGAACTGTGGGTATGATTTTCGTAGCAAACTGGACGATAAATATTAAAACTCCTATTAAGAGATATCAATTATGCCGATAATCATGAGAATGATGTAACACATTGTAACTCAATAACCTAACAAAAAGTTGAATTTACCAATTATTTCATAGAAAAGAGTTGAAATTAATGGGAATAAAAAAGTTTGCGGAGAAAGAAGATATTTCTAACTAGACAGCGGATTTGTATTCATTTGTGGAGAATTTAAGTATGCAAAAAGAATGCAACATGCATACAATAAAAAAATTAAAATATACAAAATGTCTGCAATAAAAAATTAAAATATATAAAATACATACAATAAAAAAATTAAAATATACAAAATGCATGCAATAAAAAAATTAAAATATACAAAATGCATAAAAATATACAAAATATAGTAGCGAATATAATATTTAGAGGCTGAAACAACCCCCTATTTATTTTTGCATTTAATTATATAGCTGCTATTCAGTTACATGAATTCTAGACGTACTGTAGGATAATTATTAAACTGAAGATCAAAATAAACATAAGATTAATCAGCCCTTTACTATCGTACCAGTTATCTGGATTGTTCCACTTTCATTATAAGCCCCAGCCGCTCTGATCACTTCTAATATTCCGAGATTGCCAGTGGGAGGCAAATCTGGGTTCAGATATTAAATTGATAAGAAGAGATAGTTTAATCTCAGACATAAAACCCAAAATCGATTACACGCATAGTAACAACCTATCGTATTATTCACTCTGCTCAGCATCATCGCATTAGTCATCCATTTTAAATGCAAAAATCAAATTACTCACTGCAACATCCAACAGGAATTAACAGATCACAAAATCCACCGCAATTGAAACAAAAAATATGTATATTTAAGCTATTTTTCACTCTATACCAAATTCTCCAATTAATTTTTTTACAATATGCTGCAAGAAAAACTCAAACACAAGATCTAGGCGTACAAATATAGAACCAGTGCACATTGGCTATACCTTCAATATTAAATTGATTAAATAAATTAAGTGCAATTTATTAATAAGGAAAAGCAAAGATCAATTCCAGCTTGTACAACTGTAATATAAATTAAAATCACGAGTCACGATCATGGTACAGATTACGGTCCCAATAGAATAAATATTTGCAATTCTTATTGGTTCAACTGGCCAATAATTTACTCATTTGAATCACGAAATTGAATACAATGTCATTTGAAAGGCTGTACAAAATTAGTTTCTCTACTGTCATAAGCATGAAAGCTTCAATATGATGTTTCGTTAATCGATTTAAAATATATTTTAATCTTTTTCGTTTTACGAACTGTTACATACATACGTAGATATAAAGAAGAAAGTAACCAACATCGAGTTTTGAGAAGCAGCGTATATTACAGTTACTTACAAGAGACTGCCTTAATATAACAGACAAAATCCACATTAATACTCCTACTAGGGTAGATGTACCAATTACTACCAATTTAAGGTTATCGCATAACTTTATTTAACTATTTCAGAACGTATTTAATATTGTTCAACAAATTTCTTTTATTTATGAACATATTTTATATATGTTCAATATAATAAATTCATTACTACGTAATTGAAAATGTACAACAAAGTCCAATTTCCTTCGTACTGTCACTTGACAACTTTTCATTTAAATAGAAACATTTTTTACATATATATTAGCACGTCAGTTTCTGTAACAGATATAAGATATATAGTAAACGTATTGCCTTACTGAATTATCATACGTTCCATACTTTATAATTAAATATTGATATTACCTATTATTTTCTAATATTTCTACGTCCACATACGATTGCTTTAATGTATTGTAGCATTGATACCACGAGATTTTGGAAACGTGTAAATAGAATTTCCTTTTACAATAATTTTATTATTTCTCGAAGCTGGTTTTCACTTTTGGGTACATTTTTATCAACTAATTTTGCTCCGTGTTATCTATAAATTCTCTATTAGGTTTTATAGTTATACAATAGCACTTTGCATCACAAAAACATTAGTGTTTTTAGCTGACTTTATATTATCGCGTTTGGCCGGAGACTTCTTGCCAAGGGTAGCATGACATCACAGATATTTCTTCGGAAACTACCTTCTCACCAAGTTTCATTAAAATAGGCGATTAACACTTGGGAAACCTTTCTTGTAAGTAGAGCTGCGGTGTTCCGAGCGTAACATTTTTCATATTTCTTGCCTCTTTTATCGTACTATGGAAGGATTAATCCTTAAAGCCGTCACACGAAACAGTTCGTACACCTAATCTGCCTTTCCATTCCACCGGGCGAGTTATCTCGAGCTGGCAATACCACGTGGACGATAACCCGGTTTCGATGGGCGTCCGGCGCGCGTGTCGCAAGCTCGTTTTGCGAGGAATCGGTTTAGTCTAGGCAAGCATCTGTGGCACTCGCCGCCTAATCAGCGGGATGTGACGAGCCAAGAATTGATCACGCACCAACACAGAATCGTGGCTGGCACCGGTTATTTCCTAGCCGGTCGCCACCCGCCTTGGATTATTCATCGAGATTCATCGGGGACAACCTCGCCCTTCGATCGAAACCGAACACAACTCGCACACATTGCTGCTATAGGGACACTTCCACAGGATTCTCGTGTACGTATCAACGTTTACGTGCCCATGCACGCGTCGGTTCACTGACCATCCGGTCGATCGAAGTGGAAAATGACCGTAGCCGTTCGAACTGCTCGCTAAGGTTTCAATTTGGATAAGAGGCGATCCGTTCAGCAGACACGAGCAAATTTATATCGGGTTGTGAATGGGATTCCGTGGTAACAGATCCGGGAAGAGATCGGTACGTGAGTACAGACAAAAGCGATTACGCGAGTGACGCGGTGGAAGGAGAATATACTGACTATGAGTCAGACGTCTGACCGGTAACAGTTCTGTTCTACTTGCCGCTGTTAATCCAAACTGATAGATACTACGACCGAAAGATTCATATACAAAATAAATGAGAACGAATATTTTAGGAAAAGAATTAATAAAAAAAAGTACAATTTTTCAGTATAGCACTTAACACTAGATTTACGGATCCCGCCAATTTTACGGATTTCAAATTTTATGTTTAAAGTTAAAAATAATATAAGTATTATTTCTTAGCAATTTATGTCAACTTTGATTAATGCAATTATATGAATACATGTCGTAATTCATTTCGCCCCTCCCCAACTCTTTAACTTAGAGTATTTATACATAATACAGCTATTTTTTAGGAAACTTGTTAAATTATACGATCACAGTCCGTAAATCTAGTGTTAACACTAAACTCACTACGGCCGGCCAAATGACCCGTTTTAAAATATTTGATTTAAGATTCGACATTCATTGTTATTTCTTTCGTTCATTTAACTTTATGATAATTCTTATGTTATCCGACCAATCAATTTCTCACATTTTGTTTTTGATTCTTGCTTTTTCATCTATACAGAAAGATTTATTGAATAGATATATGTAAAGTGTCGGTACGTTTTACGTAAAATTAAAAGGTTTTGTCTAATTTTGTTTAAACAGAAAAATTTACTACACAAAAATATAAATTTTGTCCTTTTATATTATTTCTCTATGCCTTCGACTTTCAACTTTAAGGACGATTTTCATCCCTTCAATGTGAACAATTGCCAATAAAAGAGGTATGTGTCGAATATTGTTTTGAGGACTATCATATACCGAAGCTTCGTCAAAATCAACGTGTATGAGATCGACATTAGCACATTGCGGATGGGTTATCGTTTTTTCAAAACAATTTAGCGATAAATACATTCACTAAAGTTATAAATTACAAAAAAAATAAAAGCATTAGTCGCTTAAAACGGTAATTAGTTCAAACAATTTGATTTGAATGTGTGCATGTTTACGTAAGTGTGCGATGTACCATTACATTTTTGATACATCTTTAAAACGCATGAATAGTAACATTTATTCGAAAAATTGTAAAATGGTCACAAATTTATCAGATTTTGCCTTACTTAATAAATAGACAACAGAGTGTTAATACACATATGGAAAATATAATGTACGAAGAAAATACAGAAACACAGAAAGAAAATACCTAAAATAAAGATATCCAAAAAATTCCAAATTAAAGAACACGTTAGAATGTTTAGAAGGCGAAATTAATTACTATTTTGACCCTATTTCTGTAACTGTGTTTACAACAATATAAATTTCCATAAACATCCGCAGTCTACTAATGAATATTGTGTAAGTTGTGTACATATTATTTAATCTTTAAATTTGATTACGTTTTCTTCATAGATACGCGTTAGTATTCATGTATTTTGTTTGAATAAACTGCCATGTGTTTCAGAACTTTTATGTAATAAATCGTTTACTACCATTCAAATACTTTTGTTCCTCACTGGCAATGTTGATGTCATATTATTATTGTAGTATTATGCTCATCCTTTTGTTTGTTGAAAGTGTACGAAGTTTCTTAAGATCGCAAACTTTGCTGAATTTCAAGTTTCAAAGTCTGAAAGTTTCGGAATTAAGGAGTTGTTGTAAGTTCGAAAGAAATACTTGCTTCTCCTTATCCACCTAACACCGTGCACTTCTAAAATCTTCTTCTAAGATGAACGCTTCTTAAATGACTTTCGTCCGTCCTTAAAAGGAGCGCATAGTATACACTATAACATTGCAGACGTTTCTAATTTTAACAATCAGTTTAGAGGTTCACAAATTTATAAACAATAGTATGATTTTAATTATCTTCATAAATTGCAGAGTAAACATAGAAAAAAGATTTATGAACTAGAAAAATAAAAATGTCAGAAAAATGATTTCATATTTACCGAAATGTTATTTATTAACAAGATATGTATATGCGAAAATTGATTTTTACACGTACTACAACACTATTTCATATAATCTTACAATACTTACATTTTAATATTTTAAAGTCATACCAATTAATACAAAGGGAATTCTATATTATAGAAACAATTCAAATCCTTATAATACTTGAAGCTTTTTTTACGAGCAATCTTTTACGAAAAATCTCAAAGTAAAACTAATTTAGCCAAGTTGTAATCTAAGGAAGATTTCCTATCGATAAACACCTAATCTATAACTCTGATCACACACCTAATTAAACAATAAATTAAAAAATAATACTTCTTCAAGTGCCGATAAGAACGAAGATACTCGTAAGTAAAATGAGACCGTTATCGATCAGACTAATCCACGCGACACAACTTCAACCTTTGATTGGGGGGAAACTATCGAAGCGCACTTTCTAGAGCTATATTGTTCTAACGTTATCAATAAAATAGCGTAACCTAACCTCACTATCGCTTGGCATTGGAATGTATGGCCGTGAAACGCGATATAAGACATAAAATTCAATTTCATACGTAATGCCAACGTTCGAGTCAGAAAACTGGCCCCAATCCAACTTTCTTATTCCAAATATTTTTCATCCCGAAAATTGCTTCGATCTTGCATATAAAAGTGTGATCAAAAATCCTTCCACGTCAATGACCGTTTAATTAATTTCACACTACCGATGAGCACAACGCTTTCCCTATTTCTAATTCGATGAAGCAAGTTTTCCATTCCAAGCCGTCGATTCCATACCCGTCAATCTTGTCCAGCAAAAATACATATATGCATAAAGGGTGTATCTTTAAAATTGTTGTAAACTATACAAGCTCTAGTAAACTTATTGAAAGAGACATAAACTTGTATGCATATAATATATTCTTTATACTGACAAATAAATTAGAAAATACGCGAATAACACGTACATAAATCTTGTTATAATGATACAGCATATGATATATCATCACCATCGCCTGAAAACACGGTTCGCTTATTACAAATGTAATGTAGTTCAAATAATGGTAATACATATTAACTATCCTTATAGAAAACAAAACACTAACTAAATTACAAAATTTAATTGAAATATAGTTATACAATTGACAAAAACGGAATAAATAGATTATCACTATATGCAGGAATAAAGATAACAATGTTATGGAATACCCACGTTTTTAAGAAGTTTAATAGCCACGATTCCGAGCTTTCCCGCATTTATATCAGTTTATTTACAATATTATTATCTATTTACTTTCGAATTCTCAAAAACGTAGCTTTAAAGAATAATTTGCCATTTCACACGTTATTGAATACATTTTTATCAAGATAGTCCCATAAAGGCATTAATAGGCAAAGCAAGACATAAATGTATAATAGGGTTTAAGTTAGAATTTTCAAATGTTCACGGTAAGAATTCAATATTGTTTCTTGCGAAATTTTTTGAGTAATTTTAAAAGCCAGCTTAAGCATTTGTAGGCTACCTAAATTGCTGATGACCCAAGTAAAATGGAACCTACATAAACTTACTCCAAATTTTAATTTTTATTGAAAACAGTTTCATAAAGTACAGACGTTGATACGTATCTTAGAATCGTTTCAGACTTTTTAAAACCCTACAAAATTAAGCATAAAGGAGTTTGCCTTTATAATGTAAAAAAATATGTTTCACCGCGATGGGTTAAGATTACTATACTGTGACAAATTATATAACCTCCCTAAACCAAGTTTTTCTACACATTGTTGTAAACTTTCTTTCAAATCTTATATTAAGTGTTCCGTAATGCATCCAAATAATTTTATCCCTCTTCGAATTATTAACTTATTCATTAAGACTAGAATTATCAAAGTGGTCAAAATGACTCATACGTAATGTTTTATAAAAGTTGGAAAAATTTCCACGGATATATTTTTGCAAATCTTCCATAATTTTCTATTAAGACAATGAATAAGGATTTATTCTCATTGCATTACGTATTTCTTCAGGTATTCATAATTTCGATTCCTTTGATAGAAATAAGTATGTTCTAATTGTCAGTAATTCTACTATTAAATACAATTTACTAATACACTATTATTAAGTACACAACAACGAAATTATTTCGATTAAAATTCATTGCTAACTATATCTACCACTTGTCCGCTTAATTTTGTCTCCAGCCATATATTCACAAAGATTTTTCTACTTCTTTCAATGATTTCTACCAGTTATACAGTAAATAATTCTTGTGATACACCCTATATAACGGAGGTAACCCTCGCTCCCACGAGAACGCCCGATCTGTTCGCTCAAAAGTTGCTCCATATTCGGTGACCTTTTCCAGGGACGTAGAAAATGTCAGGGTGCCGCCTACGAGCATGTCCCTCTTTCTGGCAAAATGCAATTTCGACAATCGACGATCGTTTAATCCGAGAAAAAGAAATTACAAGCCAGTGCTTGCGGCCATTGAATTCACGAGCTGACGACGATTTTCATCCCCCTACCTCCAGCACGTGCTACACCACCGATAGGAGAGCTATTCATCTCGGAAACGAGATGCTAATAAAGCATCATCGAGGAAAGAAATAAAGAACCGGGGACAAATGGAGGAGATATTAAAGCTCGATAATGGATTTCTCTGGCTATCCAAGCGTTCCCCGATATTTCCATGATATTCATTTCACCATACTGTCAAGAGTGGCTGGGCTTTCGTCGCGGTGACGCGCGTTCGTTTCATTCCACCGCCGTAAGAACCTTCCATTCCTTAATGAGAAAACAGCCGGCACCCGGATAGGCTTCGGGTCAAAAGAAACAGGGGTTACATTAAAACGTAACTTAACCGGAGAAGAACCGTGGAGAAACGCGGCTTCCGTGAATTGTATTCCGGGCAAACGAGAAAGCAGAAACTCGGAGACACGAATGCATCGTCTTTGTTTTGCTAGCTTGCAAAAACCGAGATAGTGGAAAATTTGATCTTCTTAAAAAAGTAAGAAGTGCTTTCAATTTAATGTATATTTTTAAAATAGATAATTTGTCCCTTAAAATTTGGGATAAGTGCAAAACAGACATGTACCACAAAATACTAAATTTAATTTATCAGAAAATATGTTTTCAGAGGAAAGATGACAGAAGTTACTGCATTATGGTACAGAAAATAAAACACTTATGTATTAGGTGTACAAATCAATTCAGGTAATTGTAGTGACTCAAAACCGTCATCTTTTTCCAAAAACCAAATTCATCATTTAAGAAGTTATCTAAAATAAAGTATACTATTGTAAATGATTCTAATAATTTTTGCACATAAACCATGAATTTAGTTAAAAAGAGCGCCATATTACTTTGTGCAGCTATATTTCTTCCGACATGTACCACCTTTTCACTGAGCACTTCAATTTAAGGATACAAATCATGGAAAAATAAAAGAATGGTTATTAGAATGTATGTGATAGTTACCTAAAATTATTAGGTTTCGTGTAACATCCACCTACTAAGTGGAACATTTTAAAACTCTAGTCAAGTTTTGATCCAGCCATAAATTTTACGACAGCTATCTACTTTTAAATCATTTTTAGCGTTATGCACCCCAAGCACTTTTTTCCCAGACTAACTAAAAATTTCAATCATATAAGCCTTATTCCATGTACTTGTAAAATATGTGCATTGTAAATGTTACAAGGTATAACTTAATTTTCATCCTTCAGATAAAAAATAAAATAGAAAGTATAGAAACGTTCACACTCATTTAAAATTATTAAGAAGCTATTCAAACTTTTAAAATTGATCTACCTTAGAAATCTAGACTAAAAAGAATTCATATATTCAATTTTACTATAAAAATTTCACCCATTATGTAAGAAAAAAATTAATTCTTTTCGTCTATCAACTAATATTCACGCTTATAGTATTTGTTTTCATAACGATTCTCATGTTATTTAGTTCCATACGAACTGATTTCACAAGTCAATTTAGGCTATCAGTAAACTTTTCGCATTTTTTAACCTAATTCATAAAAAAATTTTGCAATAATGTTTACATCAGGGAATTATGGACGCTAAAACATCATTTTTAACATCATTTTCTTGCAATTCCTGCAGGCAGTCTTTATAAACCTTTAAATTTTCATGTAAGTTGCAAATATATGTATCTTAATATATACATTTTTATTCCTGTGAAAACATTTAAGTTTTTATATAAGTAGCAAATATATGTGTCTTGATTTATATATTTTTACTACTGTGATCTCATAAACCTAATATAGATCAATTATCACGATTATCTAATTTTGTATGAAACCAACACGTGTCCTACTATTTATGGACGAGGGTATACGTAAATACGTAGCAAAATTGTTCGGAATCTCTTTAAGTTTGCAGCTCATTCCAATTATCGTATCACTTGATATCGAGACAAGGTGCATGATGACACGCTATCATCGACGATTTAATCTTATCGCAAAACCATTAAACCGTTAAATAGATAGCTTACTATCATCAACACAAGCACTGATATATCGTCGTCAAAATATTGTTGCCTTGTACTCGAGCTGATCGTAAAGTCGAAATCGCGAAACCATTCTTGCGAAACAGTGGAGTGTTATCGGCAGTTCCCGTAACCTTGCGAAATTATTGAACGAACGTCGTCATAAGTTGAAGGAAGGTGCGTTACCGTGGAGAGAACGACCTCGAGTACGATCATTCCCTCTTGGCCAGGCATATTTTCCCGTCGCGTAAATCGGAGGGCACGTTGCATCGGGAATTAAATCAACGCGCCTCGCTTCGTTGATGGAGATGAAGGAAAACGAGGAGAACGAAGCTGGTTGAGTGAACGGAAGAGAGAAAGAGAGAGAGAGAGAGAGAGAGAGAGGGAGAAAGAGAGAGGAAGAAAAAGCTAGAATAGGTAGAGTAAAAGCAAGAGGAAGTAAGGGACACAAGAGGAAGAGGAGGAAGAGCAACCATGGTGGGGGATCAATTTAGAAGCCGTGACTCACTCGACACGGTGACGTCGTTAGCGCACCCCTTTCGCCCTCCCTCTACGCCATCCCTAAAAAAGAAAGAAAGGGGAAAAAGAATAATCCGGTCACAACTCTCTCTCTAAGCGAGAACTAATCGAGGCCAGTGCACACTGCTGGGGAGGCAGGAGACGAGGGGGATGTTCTCAACTCTCGGCCGGTCGACGAGCCTCGAGTATTATTTCTGGTACTCGTGTATACCACTGTTATCCGACGAGACGAGGGCCGCGGAGGTGGCACGCGAGTGCAAGCAGAAAGGGCACCATCGAGTCATCGTTGCGCATGATAACACTACCGGCCCCTCGTTACGTCGAAAAAACTCTGTACCTACGGTCGAGTTTTACCTACGCCCATGTACTTCACGCGCCAGTGACTCTTGTTTACAGAGTCGAGGGAGGAAAAAAAGAGAAACGCGAAAATATGAATCGAAGAGAAACAAGGAAAATTGTAGGGAAAAGGGAGAGGGTGTAAACGAGGAAGAGGATGCAAAGGGGGAAGTATCCAACGCATCCTCTCTCCTCCGCACCCACCGAAGCCAGCGTCCCCTCGCCCCAATTACCGTGCCCATCGCTCGCACCACCTCGTCCACGCTCGTAATTTGCATCCGACCTCTATTTCCTTCGCATCCGTCGAACTAAATGTCCCTTCCGAAATTGTCGACAGAAAAAACCCTGTGCTCAGTAATGGTATTTGTAAGATAATATAGGGGATGACGACGAAATTGCTTTTCAAAATTTAGTTAAGGTTCCAGTGGGTCGCTTGAATATCGAAACGAAATATATGTGCTGGAAGAATTGTAGGTCCGGGAAGGAGATTGTACTCACGAGGCATGCGATCAACGAGGATCAGGCTGTGGGTTAGGAGACGTCGACTCCTGGATCGTCGACCGACGAGCATCCTACACTCCGATTCTCCTGTTCCTCGAATCCTGGCGTCGAGGACCCGGATGATCCTCCCGTTGTCACTCCCGGCAACACCCACTTTCTCCTCTGGCCTCGTAACCTCGAGGGCCACTTTTCCTTCTCTCCCTCGCCGCCGTCGTCGAACAAGGCGCAGCACTACTCTGACAGCACCACCACTACTACTACTACCACCACGATGTGATTCTCGGCTACCAACGGGCACAACCACGATAAGAAACCACCACCACCGTTACGGCCACCACTACCACTGCCACCGCTACCACGAGTAGCAGGCACAGCAGCCTTGATACTGGCAACCAGTTCGCAAGCGAATGACTTACGCGGGATTCCTTTTACTCTAAAACCTATCGCGACAACCCCCCTAGGAATTCATCGCGCACCCTTAAATGCGTACGTAATAGTGGCGTTGTCAAATGTTGCTATTGGCCACCGTTCGCGTTGACATCAACGAAGAACCCCCTGAACGCGAGCCGCACGCGGCAATCTACGAGCATGGGATGATTCCGTAGCTCGCTGCGGAAACGCCACCGTGAGCTGGCCTATCTACGCGCCTGTCTGCTCTCCCAAGCCTCGAACGCCACCCCCTTACGTCCCGCCGCGTAGCCTTCTGGCCAGTCACGACAGAAATGTATGCGCGATCCTGACACACGCGTGTCCGTGACACGTCCCAGCATGCGCCCTTCTACGCGCACCTCGTATCGCACGCGCCCGAGTCCAGCCGAATCCGTTCGACCGCAATCAGTGTTGCTGTTTTCGATTCGTCATCTAGGGAGTTTGTCTATCAAAAGGATCACACAAGGACTGTTTCTCAAGACAGACTGTTTCTGTTTTTTTAAATTTAGCTCGCAAAGGAGCTTTCACTGCTTTTTTAATGATAGCCTTGATATGCGATTGAAAGTAGCTGTATAAAACTACATTCAGTAAAAGTGATGACGATAAATGGTTTATTAGAATATTTATGTTTAATTACTAGTTGTGCATTGAAAGATATAGTACTATTTCTTGGAATTCGATTTTATTCTTTTGATTAAAATTGTGAATTTCATACATTATTTTGCTGTTTATATATCTATTCTAGCATTTATAGAATATATATCGTACATTTACATTATAAATACATAACATCTCGGAACTATTTTAATTTTGGCGCCATGAGTCCAATAAAAAGGTTAGGTTCGGGTTAGGGACTTTTATGATGTAGATGATAACTGACCTGTACACATCCTACTAATGGCGTCCGCTTTATTTTTCTATTTATGAAACATTTAGGTATGCCGTGACAATAAAAACTTTAGCGTTTTACGCTTATAATTTTTCTATTACAATTACACGCAAGGTTTGTGTAAATAAAACGTAAACACTGTTACTCTATTCTTTTTGATATTACTATAATAATGTTTTGTTGATAATATGATACAATCAGTAGTTACCTTCAACCGGTACTGAATATTACGGAATGAAGTGCAACGTGTCCTTCGCGATGTGGTCTTGCGTTTAAGGTTAAATTTCACTACTGATTATTATACGAAAGATCATAAACTGCCGCAGTTAAATAGTCAGTGCAGAACAGTAACATGGCGCGGCAACAATGACAGAAAGTGCATTCCTCACCGACGAATTCGGTACCAAATATAATATGTGGGGTGGTTTTCGTTGTAACAGGGGCTTTCTGATATTGCTCCTGGTACATGTGTTAGCATTTCAATGTTTCATATGTAAGTATTTCTTCCATACAATATATGTATCGTGTAATAAACCGAACATGTATTAACATATGCATCTGCGTATGTAACGTGACATACTGCATGGTGCAACTTCTACGCATGCTCCCCGCGATGTTTAAATAAATTCCTACTATGATTTGCCATTTTACGAATTATATATGAGCATTGATTAAGCACAGGAAAGACTATCCATTTATAGGAAACATAAATTTCAAATTGAAATACCGATCGTGTAAAAAAAAAATAGGTTTCTTACGCCCCTTATAATTCAGAGTCATGATTTTAAAAATTACCCAGAGTTACATACTTATATATCTAAATTTGTCGAATTTTATCTTATATGCATATTCTATCTTATATTATTATATTCTTATATTATATATTTCTATCTTATTTTCATTTTTTTATCATTATATTGATACCAGGCACTTATATATTAATTATCATTCCTGGTTTTTAGGTTGAAATGAAAATTTTTTCTCAATTATAATTCTTCTCACTGTAAAAATAAATAAAATTTAAGTTATACATGGATATATAATGGAATTCTAATACATATGAAGATATATGTATACAATACGTATATATTGACAGACATTAAAAGTCTGGGTTTCAGAGAGCAATTAAGCTAAAAACAATTGATTATAGCAATATTTATTTATAATTCCCATCATATTAAAAACGCTGTTATCTTATTGTAGTCTGATCTAGTAATGTCATATAGGACACTAAAATGGTAAAGGGACCAAGTAGTCTTTGGATAATTCCATATAAGAATGGATAGTCTGATCTAGAATGGATCTTATGCTTCATTGATGATATGGATTTTTCAGAACCTAAACTGATCAACTCCACTTACTTATAAACATCTGAATTTTATTATCTAGGTATATAATTAAAGTTGAAATTTCTCAAAAATTAATTTAATCATTTCAGATAGTTAATCATTTTGGCTTCTGAGTAGTTCATATATTATCATTCTATTTTTTCTAATTTACTTCAAACGTTTTAATTCAAGTATTTAAATTTCACTTGAATATCTAAACTATGGGCTGTTTTCTTCTAATAATGTGTATTCTTATTTTATTCTTTTCTTATCCAAAGATTATCAAGAATGTTGGAAGTGGAAAGAGATAATAAATAAATTGGAAGAGATCAGCGTGGATGAACGGGACATGAGTGGGGTAATATATAGTATAATAAAACGGCTAGAGGGGCATGGTGTGTTCAGTGGTATCAAACAGGAACTTGGCGAGAAGCCTATAATTTATGCCATCACGCCAACGTTTGCCAGACCTGTACAAAAAGCTGAATTAACTAGATTGTCACAGACATTCTTGCATATACCGAATTTTCACTGGATCGTTGTCGAAGATGCAGAAAGAAAGACAGCACTGGTTACACGATTCTTAGAAAATAGCGGTTTAATTTATACCCACCTGGCTGCATCGACCCCTCCAAATTATAAGTTAGGTCGAAACGATCCGAATTGGAAGAAGCCACGAGGCGTCGAGCAGCGAAACGCGGCTTTACACTGGCTTCGAGAGAATCTCAAAGTAACCGACAAGGGTATAGTATTTTTCGCGGACGATGACAATACGTATGCTATCAAACTATTTCATGAGGTAAGCAGCTTAATGATACGCGTTAAATAATCGGTGCAGTCACGCAAACGTTATATAACCCGTGTACCTTTTAGATGGAGAAGATACAGAAGGTCGGCGTGTGGCCGGTTGGTCTAGTCGGTGGTTTGATGGTGGAAAAACCAATATGTGATAATATTACTCGTAAGGTAATCGGTTTCAACGCTGTGTGGAAACCAGATCGTCCATTCCCATTGGACATGGCGGGCTTTGCGATCAATTTGCGGCTTCTGTTGGAGCATAAAGATGCTGTCTTTTCTTACGACGTTCAGGGTGGTTATCAGGAAAGCGAAATTTTGAGACAAATTGTCACTAGGAATGAATTGGAGCCATTAGCAGATTATTGCACGAAGGTATACATTGATAGTTTTCTTTAACCCTTGCACTACCAGCGGTTTGAACGACCTCGCAAAAGTCCATGACAAGGTCCAAACCGACCTATAACTTGACTTTGGTTGCACAAGCATTTTGAATTGAGATTCTATTATCATTATTAATATTAATATTATTGTCGTTATTATTTTTATTGTATTTTATATATGTATTTTGAAGCAAATTAAACAGGTCTTTCATATTTAAAGTCACACTAAATACTGCTCAAAGACATTTTTTTAGCTACGCGCGCTTTATTGCCTTTATAACATAAATAAACGACCCGCAGGCTGAGATGTCAATGGGTCAGGAGACAAGCCGCGGCAGCTGACTCTGGGTCCGAAAAGACTCATAAGCAGTGATGCCAGACGAGCAGAACTTTTACGACTTTCTTCCAAGAACTGGAGTAGGAGTGGAAGTGCTACCCGATGCCGTATCGCGTCATCGAGTGATACTATGGTACTATCGTACTACTTTCCCACTCCGACCTTTCTTCCCCTACTTTTGAGGGGAAATTCCAAGAAATTCCACTCGTCTGGCATCATTGCTCATAAGAGCCCACAGATGTGAAATTCGCTTTTAACATAAGACGGTATAATTTGTAGTACACAGTAGTTCTCGAGCAAGCATGCCAGACACGTAAAACTTTTACGATTGTCTTCAGGGAATAGGAATAGGAGTGGGAACATTACCCTGTCTGTGTCGGATTCATAGGTGGCACGCGTCATCGAACAATACTATTGTACTATTTCCTCACCCCTACTCCTTTTCCCCTGCTTTCAGAGGAAAATTTTTGAGAAGTTCTGCACGTCTGATATGCCTGGTCTTCAGTTCTAGACTTTAGTTCCTTGACAAGATAAGAGAATAGATATTGTGAGAATAAGCGAGAAAGGTACAACTTTGTCTTGAAATAAGCAACACGTTCGGAACCATCCAGATGCTTATTGCAAGATATGCATACTATTCGGCTTGATGTTATTCTTGAACGGGATGAGAGAGAACTGTGGAGAACAAGCGAGAGGCTCGAGTTAGCGGCAAACTATAAAGTGATCAACCGAGTCGGGATGTTATTTTTCAGAAAAGAATAAAGAATGACATGTCTTCTCATTCTGACACTAACTTACTCGCTAATATTAGAGTGAGAAAGTATTCTATTCTTCTATTCAGCGATGTTACTGCTCATTCAGTCGGAAAGATTTATGGCTTCTCAGTTTCGCGGATTTCTCACTCTGCGGTTAACTTCAAACAAAGAAGAGAGAATAGCAACTTCCTTATTTCGAGACAGAAAGTAGTTGCTTATTTCGAGATAGAAAGTAGTTGCTCATTTCGAGACAGAAAGTAATTGCTTCTTTCGAGACAGAAAGTTGTTGCTTATTTCGGGACAGAAAATAGTTGCTTATCTCGAGACAGAAAGTAGTTGCTTATTTCAAGACAGAACTGTATAGGCGTACAGAGTAACATAGTATTTCTTTCTCACTTACTCCTGCTATACATATTCATTGACCTTGTTCATAAGATCGAATTACGTTCAACTTGAGAAACTGAATAGTGCTGAAATAATGAAGATGAATGAGTTAAATTTAAGGGAAAAGTACTGCACATCCAGTGTGGTAAAAGCCTTATACCGTTTGCCAAAATGGACTTTTGTTCTTGGAAAATTTCACTTTATAATTTCATTATAAATAAAAGCAATGTTAGTTATATACATATATATTTAATATATATTATATTATATACGTATATATTTTTTTACTTTCAGAATCCAATACTATTACTAAGATTGTACATATTGTAAAAGTATGGGAAACATAAATTCTCGCAACACCATGCCCATGTCAAAAGTGCTAAATTTTCGTTAGGTTTATAAGTTTCACGTATGTTTGAAGAACAAACTTGATTTATATTTTCTAAAATCAGTTTCGTATTGTCTGTTAAACTTGCTGCATACCATATATACAAAATCATATAGTGTCTGTTTAACATTGCCTACATTTATAATAAAATGATAAAGTGAAATTTCTGAAAAACAAATGCCGATTTTGGTGAACAGTATGAGGCTCTTATCATATTATATGTATACTACCAATTATACTCATTGTCAGTCTTATCCTCAAAGCAATTTCCACGCCCATGGGTTCTTCTTGTTAAACGTGGTGGGATGTAGGTTAATTTATATAAAAGTATATCTGACGGCCCTCCTGTACCTACCGCTAGAGGGACATACGAAAAAATAGGGCTTTCTTGAACGTACTCATTCCAACTACCTAGTCCATATATATATATACTGTCTTTAACCTTCCTTCCAATATCTCAACGTCTAAGGCAGGGCCTGCTGCGTAGCCTAACTGATGAGTCCACTTAGCAGGTCCAGGACGAAACGCACACCCTTCCTTTTTTCCATCTTACCCCCTCTCCATAGCGCCACACATGATTAATACATCTTATTAAGTAAAGTATGCATCTTAGCATGTTAAATAATTGTTTTGTGTTCATTAGGTGTATGTATGGCACACACGAACAGAGCCGCCGCAGCTAAACGTGGAGCAGCTATTAATAAAGACAGGTAAACGTTCAAACGTAGGCATAGAAGTATGATAAAAACGTTAAGCTATAGTGTGCTGCATTTTTGCAATCGTCGAGGAAGCCTGCGCCATGTTAGAGACATATGACGCTATTGTCGCGTTTGCGGCAGAAAAGGAACAATAAATTTTATATACGCTTTTTATCATTCGCACTGGCCATAATACTCATTTCAGTGAGGAACAAAGCAGTTCCATAACTGGTAGTTGCTTATAGCTGAATACTCGGTAAGGATGTAGACGTCATATTAATGGTTTCTAAGTGAAATATGTGTATATCGATAGTATGCGCGATAACACGGGAGCCTGAACGACATACTATCGTTAAGCATTATTTTACTTTACGAATCAACCGCCTTTTATACTTTCGTGCCTGTTAGTACAAGGTCGTTTCTTTTTATACGATAAATCGTAAAAATTGTAACAACGATAAATGAAGAATAATGTTTGAATGAATAAAATTTTGATCTAAATAAAAACGAGACAATGTACAGACATGAATTATTTGACCTGGAAAATGTTCTTTATCCTTTATTAGTCGAGTACGTTTCTCCTTGATGCGTACAGAAAAAGCATACATAAAAAATATGCCTTACATCTACGAACTTTAATAATGTTTGTAATTATATTCTTTAAATTGGAAGATGCGCATAAATACTTTTCTTGGGAAGCTACTTGGGTTACGGATTTTGGCAACGAATATAAAATAGCTAGATAAACGTGACTTCTCTTATTCTTTCACCGAGTTGTAAAGTCATCACTCAATGAAAGATCAAAATGGTAACGATTACGACGAATAGTTCGCAATTTTCCTTTTCTTTTTCGATAATATATATTTTTTGTGTATAATATGTACTCGTTGACTTATAAGCTAATAAGTACTATATATTTGGCAAAACTCTGTGTTTACGGTACGTAAAAAAGCTACCCGCGTAGAAAGTGTGTTCGCAAGCAGGGAAGCGATGGTTGTTTTCAATTAACTCTTTTTCTTAGGTTGGTGTAACTATTTTAAATAAATATACATATGATCAATTAGTTCTGCTTTAGGTTCACGTTTACTCTTTGTTTTTCTTTTCATTTGCGAACGCACCTTCCGAACTCGCATATAACATTCTAACCTTACCGAACCCTCCTAAGCTTATTTCCAATATTTCTTAAAGATTAGGAAAAACGTTTACAAGCATTTACAAAAACTTATCATATTTTAACTGCGTTTTTTTTGAAAAGCCATGTTACATATTAAGACAAAACTGGTATTTTACTTTACGTTATCGAATATTATAATATGTATATATATATATATATATATTTATATATGGCAGCTTTCGATTGTTCTTTTGTTTAACATATTCTGAAACCAAAAATTTGGATCCTTAGAGAACTGGCAAGTCTTGCAATGTAGTGTTTAAAATCCGGTAAAAGTTTACCTGAACATTATAGATGTTGCTGCTTTTGATTACACTATACATATTTAGAGAGACTTAATCGAAAGATACATATTAAGACTTATTAAAATGTCACATCACGATCGATATATCGAATGCATCACTTTTCTTCCGAATTCTATTTTGGCTTCCATATTTTACAGTTCTTAAGTATACTGTTGTATTCTAACTACATTGATAAAATTCGATCATGATGATACATACGATTTAATCTTACAGATTAGAATTTGATCGCAAAAGCTGCCCAATTATCGGTTAGTTTACTTTCTTACATACAGGGTAACTATAATATAGGGTACACAAAATACTAGTAACAAAAAAAAAATAACAAATGACAAAGAGATACTTGGGCTGCTCTTGCAGGCAACACCTCGGTTACAATTTTTACATTGTAAAATGTACACGGTAAACTAACACGGATAAATTATATCACGAATACAAAAGAATATTTCACGCGAGATGTGTTTAGTTCGAACTAGAAAAAGCGCAACTATTAATTCACCGTGAATAAACATATATCAGTCATATTGATTGACACACGCAATAGTCGCGCTCAAAAGCTGAGTGATACTTTTGTAAAAATTAGTTTATAGAAGAAACACACATAGCGATGAATCTTGTCAAAGGATACGCAAACGACGAGCTGAAGTGAGAAACATTCAATAACCTGAGTTACTTGATCGTCAATGATAGCTGGTACGATTCGTTTTCATGAAGTTAGCTTAAAGGAATCAGTCTTTGAAATCAACTCATACAACCACGAAATTGATAATTCGTCGTTTAGAATCGTGCCGAATAGAAGAAAATTAAATGTACCTTGCGGACCATATAATAGTTGTCTTCTAATTGAAAAACGTACATGAGTGGAACGTGTCGAGGGAATATGATAACTTTTAAAAAGTATATATACAGATCGAAGGTTCCCACAAAATTGCGAACCTCGTTGAGAGAGAAAATTCCTATTCCGTTCGTTTCTATTATCGTACGCTTCTTAAAACTTCAATTTCCGTTTCTATTTCACTGTGTTCTTTACCTTAATGCGGAAGGAACGATACGGAACAGGTGAACTGTTTCTTTTTTAGTTTCGTGCAGTACACACGATAACACAGTACTACCCAGCGTACTAGACTGCGATTACCTAGAGGGTGCCTCGAAGCAATAACCACTAATTATCGACCAACGTCTACCAATTTCGCGATAAATTTTGTACATTCTTCTTTCTTGTGTAAGCGATCTATCTAACTCCTTCTTCTTACAATATTCGCTACGTTACGTTATTACATCGATAGTTTCTCTTTTCCCCTAAAACGATCTTGGAACACAATATGTTACGCATACATTTTAACATAGATCGTAAAATTACGCTTGTGTTTCCATACGTTGTGGTTATTATACGGACGGGGGAGAGAAATTTCTTTTTTTTTAAGGATTCATTTACTGTTATAAAATAGATACAGAGAACTATCGGGATCGGCGAAAAATCAGATGTACAATTTTGTATCGAACGAATTGATAAAGTGCAAGCTTATGAATAAATGTTATAACTTTTCCTGTTATGTCCTCGAAAATAGAGAACATACAAAAATGTACCTGCCAATTTCGCGAACGAAGCAAACATCACTTCGTATTGTTGGATCGTGGTCAGATGGCGCGACGTGTCTCATCTAAAACATCTCATTCCTCTATGTCCCCGCATAATTCCCGAGTAGCAATTGTTTTGAAATTCGAATATGAGAAGGGAGAAGATTTTTGACAAACTCTGTTCCCTACGTGTACGTTTCGGGATGTACGGGTTTATCTTTTCGTATCGTTCGAGAACACTTTGGCCAGAAATAGTGTTTCCACGGTGATTTACAATCTAGTACGCCGGAAGAATATCTAGACAGCTGAATCCTTGCCGACGAAACCGGTCTTTGAGACAGACCTCTTCCCGTCAAATGTGATAGATGTTTCCCGACGCAGACCCGAGTCGATGATCGGAGTGATTTTCTTCTCTTCCTTCAGCGGTTCCTTCTCGTCTCTAAAATGTTTCAATAGAAATGCACTATTATTAATGAAAGATGATTCGTGAATTGGTTCTTATGGTTACTTCTAGTACTGGGCATAAAAGAGCATGTCGAGAGATGCGGCGCGTGGTGCAACATCGAATAATACGCATAATGCATGCCATCACTCGTTAGTATTGTGTATTTGCAACATGAGTATCGTTCCTTTCTCTGTTTCCCCGTTGCGTGTTTTTATAATGCAAGCCTGGGCACATTTTATTTGAAATGAAAATAAGAAATAACTATTTTAGATGATTTATTTCAGACCGTTATTTTCAATAATGTTATTTGAAAATAAAAATAATATCGATTCGTTTAAAATAAAAGTATGCCAAATAATGAGTTATTTCGTTGTTTCTTTATTTCAAATTTTCAAAAAAAAAAACTTCAAAATAACATGTGGTACTGTTTAAAATAAACAGTAATAGTAAACAGAAGAGTGTTCGTGTAAACTAGAGCTGGACCTGGTAATTAGATCACTCATAACTTTGACCATTTTCTACAATTTCACAATTATTTCATATAATCATTTATTATAATAATATGTTATTTGAAATAATGTAATTTTAGAAGTGCCCAGGTCTATTATAATGGTATAGTAAAGCTCCCGTATCCGCGGATTTTGTTTCATGATTTGCCGATTTTGCTTAGCAGATGAAGATATGTTTTAAAAAATACATGTAAAACTATATTTGAATTGTGTTTATAAGATATTTTTCATTATTTTGTTATTCCCTGACGAGTAAGCTCGAAACTCAAATTCCAAGTTAATTATAAGCTGAAACGATTATTGGGACCAGGGAGAGAGAGAAAGGTAGGGGTGGGAGTAGAGAAACGATAAATGTATTAATGTTTTATTGCGCACAATTAATCAATCAAAATTTTATCGTAAGTATATATATAAACCAAAAGTAATTTAGATATACTTTCTATTACTATCCGCGAAAAGGGTTATGGACTTTATTTCTCGTGGATACGAGGTCTTCCTATATACAGTGAAAAATGAATGGACAACGCAAGGGCAAATATAGCTGAACTCGGATGAAGGCTGCATTGCTGAGAAACATTCATAAAAAGATAAATGTGTTTAAAATGTTATTAAACACGCACGTACATACGGAGATTGTTAAAGAGTGCGGTATTTATTAGCATTTGGAAAATGCTCCGGTCTCCATGATAACCTTTTTTCACGAGACAATGAAACTGAATTACCTACTTTCATGATCCACGGTCGGATGGAACAGGGTAAATTAGAGCGAATGGTGGTGAGTGTGCTACGTAGTTAACGAGCAATTAATATCACTTCAGAGTGTTGATATCTCATGCAGCATAGCCAAAGCACGGGCGAGTAATGGCGATAGTTTATGCAGCGCGCGTAAAGAGTGATAGAGAGAGAGAGAAAGAGAGGAAGAACGAGAGGTTGGGAACAAGTAAGCGTTAAATGGACTGAATATGGTGAATAATGTACAGTGTTCTTTGGCATGAAAAATGGTTGGCGGTAAAACTGATAATATTCAGGAAATAGGAGGTGATAAGGAAGAAACAGACAAGATTCATGCTGTAATTATTTGCTTCATCGTCGGGTATCACCATAGATTTCGTCCCTTAAGATGCTATTCTCGAATTATGTATTTGACGTTTTAGTATTGTTCATCGGCGACGAGGAGAAAAAAAAACAATTCAAACATAAAAAGTATGGGAAGAATCTGAAGATATTAAATTAAAGAAAAGAAAAAAAAAAAAAAAAAAACATCATGCGAAGTAGAAAGCCGTGTCAGAGCCCCTTCGAGAGGGGCCATGCTTCTTACTGATTTTCACTTATGTATCTCTCTTACATGGCAGTGTGTTTGACCAATCTAATGGTATTTTTTCCACTACCCGAGTCTTGGATGGCCGTGACCCCGGCGACATTGGCCATTTTTTGGTCGCAATACGGCAATGGAAACCGCCAACCGTAAAGACTACCGGTAAAGAAAAAAAAGAGACAGATGCGAGAGGGTCAAAGTGTCTCATAATGGCGGGCTAGGTTCTAACGAGTTAACCGGACCATTTAACCACGGAGTACTCTACTATTTTTTGCGGGACAAATGTAGTTCCGTCTCGAAAGCGAAGGTTCAATGAGAACGCGATAAAGAATGCCCAGTTCCGATTTGTCAAGTGTCCATTAAATTCGGACTGTAAAGACTCCCCCGCATGGTCGTTTAACTTTTTATTCAGTTCCCCGCTGTATTGTTAAGAATCAAAAGACTGGGATTGTACAAAGCCTTGCCAACTCCAATTCATGGATTTCAACGGGGGCACTAGAGTACTAAACCCGTAAATATCAAAGAAAGAAAAGTATAAAACCTGTGCTTCTATCAAAATCAGTTATTCGAGTAATAGTTTAAGTGATTAAATTGCTTGGGTCTGACAAAATTAATTCGTTTAAACCAGGGATTCCCAACTTATGTTTCGTCGATAAAATTTGAGGCTTGCACAAAATTAGAATATGTATGAAAAATTGATTTAAGTAAAGTGTCAAAAATTAGTAGAATAGTACGGGGAATTGGGACTAAAATTTGTTAGTAAGGAGAAAAGAACGCTGCGGTTAAAATAAATTGGGAACCGCTGATTTAAAGAATTATAAACATTGTTGTGATTAAACGCTGTTATATAGCCACATCTTAATGGAATGTTTAAAGCAAATTTTTATTATCTTCTTTTTTTAATAATGAATCATTTAAATTGAAATATTCTAAACAAACAATGTTTAATTATTCTGTAATTCAGGTAAGTTTAACAAATCGAAAGCGGGCTTCCACGAATATTATAAATCTTTCTGCAAATGTGCAGATTTTGTAAACTAATCTGCACGTTAGTTTCCCATATCTCGATTAGAATCGTGGAAATTCGTTTGACGGTTGGGTGGTGAAAGAAAGAGTTTCATGATGGTCTTGTATCATGTTGAATGGTGGGTGCAAAGTTCGATGACACGGTAAATATAGCGCCAAAGACTTGCCAAAGCACAATGTAAAATATGTGTATGTAATGTATATAAGGAGGTCGAATAAACCGATCTAAATATCGAGAAAATGTTTCGTGTGTTGTATAGCGTGTACTGGAAGAATCTTTATTGAAACGAGTCTCACCTGCCAAGTTTCGCATCCTCTTCGTCTACTGGTTTCCGACGGGACCGTTCGCACACGTAATATATGATTCCTGTAATAAAAAGTTTATAGAACCGTTTACCGAAAAACGTATATACAAGGTAGATCGTAAAAGGTCTCTTGATAAAATGTGTTCCCTTATTTTTTTTTTGTACTCGATGAAATGCACTTCCTAAACTCGAGTAACTATATATGTGATGACTCAGCGTGAACTAGCAATGTAATTTTGTAACATAGGTTCACAGTTACGCTTTCAGATAAATGTTGCAATTCATAAGAAATTTATATCGTGTAATGTCAGATAAATTTACGCCGGTGCATCAAGTAAATCAACGTTGTAACGCAAGATAAATCCAACTTGCAATTACGGATACATTTGAGACACAAGTTGAAATATAATTAGTGTTGTACTTGCGTGTAAAACTGTCATAATTTATTTATTTTAAAATTGATGTACTATATGCGTTTATTGTTTCGGTACCTGTATGTTTAGCTTTTACTAATACAGTCGAACCTCGATAACTCGAAAACCTCTATATCACGAAAATTTTGTTCATTCCTTTCCACTTTGCTATGAAAATCTCTATAGATCAAAATAAAGCTTACTCGAACTCGAATTATATGTCACGTATTTAGATGCATCTTTTTACATCTGTAACTTGAATTTAGAATAGTTAGATCTCTACAAGTCGAAATTTATAAATTTATAAACTAATAAATTTTAATATTAGAATGATTATTTATTATTTTAATATTAGAAAGATTATTATATTAATGAGATTAAAATGGTCCATTATTGAATCGGGTAAAGTTATACGTTTTTATTAAGAATCAATGTATGTAATTGCTTACAAATTTTCAATTGTAAAGAAATACGACTTCTTTCTTGCATGATGAAGTATATCTGTGATACAATTATTAATAAAATCGTCTTGTACTTTTACTTAACGTTACACTAGAATTTCAATGACGGTAACTTTATGTTAATGTGTCGAATAAGTTTACATTACAGTTTCAAATATATTCATGGTTTCTCGACTTTCACGTTGTACTTTAACATTGTAATTTTGCAATTTTACTTTATGTTGCAAGATTATGTCATAGAAATTTATTGCCTAAATTTATTTGAAATTATTTCAAATTACAACATTGAAGAATTTGTAATTTAAAAGAAATATTCTTACCTGTCTTATGTGCGCAACAGCAGATCACGTCGATCACGATAATAATAATGAACAGTACTGCAATCACGATACCGATTATGGCTGCACTCGATATCAGAGGTCCTTGATGATGAACCACAGTGGTGTCTATACCTTGAAGGATAAGAATAATGCATCAGAGAGACGCCACGAGAACGAAATATTTTTTTGCAATCCGTTAGTGCAGAAGCATTACTTAACGATGTTTGGTGATGATAAAAGACATATTACAATTATCCGTTGACCGCATTTGTAAAATATATTCAAATATAAAATCGGAAGTTATTGTATTATCTGTTTCAAACTTTCATTAATAAAGTTTAATATTATATGTTAGCGATTTTATCGAAGTATTGAAAGTCTCTTGCCACATGAAAATACGGTGACTCACGAAATTCAAATATTCTTGTTTATTATATTTCTTGTTTAATCAAAATGTAGTTGCTAACTGAAACACTCTGAAGATGTACTTAATATACAATTTGGACTATAATATTGATCTTATTCGAGGTTTAATTACTCTAAGAAGATCAGATTGAAGGTAATCTTATAACGTCACCATTTGATTAATTTTGTGAGTAACTGTCATTAAATATTTAAAAGTTGCATACTAGTCTTTATTTCCGCATTGTTCTTAAAATTTATTTATTTTAATAGTAATTCTAAATGGAACAGTTTCTTATGTAATAGAATCACGTGCAAGACAGTGCTCGAAGATAAATCGAATTCATTGCGAATTAAATTTTATATGCCTGAGAAAGTCTGTAGGGCAAGAAACCCTCTAAAACCTCGCTTCTCGACAAAACAACCGACGATACATCACGATACTCCCACTACACGTCTCTACAAGCCGATAACAAGTATCTCCAAGCAATGAAAGCTAACAGTCTACCCTGGAACTGATATCACGTTCGCAATTGCACCTAATACGACAGTAAACCCCGTGCACATCACCAAACACGTTACGCGAACGATTAATTTTAGTCTCCTGAAAAGAAACAAGATCGGCGGGGGGTTCTGGGGAAGTGCCAAAAATCCGTTTTCATCAAAGCGTAGACATGTAAGGAACCAAAAAACACCAAACCAAAGCGAAACAATGTACATACGTGTGTGTTTGTATACCAATGAAAGAATGATCGTCATTGAAGAAGCGATAAAAAGAAGCGTGGTTAAGAAACAAAATAAAGAAATAAGGAGAAGAAGAAAAACAAAAAAAGCTGGTGCACAAAGATACGTATGTGTGATACCAAGCGCGAAAACATAGCGGAACGGAAGAGCGACAAAAGGGTGCTGGTGGTCCCTTTCGACGCAGAGATATGGGTGCTGAGAAAGCTCAAGGAAGGGGGAAGAAAGCTCATTCGCTACCTTTCTCTCCCGATGTTAGTTTCTACGCGTCACTAATCTAAATGTGCTACCTTCACACACAGAAAGCCTTTTTTCTTCACTGAGTGCCTCTGACTCGCGCGCGCGCACTCTCTCTCTCTCTCTCTCTCACGCTCGCTTTTTGCCTTTAAAAAGTCAACAGAGAGGGACTACTACGATATATATGTATACTTAGCAGATGTATGATACACATCAGTCGTTCAACTCTTCTTTACCATATTTACCCATTTCTTTCGCCGCATGTCGTATCCCATCGTGTATTTTTTTTTTCTTTTTTGTTAAATAGGTGAGCGGAAAATGAACGAGACGGCCGAGGAAGAAACCACCTCAAATTGCTCTGTTCGCTCGAATTCTCTCTCTGCCGGACTTTACCCTTTAATGCTGATGTGTCCGCGGTCTGATCACCGAAGTAGATGATTCAATTTGCGGTGCAACGTCTTAGACTGTGTCTGTTTGATGGATATTGATGAATGAGTAAGCTGTTCAAATGCTTCCGGTCGATCGGTTCTTCGAACCCCTAGACTGTCGACTGTGATCTTCTTTGCCAGTTCTGTTCTTTATATCTTTTTATTTGAACCGAGGTTTTCTTGATAACTGTTGGTTCTACGGACACTTGCTCTCCTGGTTAGTTAATTATTCAATGGAAATGAAATCAAAAGGAGGAACGTACACTTTAAAGCGCTGCATATATTTGGATGGATGTCAGCAAGTAATTGCATTATTTAATTCGTTTTATTTTTGGGAGTAATTGAACGTTTCTGTGTTCGGTTCGAATGTCAATTTTAATTAGTTATTAAAAGCGAACAAGATTTATGAGTTACGGTTTAGTTTGTAACTCATTAATGGAGTACGTTTCCGCTTCTGTCAGACGGTTTAATAACTTCAGTGATCAGACGATTTTATCCTCTTCCAAAGTCTTACGCCGTTACTATTGTTGTCATTATCGTCCCTGGTAGGAACAAGAATTTCTGTAATCCTCTCCACGCGAAATATAAAAAACTTGTTGCAATTATCCCAGAATTTGATAAAATCAAATCTAATAATTTTTAAATAAATAATTGAAGAGTTATTTTGTTGAAAGCACATTTAGTGCATTAATGGACTAAGTCCTGTAGAATTCATGATTTTCATGTACTATATTAGCAATAACTTAGTACGGTATTTTAATTAAACCTTAATTTAATTCCAAAGTGTATCGAAACATTTTGCTTTTGATTATAGTATATTTAACTTTTACAGGAGCGAAAATAATTTGATGGTGGTTTCTCCACTGGCGGATTCATTTATATGGTATTCCTTAAACACTCACATATATATTTCCATACTCATATTTACAATAAGTGTTTTTTTCCACAGGGGTAACGGTTGCCCTCGTCATAAATACGAATGTATATATATATATTATATAGTATATTAGGCACTAGGCTAGCACATAATCCTTGCACGTGTGTGTGTGTGAATCTCTTCCTAAATTTCTTTCATATATATAATATTTATATATATACGTTTGTACATATAGATGTGTATACCGAATACAGATCGCAGTTTATATTCGCATATTCGTCGCAAATTACACATATGGATACCGCGAATACTTAGAACCGTTTGACCTATCGCGAAACACATGCCTCTTCTTCTTCCTTCGATCGGACAAAGAGAAACAAAGTGCCATTCAAAGGACAATGCACACGCTTCTTACTCGACAGTTTTTCATTCTCTTCTCTTTAGTCTGCACTTGATCCTCTTCGACTTTGATACGTATCGTAGACCGGAGTGCATCGAGAAAATAAGGGGCGTTTCGATAAACGTCCTCAGTGATTTCAGTTACCATTAAGAGAAAAATGGTTGGGTGGAGAAAACAGAAACCGTATCTCTTCGAGTGCTGCAATTGACAGGATCGCGGCTCGACTATTATTATTACACGTTGTTACACAGACAAGCCAGCTACACTGCTCTTTTTCCTGGAGAAAAATATCCCCGGTACGAAATGAACGAGGGGAAAATGTAATATCGTCAATGTGACATGCAAATGGGAGGGAAATGTAATGTAAAAATGGAGATCATTGTGAACGGTAACGAATTTCGTTTGAAAATGTCGTGAGCAAGAAGAAACTACTGAAACGTTTTTTCACTTGCATCCATATGGTGCAATTTGCTATTATCTATAATATCAAATGAAGAATATATTGAGTTTGTTAAAAATTTAACATTACATATCTTTTCAAGTAATATAAATATATAAATCTAATTTCCTTCTAAATTGGCACTGAATCTTACAACTGCAACGACTCCTTGTTAGTCCATTTTAATTCACGTCCATCATTTTTATTTTTCACCATTCGCAAGCATTCCCCATTTCTATTTGATTTCGTATATAATAGACAAAAAGAAAAAGTAAAATGTACTGTAATTTTCCGGAACAATGGGAAAGCTTTATGTGCCCATTAACCCTTCTCCAAACTTGTTCGCACAATTATAATTTTCTATGAATTTTCAACTTCAGCGGGACTGAAGAACTTTTATAAGGTATATTCATATATAACCGTGTCGTATCCATTGCGTGGTCATGTCCGAGCGTTTATACGTTAAAATTTCCATCCCGGAGGAGTTCCGGGATGTCTCCGTAAGAAATATACGAATCAGATTGGCATCAGACCTCGTACAGTATACAACAAAATGTCGTTTTCAATTGAACATTTGGCTCTAATGGCAATACGCTTGGATGAAGAACATGAAAGAATAAAGCATCAACGTAACAAAAGACGATTCAGTGTACATCCATTATAATAAGAACGCAAAGAAAAAGGGAGAATTTAATACTTATGAACAAAAATTTGACGAATACTTTAGGATATCACAGTATTCTTTCAACGTTTTTCTGGAAAAAATCGAAGACAAGATATCCCAAGTAACATACACATTGAAAAAAACCTAGAGGTATTTGTGTAAGAGATAGATTGGCTGTTTATGGTAAAAGTATACAAATCATATATATTATGCAAAAAACTTTATTATAGAAATAACAATTTAATGAGGGTTATAAAAATAAATTGATGATGGCAGATTTTGATAACATTGCTAATGTTGGTGTTGTCAATGTTAACTTTGTTAGGATTAGAGGAATTTGGACACGATAGTCATTTGGTAATTGTGAAGCAGAAAATGTTCCCGGAGTCAAACATCGTGACAAATTTTCGTTTTCTAGCTGTTCAAACTCCAATTCGTCTACTATAATGAATATTCCATCTCTTGCTAGATGGTAGTAGGGAGATAAGCTTCTTTAAATTGAAGCTATATGTCTGACGAGAATGCGCATCTATTGGATCTAGATTACTATATTTTTCAGATTCATGTTTTTCTTTGTCAAGGATGTATTCCACCAATTTTGAAGATGCTGTTTCGTCTTGGGGAAATGACTTGTTATTGGATATAATTGGATGAACTCTGTTTTTATTTCCTGGAGTTGCTATTGATACCTAATTGTTTAGGGACTTTGGATGGGAAACATATTCCCATTCAAGCTCCTCCAAATGGTGGTTCCAACTACTTTAATTACAGAAAAACATACTCAATTCTACTTTTAGCTATGGTGGATAACAGTTATATGTGTAGTTCCATGATAGTCAGTATCGGTTCCTTTGGAAAGAATAGTGACGGCGGTATTTTATCGCATGAAATATTTGGAACATTTGAGTTGTCTTCTGATCAACTACTACCTAGATCAACATAATCATGATCTCCTAATTGGAGATGAAGCATATGCGCTAAAACCATACTTGGTGAAACCTTATCCTGGTCGCTAGGCGGAGAACCCAATAGGAATTTCAATTTTCATTTATCATTTGCACGACGAGTTGTGAAAAATACTTTCGGCATACTAATATACAGATTTAGAATTTATAATAAAAGAATACAAGGAAAACCGGAAAACATGGACTATCTTCTAGTGGCAACTTGTATGCTCTACAATTTTATTCAGAAGTACGATGGTGTTGTAACTTCAGCAGAAGAATTGTTCTCGGAATCGGATTCCTTATACGAACATATAAATCTTCAAGGAGGAAATGCTGCTTGTGAAGCTTTTAGTGTAAGAGAGATATTTAAGAATTATTTCCTATCACCGGCCGGTGCTTATGATATCACAATTTGAAATATACAAATTGCGCCGTATCTGGTGGTACAATTGAGCACAGGTCGATTTTTCGTGGAAAAATAAATTGAATTAGTCGCATAACGTTTTCTCACGCGAGGCTTCGTTTTTTAAAAAAAACCGGTTCTAAATATTTACTTATCATATGTACATTTTAAATTTGATTGCTTAAGAAATTGTTACAACTATTTCCCATTATGTGGAATACACAATTGTGCTAGTGTACATCGCTATACTAAGAGATTAACAGATACTGACTATTTATAACGAAAATGATTTAGAGGTGAGACGGCCGCAACGCAATGCGTGACAACGAGAAGATAGTTTATAAACCGAAACATAAATAGAGATATTATTCTACAAGAAAGCTAGAATATGGAAGTTTATTTAAATCTATAGCTTCGTGTAAAATTTTAAAGTCAACTTTCTTGAAAACCCTAGTATGGAAAAATGTTATTGTATATTTTCGTCTTGCTTTTTCACGTAGAATCTATGTCCAACTGTACCAACAGTTACGTGACACTCTGTATATTATTTGCTATTTTTCAATAAAAGTAAAGGATACATTCATACCTGGTTGCTTCAATTCTTCCCCTCCTATTTCTTTCCATATTTATGTATTATACTTCTATAATTATAGTTTTTTACATATTCAATTAATCTTTTGTTATCCATTTTTAATACTAAACACCTCTTGAGGGACGAATTTTTTAATTAAAAGCAATAGATCTTATTTGATGTATCAAATGTATTTATTTAAAATATGTTAAGACAAATTATATACAACAAGTAATAGTAAAAATATTATGAAATGTTTGAGAAATATAACGTCCATATTATATGTGGCTACTGGGCCACATTAATCCTACTTGTATCGAACATCAGATAAAACTAAACGTACACATATGGACGAGTATCCCTCAAGAGGTTAAATGAGTTTTAATACTCTAACGCTTCGTTATGTGTGACATCCGGTCGAAACGTTTGTATAAGACCGTACATTTACATGGCCTTATCGGGAAATAGCGAAAATATCGGTGGCTGTCGAACGTAACCATGGTACATTCAGATCTCGGACGAGTGTCGAACACGGTACGGTTTATATATAAACAATTGCATACGAAACTATGGTGACCAATTCGTATCCGGGGCGCAGCAGGGACACGACACGGCTATGCATAAATGGACCTTTAAATGGAGAAGGAAATCGGTAATCAAAGTTCTTTAATAACCGTATGGAAGAGACAGAGTCTGTGGAGTAAGAATCTTCCAGGAATGCTTCATGCCTGTACACCACTTAAGCCAGGATTGCGTTATCGCGACTTCGAGATGCACGCAGTCGGAATGCCTCCCTCGAAAATAGATTCACGGCACTCGACATTGCACACACGCTGCACTTCATATCGCAAGCTAGCTGCCGTTCTCTAACTCTCTCTCTCTCTCTTTTCCGCTCTTTTCGTTTTGTTGGCTTTCGTTTGGAATCAAGTCGCCTATTTATAACGGGGGCTCTGTTTCGGAACGAAGAGAGTTCCTCGAATGAATTTAAGCTCTTTGCACGCGAAAATATTGACACTGTGAGATTATAATTGGAGATGTTGTAGTTTATTTTGGGGCCAACGAAACAGTATTACGACGAAATAACGAAAAATGGAGATTAGCGTTTTATTTTAAAAAGAAGCGAAAGAATATAGTTTCTGATAGAACATTCCATTTTGGATGTCAGCCGTGTCCTTTTGAATGTTACAAAGGTATCTTTTTCAAATCAAAGCTTTGATCGTGAATCGTACACAAAATTCAAGTTTCACTTTTTCCCTGAAATAAACCAGGTGGGATATAAAATAAGAATTCTTGGTTTAAGGCAAGAGACCAAAAAAAAAAAAAAATCTAGTATAATATTTTATTGATAAAGTGTCGGGAAATGCAAAGTATTTATATGAATATTTTGCTACTTAGATATGGAAGAATGTTTTTCAGATATTCATAGAATTTTAACAAAAACATGAGAGCAATATGTAACAGTTCTTTTCTTATAGAAGCTTAAATATTCTGTTTAATCGCGTGCTTTTAATGTGAAGACTTTACAAAGCTCTTACATTCAGTACAAAACTTCGTCTGCAGTTAATTTGCAAAAACTAATCGGTCAATTAACGTACTCTGTACGTTTTTGTTTCTCCTAACAATCTCTGAAACTTCTTGCACGCCGCAAACGTTAGCACCAGATGCCTAAGAAACAAAGCAGCTTCTAGCGTTCGGCGTCCAACTGTTCCTAGTGAAATCATAAACAATTTCACGGTGACAACAGCCCTTTGTGCCAACACTTTCATCTAACTACACTTGCGTTTCTTCGTTCAGAAGCCGAGCTGGGAGCATAGGGCGCCTCTTCACTCAGAGCGCCCATTTGCATCCTCCTCGAAATTATCTCGTCGGCGCCGGGTTCCTGATCTTCCGACCGAAGCAGTTTCGCGGCAGACTCCGTTTTAAGTTGCAAAATTGCGAAAGACAGAGTCGGAGAGAGAGTAAAGGGGATCGAACACAAGAAGACAGGATGCAGTTCACTAGGGTCTTTGCGCTCTATTATAAGTTCCGGCCGCGAACCTCGAGAGTTTTAATTGCGTTACAGGCGAGCCATTATCCCGAGTTCCAGCGATTAATCTCGAAATCTGCTTTCTATCCGCGAATCTGCTCGTTTCAATGCCTCAAGCAACCAATTAAATAAACATCCTCATCCTACGTATCTAAAACGAATTTAGATATATATAAAATGATTCACATTTTGGCATTGATTCGTTTAGTCAATGAAAAGATGATTATCGAGTAATTTCCTTTCTTTCATTTACGGAATTTCACTGTCAGGAGGCCAGGCCATCAATGCGCTCGTGAATTATTCTCCCGGGTGCGGAGTTTACATAGCCATGGATCCTCCAGACGAGGACAGACCGATTTACAGACAATTTAGAGAGGCGTAGGCATGCGTTGTCGCACAAGTGAGCTCGTTCGATCGGCTTGTAGTCTATCCCTCATACGAGTCAGCTTGTTGAGCTGGTAGTTTTCCTGGAGACCGTGTAATTCTCCCATGAAATGTTCGCGAATACAGTGGGAAAAAGGGGTGATTCTCACCGGACCAGCAATCTCGATCATTCATTCCCCCTCCCGCCGGCCCTCTCACTCTCTCTCTGTCTGTCTCTTCCACAGCGATTTAACTTCGACAAAATTACATTAGGACACGGTTGAATCGAATCCCATTCTAATGGAGCCTCGTGGACGTCCGTGCTACAAATTAAGAGAATCCTCCTCCTCCCTTCGTTTCTCGCTTGGCACACGTTCAACGAGCCTCATCGATTCGAAAAAGACAAGGGTTTCGCGAGAGACTCGAACTGTAGAAACGATTTTCCCGCTCGTTTCCCTGGCTCCTTTTCTCTTTACCTATTGTCTCGCGTGAAACGTTTTACGCGGCGATGAGCACGCTTTTCTCCGTGATCTGTTCAAAAACAGCCTCGAAGAAGAAAACGCTTCTCTGCCTTTGCTGAAGTCAACGTGCACTGTTTAGTGCCGTCTCTCTTGCACTCCGGAAGTGGCTTGGGTGCTGTTTCTAGAGTCGCTGAAGACGCGATAGTTGAAAGTCGAGGCGAGAACTTGTGTTTGAGTCGCGTATTCGTGGAACGCGCGCAGAATCGCGAGTTAGGCGACACGATCCCGTGGTTCCGGAGAAGAAGAGGTTCTTCGAGGACTGCGAAGGGGGATCGGGAGTTCGTTACCTGCTGTTTCTTCGGAATATTCAACGTTTGGAAACTGTCTGCAGGTGTGGAGTGCATTTTAAAGTCTGGAGAAGTAGTCTAAATCCAGAAATTTGTAGGTAGTTAGTGCATTTTTAAGAATACTCAATTTTAATTAAATTCAGAAGTCGTGAGTAGAGAGATATATATTTGGTTGTACAAAAGTGAAGGTTCTGGAAGTAATTAACGTTAATAAGTGGAAAACAAATAGATTTGTAACAGACGTTTTGTCGATCGGTTAATTAGATCAATGCTGGAAAGCAAAGAAGAAGGTAGAAATAAAAAGTAGTGGAATCCCAGTCGGTAGTGCCCTGTTTTCATTTATCTGCTTGGATGTTCACGTTGGAAACTTTACTTCTGTCCAATCATACAATATAATTACACGTGAGAATCAAAGCGTGTCAATCCTCTAATATTTGTATTGTGTTACGGATATTCTACAATTGAACGATTTATGTAAATTTTATTTTAATAAATGAAAATCGAATTAAGTGAATTAATGTAGTATATTTGCGAAGATAGCGTTAAATTATTCGATTTATATCATGAAATTGAATATATTTTAAAGTATTTCATATTAACATTCAGTCGTTTATTCTTATCATTTTTATTTGCCAAGGAATCGAATGTAAATTATTTTGAAACGAATTCCAAAATAAAAATTGAGACCAATTGTCCGCTTCTCCTCGGAACCACAGCGTTTCTTACATTGTTTCGATGCCATTTCAACAAAATGGCGAGATTCTTCATTCATTCACTCGTATAATACACGTAATGTACACTCGTCGTCCGTCCCGGCATTCGAGATTCTTAGGTCAGCTTCATCGATTACAAAAACACGATCAAAGTATACACAACTCTATTCTCGTGTCTTTATCTTCACGGTCAGGTTGGTGCACGTGAAATATAACCTGGTACGGTTCGTTTACATGAATCTAAATGCGAGGTCTAGGCGAACGCTCGACACGCGACAGTTGAATCGCGTAACATCATTCATTCTCGCGGAACCACGAGATATTCTCATAGTACGTTCTGTATTTATTCATAGAAACATGATAGATAGCACAAACACGATTCTGTTGCAAGTATTTGTTATCGTTTCCAATGGTATCTGAAATACATGGAGGTGGATCACGTAACTCGTTGCAATCCTTGTGTTTTTTTAGGTATTCTTCCGGAAGATTATTCTTTCGCACTTGCGGATTCATGGAGATTCATTTACTGTTGCATATCGGTGAAGGCGAAGTGCAAAAAATTTGTGCATTTAATAATTCTAACGAGTCATTGGTAGATTAATTCAAATTCAAATTATCGATAGGCGAACTCAACAAGTAAAGAAATGAGATCTAAACAGAGACTTTGATACTGCTTATTTTTTATATTAACAGAGCACCATCATGATATGATCATGCACTATCGTTTCTAGTTGTTTACTATTATTTCAATAATCTGAAAATAGTACAAAATTATAATTAGCAAAGTATGTAGCGATATTAAAAGATTATACGATAAAAGTCAAGTTAATTTATCTTTTGTCCTTTAATATTGCAATATATTTTATTAATTACTTTTTCTACTACTATTAAATTAGTGAAATGTTTGTACGCAACTAAAAACTACAATGGCATATCTAATGTTTAGTTACTATTTTTAAATGATTTTTAAAGAGAGAAAAAAAAAGTTTTTTCATCAGAAATTAATAAGATCTGCTGCATATTGTAGATCTTTGTCAGCAGATCCTCGCCTACATTTCAACAAGTATTTTAATTATCTTTTGTACATTTCGCTATAGTATATTGTATAAAGATACATAATCTAGGTAGTCAAATATTAATTTGACGATATAAGTTTCAATTATTCTGCAATCCAAAATATTTGCAGATATCATGAACGTGAATATCCACATAAAATTTTGTAGAAATAAAAATATCAATCACTTCATTCGCTACATATGATGACAACAAGTCTTTCAATATAAAAGGAGATTCTATAAAACAGAAGTGCGTTTATTTGGATGGCTATTGTGCGTAAAATGATAGCTTATAATGCACCATCAATTATTGCGTATTGCTGATAAATCGTCGTTTTCTATAAAACTGAACTTCAAAAATGAATTAAAAAACTACAAATTTGCATGCAGTAGTTGTTATATAAATCATTTAAGCTTACTTATATATTGTATTTTTATCATATAACATAAACAAAGGAAAAATGTGTGAGATAACTTGATAGAAAACACTGATAAGTGCAGCACAATATAATTTTGCACCAGAAACTGTGTTAAGGTCCTCTACCATAAGCGTTATTTCAGAATTATCTGAATTAAAAAAATTACTGTCGCTTATCGAACGTTCGTACAGCCTCCTTACAATTCTTATAGCTAAGCACACTCGGATGCGTTTACATACAATCGCTGATCACGTAGAATCCCTCGATACAAGTACAAAGGTACGTGGGTGTGTTCGATGGAATGAGAGTGTCGCCAACGAAAACATAGGCGAACGGCGCTAAATTAAACATAACGAACAGAACCAAAAAGAAAAAAAATACAATTAAAGAAACAACAAAACTAAAAGAAAAATAATAAAATAGAAAAAAAATATATATATATATCTATATATATATCTGAAACGATACAAGCGCATGCCATGCGATCGTAATCTCTAACATCTAAGAACCCAGGCAAGTGAGCGAACACGTTAAAAGGGATCGAGGTTCGACGACCCTGTCGCATTCATTGAACGATGAGTCGCGATCGATAGCCCATGGACAGTAAGGGGCCATTTGTATTTTAGACGCGACAGTTTTCTCGTGTCTACCTCAACCCTGTCTCCTACGGAGCACCTCTTCTTAAATCTTTTTTTCCTGTCTCATTATACTTTTTGCTCGAACAAAAATCAGTAAATGACCGTGACGATGTTTGTAATCGTGGTGACAAATAATACTAATGGTAATGACGATACACACGATATACATGTAAACCAATAATTGATACTGGTAATATCATATAGTGACGATAATAGTAATAATAATAATAATTATAATAATATTAATAATAATAATAATAGTAATTACAGTAAATCGTTGCAGCTATGTGACGCCAAGAATAATAGAATAATAATAATAATCGTAATGATGGTAAATAACGCTAATAGCAACGGTAAAAAGTAATAATAATAATCATTGTAATCATAACATACATCATGCGCACTAAACACGTATGTGGTCCAAGAGCTAATCAAGCAGGACTAAAATTCGAATGACTCGGTTAATCATAACTTTCCCACAGAGAATTAATTAAAAAAAATAACAAAAATATATTAATCATACACAAGAGGAGAGAAAAAATCGTATATATGCAATCTGCTGCAAATGAACCCAGCTAAGAAAACTAATTTTTAGGCGCAATCTAAAAGTATGTAATGGTTAAAAACGGTGCTTTTCCTGTTTAGTGCTCTTGGGTCTCTTTTGTGTATTTATCTGTTTTTACTCGCGACATTTGTGTATCATGATCATCGTTAGCGATGGCCATATCGTCGTGTAATTGTGTTTTGGCGAGTATTTTGTTTAGGGGGTGAGGGGATCGCGTAAAACGCATGAAGCGTGATTTAAGTATCTGCAAGTATCTGTATCTTCTTTGGCTCTAAACACGTGTAGCTCGCGTGAAAACGCCTCGGATACTCCTCTCCGTAAACTCGAAGAATCGATATTAAACAAGTTACCCACAAACAGAAGAAAAAGATAGTTAGCCACACAGAAAGTTAGGCTACCATAGTTTAACTCGGACGAAAACGGATTTTTCGCGAATTCCCGGTGTTTTGGAATTTTCAATAGATGTACAATGTCTGTAAGGAAATGGTAACAAGTTGCATCGATATTCTTACGTATATAAGAAATAACACCATAGTCGTTGTCCTTTTCTCTTGTGTTACGTTCGTTGCAAATCGAACCCATAATCGCGAAAAATTTCCTTCCAAAAATATTATTTTTACTCTACTAATTGGCGAGAAACAAGAATGTACCCCCGGTGAACTGGGTACGTTGTTAAATATAATTGAATAACACGAATTAATAAATTCGCTTCGTTTACATTTCAGCCGTTCACACGCCAAAGTGATTAACTCCACTATTTGAATTTTTTCAAATTTTAGTAACAAAGCATTTGGCTGATACTCGACTTTTTATGTTTACATTAAATTTTCTCAATAATTGAGCTTAACATCATGGAATGTGAAAAACGCTTTTGATCATGGAATAATAAACAATTTATAAAAACAGTAATGATTATTCCAAATATATTATTTTATGCATTTTATCCGACAGTGGATACAAATTTCGCCTGCAATGGTACATTCTGTGGTGTTTACTTGAATTTAAATTTTAAAAGGGATTTTAAAAAAGGATATATATATATTTACTTTATCAATTTCTCTACCTCTCGTTTTGTGGAGTTACTCGATTTGGCAAATGAGTAGCATAATTTAACGATCGGGAAATCGTACCACCCAATAAACGTCTGTCGATTGTTTGACGACCCCGTCTTTTCTTTCTTTGTTTCACCGTAATACCTCGCGTGTTCTAACATTTGGCAATTCAAGGTGGTATATATAAAACGGATCCGCGGTGCATGAGATGCATCATCAGCGATCATGAAAAAGTAATATCAATAAACTACCCCTTAAATTGGAAGCACTCTCGTCGCTTCGAGTTCTAATTTCAATTTTAATCAACTCGTATGCAATCGTTGCTGAGTTTATTTAATCGTCTATCTTCTCTCGCGACATTTTTATTTAATTTCGATTCGATCGAACACGCTGTTTAATTTAACATTTCGTTGTTAATATTACCACCTCCTAGATAATAGTAATGGATTTGTAAAAATTATGATTAGTATTGCCCATTATTCGATTGCAATTTTCTGCTCATTTGGATCATCATCCACACGCGAATCCTCGGAAGAATCACTGAAGCATAGCCTTAGCGTATTCCAACAACCTCCCATTACTATAAAAAACGGCGTAAGCATTCGATACGAGCATCTCGTGAAAATAAACCACTTTTCGCGAAGATCGCGGTCGTTTTTTTTTACCGTTTTTATGCAGCGAACGTCATCATCGAAACCCACTTATCCGCTAACGTTTCTACCTTCGGAATGTTGTACACCGGACTAAGTGACTCACTTTACAATTATCGTTAACCGTATATATTTTCTGTATATGTGGTGTGTGTGTGTGTGTGTGTGTGTGTGAACTACACGCATGTTCAACGTGAACCAAACTAGAAAACTGAAACCTATCGCCCATTTATAGACAAAAAAAGTGAAAACACGACTAAGTTTTATTGTGTTTTATACTTTTTCTTTCTGTCCGTTGTATGTGTTTGTGTCTCTGGTTGTACTCTCCCTGTGGCATTAACATAGTACGTTCATATTCGCATACCACTTCTAGACGTGTGTACACTATTAAACGGAAAGATTAGAGCGTGAACATCGACTGTGTTCCTGACGACGATTTTTTTCTGCATTTTCTATATAGTATTTTTCTTTCATTTCGTTCTTTTGTTTTTGTTTTTTTTTACTATTCGATTTCATTTAAATGGCTAGGAATAGAATCGTTATTGCTGTGGCAATGGCGGTCACGGCGAGCTTGCGAGTACCTCCAGCGGAAGTAACTATATTGCCGTCCATACGGGGGTCCGTAGATTCTGAATATGATAAAAAGTGACTTGTAGAAGGATTCGTTTGTTGTGTCTTGAACATGTTTTGTTAGAAGGGGAAGGGATAAGAATATCTAATATGCCTAAGATGCCCATATATCGAATGGCTACCGGATAGAGTTCATCTAAAGTCGCTTTTCTACAAGGGTCAAGGGGACTGAGGACTCTCACTCGTCAATTAACAAAATTTCTTTCGCTTATAGAACATTTTCCATGTGAAAATCATTTTTTGAACAAGTAAAAACATATGATTGAAACACGTGTATTGAAATACCTCAATGACCCTTTTCCCTCCTCCTTGAGTGAACAAAAAAAAACAGAGGCGAAGTAATCATAAAATGGTCTCTTTTGTCGGGTTAAGAAAAAAAAAAAAAAAAAAAACAAAAAAGAGAACGACATATCAATCGGTGCAATAGCCTCGTGCACATATATAATTTTAAAGAGAAATTACGACTTGTTAAAAGGGCACTAATTAAATTGTACCGACGAAATGTATCGTAAGATGAAGAAACGAACACACGTCTCGAAAATACAGTTAAAATGTGTAAGAGAAACAAAAAATGGAAGAGAACAAAAATGATAGAAATTAGAAACTTACCCCTAGCGGTCTTAAATATCGCAGAGCCAGGCTTACTGTAACCCCTCGCATTGTGAGCCTTCAGTTCCACTTTGTAGAACGTGTCAGATAGCAGGTTTTTCAGCCAATGCCTCCTCCTTCCTTGCGTCTTGATCTCTTCCGTTCGACAAGTGTTCTCGACTACTCCCCACACCCCGGAAACGCGTGTTGTTTGACAGTACTTGATCTCGTACATGTCGATGGGCTCGCCATTGTCGGCTGGTGCTAACCATTTCAATTCGTATTGATTGCTGAACATGGATACATCGTATTCCGCCGCCGGCATTATTATCTTTGGTTCATTTGGGAACGTCCTTCCAGGGGTGGTCTCTCGGTGGAAGGCTCCCCAGTTACCCAAACCGACCTTGTTTCGGGCTGCGAATCGAAACTCGTACGAGGTCTGTGGCATTAGGCCGTCGATCACGTACAAGGAATCTGCGAATAATGGGAAGGGTGATAAATTGTAGTGGATGGATATACGGTAAATGACCCACGTACGGTCACTATTCCTATAACTGCCACTTTAATCATTTTATTCAATAGAAAAGTAATGAGTAAAGAATCGTAAGTAAACAAATTATCATACGAAATTTGGACTTCGGTTTACGTAACAACACATAGACATTTTATATTCGGTTACACTTAATACTTATACATAAATATTAGGAGATAAATGTGCTGTTGAACATTGAAACGTGACCAATATAATTATAAAGTATGGAACGTGTGATAATTCAGTAAGGCGATACGTTTACTATATATCATTTATCTGTTACACAAACTGACGTGTTAACATATGTAAAACGTATTTTTATTTAAATGAAAAGTTTTCAAGTGACAGTACGAAGGATATTGGACTTTGTTGTACATTTTCAGTTACGTAGTAATGAATTTATTATATTGAACATATAAAAAAAAGGTTCATAAATAAAATAAGTGTTGAACAATATTATGCTACAAACTGGAACGATTTTTATGTTAACGACGTTCTAAAATAGTTAAACAAAGTTACGCGCGAACCTTAAAATGGCAGTAATTGGTACATCTACCCTAATTGTGGTAATAATAATCGTTGGCGATCAGAAAAGCATTCATTGAGCGATGAGAGAAAATAAAAATAGTGGGGTGTACTAAATTAATTTAATTAATTGGCAGTAGAACCTAGTTTCGTTGTAACTAGACTGCAGTAATTTATGTAAATGCATATTTTAGAGAAACGCAAGGATTTCAAAAATATATTTCCCTATTTTGCTGATCTTTTAACAGTCAATGCGTCAATCACAGACCAGTGTTGAGTATACTTTTTTTAAATAACGAATAAAAAATGAATAAGATTGATTTAGCTGTCATTCGCAAATATTTAGAATGTTTAAAGAAATATTTCCCAATATTTAAAGGAATGTAATAAATAAAACGTACTTTTTCGATTTTTTTGTCTATTGAAATTTTTCCTAAAATTTGAAAATTCTTTTAAAAAAATGCAACCATAACTGAGTCGAATATGTCTTTAAAATGATACTAGCCAGGTAAAAATAGTTATAATAATGTTGAAACGTTGAAATATTTCTACACCGAAGGTTTTCAACAAAAATTCTGTCAATATGCCACTGATATTAGAAAATTACATGGCCATCCGAAATTATGAAGATTTCACATGCTTATATCATTGACGAAGGACAGGATAGACCACTCATTTATGTGAAACATCATAAATTTCAAACTGAAATTCTAGTCATATAAAAAAGCAGAGGTTTTTTATGCCTCTTACGATTTAGAATGGTTGTTTTACAAATTATATTTAATTCGACCATCAAAGTTGGTAAAGTTGACGTTCTATAATGCCATCGTAAAAGTAAATTAAATTTGGGGTATAGAGGATTAAATTATAGAATCGGAATACGTATGAAGATATACTTCTATTCACATTATTATCGATCCGAATTTTACAGATCACGTATGCCGAAGACATGTGCGTCGCGCAATATTTACTCATAATTCTCATCATTTTAAAGGCACTGTTGTCTTATTCTAGTCTAAATTATTAATGTCGCGTGGCGCGACATGAAAATGGTAAGAGGGCCAGGTAGCCCCCTAATGATTCTATGTAAGAATTATTGGCGTGCAACGTTTATTATTTCATTAAGGGCACAAGGGTATCGCCACTTCCTGGAATCTGTTCTGGGGACCTTTCTTGGTATCGTTTGTTTCCTTGATTGCGTCATACCGCACGTCGCTCCTCAGTCGTAGTCCCGAACAGTGTTGCCAGGAATAGCACCCGCAGAGGGGCAATTCCCTTGCCTCACATCCCCGAAAATGTCGGCAAGCCCCCCACTTTCCTACCTACTACTCCCACTACTACTTGAGAGAGAGGAGGGAGCTGAAAAGGTATATAACATCATCGCGTCGTATTGTTAGGCAACTAAGCGATTCATCCCTACCAGTTTACCGATTCTCCCACTACTACTTCAACAATAGGGGAATATGAAACGTGACAGCGATTACGGGGCAGGGGCTACGACGGGTGCCCCTCTGCGGGTGCTTTTCCTGGCAATGCTGGTCCCGAGACCGAAACGGAAAGACGCTATATTTTAAATGTTTTGTTCGCAATAAAGACTCATTATTTACTGGATACGCGGTGAATCTATTTATTTACAACAAGAGTGGATAATCTATCCTATGTTTCGTCAATGCTTATATCATAAATTGCAAATTAGTGGTTTCAATCTACTAAATTGAAATACCATTATTACGTAACTCAATCCTACCTGTTTTGCCCCTAAAATTCTCCATCCCTTGAGTAATTTTACCAAGAGACCACGTTTTGTTTTTAGCCTCCATCCAAGTTTGCCCATCTTCCTTATACTGCACAGTAATAGTCCTTATAGGCAATTCAGGATGCGTAGCCGGCGGTACTAGATCGAATCGAATCGTGGTCGCAGTGATCTCCGCCATCTTAACTTGCGCGACTTCTCCGGGTTTCGTAGCCTCTTTCAATTCAATGTTAATTTCCCGCGTACCATGCATGTTCGATGCGATGCACTTGTAGGTGGTGTAATATCGCCTGTCCAGCGGGACGATCTTCAATGTAGAGAGGGGTCCGTTCCCATGCTGCTCAATCATAGGATCATTGTCTATCTTCTGGTCACCATGCGTGGTCCAGCGTATGGTAGCGTTGGGTATGCTCTCGGCGATGCAGCTGATGTTTACGGGGTTCTGGTCCCACGACCAAGCAGTTGTATTCAACATAGAGGCGAACGATGGGGGAAATTCAACCGTCAGATGACCATTTCTCCGTGCTTCGCCTCCTGCATTCTGAGCAATACACTCGTACAATCCATCGTTTGATCTGAGAGATTCAGAGATAGTCAAAGTGCCGACAGTTTCCCCTGTGGTATCGTCGGGACTGTTGGTCAGGATAATTCTGTCGTCGTCTAATTGTGCCCCTTTCGCGTACGGCGTCTCAGCAGTCAGCTTCCTGAAAGTGACTTGGGGTGGTGGTCTACCAAAGGCCTTGCAAACCAGGCTTGCCTCTTTGTCCTCCACCACGGTACTGTTCAAAAACTCTATGATCTTTGGTTTTACGATTACGTTCACCAAAATGTTCGTGTTGGCCGTGCCGGCGGCGTTCGTTGCAGTGCACTGATAATTTCCTGCGTCGTCTCTGTTCGCGTTCGTAATCGTCAACTCGCCTGTGTCCGGATCCACCCCGAAGCGTTCGGCGTTTGACAGATTTTTGTGCGTCAGAGTTTCCACCCAGGTGAACTTCGGTGGTGGTTTACCGTGGCCTATGCATGGTATGTTCGCGTCTTGCCCTTCGATTATGTCTACCGGACTCGAGTGCTCCTCCACCGTGGGGCGTATGTGGACCTATTAAATGAAACGCAAATCTGTTCCCTGGTATCTGTGGCGGCATTATGGGTGGGTTTCGAAATAATTTGAGCACGCACTTGTGCTGCTGTTTTAAGTTGATGGAATATGTGTGTGCGGTGGTGGGTGTATAAACTAGGGGGAAATAAATGTGCGAAATTAAACTTGATATTCAGATGCTCTGCTGAGTGTGTACCTTTTCGTTTTCCTCATTATTTTCTGGTCATAATTAATGATCAGGGTATTTGCTTTTTAGATATAACTCATAATATACGTAATATGTTCACACTATTTATTATATTACTGAATTTATGCCCATGAAAATAAAATTTTCAAATGAAATTCTTAGATTTTATTTTCGTTCGTTTGCACATGGGAGTTTCATTTAAAACAAGCCACTTGTTACTTATCTTCTTTAGAAGGCATGGGACACATGTTATACGTAATTTGAATGCATCAAATTCTACGGCTACCTTTTCCAAAACTTTTAGTTTCCACGTGAATATATAATGTAATAAATAATTAGGTGGCTTATTTTAGCTGGGTTGCGCTGTATATGAAATTTGCAAAAAAAGATAACTGAATCTTTTACTGTTCTATTTTGCAAATTCCATTTTTGCTTTACTCTTACATATTTTATTAAACATTTTTTGCCAGTTTTTCCAGTACGAAGTCGTCTACATTTCACGAACTATCAAGAATAACTTTATCATATTACTCCTAATATAACTGTAGAATTGATTTTTCAGACGTTCCAAAAACTGGTCCACGAATAACTTGAAACACTTATCGTCAAAAAATAGTAGCATAATTCGCGAATCTTGTGTAAAAAAGTTAATATTATCTCTGCAGATGAATGAAATACGATCGTATTGGATTGTCGATACTTACTTCGACGCGAATAGGTCGCTCCTTGAGCTCGCCGGTAGTCAATACGGAAGCACGGCAAGTGTAGATGCCATCGTCTGATTCTTCAACATTCTTGATCTTCAGGGCATACGTGTCTATAATGTAATGGTCGTTCGTCTTAATTAATTCACCGTTGTACAGCCAGTCAACCGAGGGCGAAGGCCTTGCCCGCACTTTACACTGAATAGCGAAGTCCTCTCCCAGAATGGGGTATTGATTGGGCGGTGCATTGTCCCAAGTGATCGCAACTGCAAAACAGTAATTACTCTTCACACTCCCGCGTCTTGTGCTCCTTTTCCACAGAAACGCAGCTATTCTATTTGAACAAGTTTTTGTAAATGACTACAGGGAGTTTGGACACGATTTTTAACGTATGGCGTGGACAATGAAGCTGGAAGATTTTAAACGATATTTTTATCGGATTTTTATATTTGAGGCCCTCTGGGAAATTTAGATTGGTAGATTTTATAGTGCTTCGCTTTTTTTTCGATTACAAGTTTTAATTAAAGCTAATATACGAGTTTTCGTGATTTAAAATGCAGAATTTTCAATTAAAGGTTAACATCTTTGGAATTTCTAAAGTGTATATATTTAAAATTGCAAAAATTTTAATTCGAGGAATAAATGCACTATATAGTTCAAAAAATTCTAGGACAAATTCGTGTACAAAATTTTTGCTTGTTCAGTTAAATCCGTACATCTGATATTGACATATGTGCGTTTTATATTTAAAATACGCCGAGTAGTTTATTGACAACACATAGTTCGTATGAAACAAGATTTGTGCGACTGATGATTTTCATAATGTCCAAATTCATCGATATTTATTTACATCTGAAAGCCATGGAGGAAGAATTTGATACGTCCGCATGAAACAGGTGAACAATATGATAAATCCACATGGAATTTTAATTTTTAATAATTTTACTGAAGAACGTTGATTGCACTGAATGCACAATTCGCTTTTTTGTTTCGTAGCGTCGTATTCATGATAATAAAATAGTAATACTAAAATGATTAAATTCAAATTTATTATTATTTTCATTATCATTGATAATACTGTGTTATTTCAACTCTTTATTCTTATGATATTAACTTTACTTACATGATTTTTCCTGTTTTTATTTGGTAAAGAAGATAAAACTGTTTTATCAACACTATATTTTAAGAACAACTTTATATTCTTGTATAAATATCCATAGCGTTAAGTTATTGTGTCAAATTTTTAATAACACGAGTAAAATCCGTGTGCAAACTGGAAACCAAATTCCAAAACAGTTTTATAAATATGGGACTGGTGTAGTAGAACGTTTTGAACTATATAATTTCTCTCCTCTAAGCTTACGAAAATGTAACATATCAAGTTCTTCTCCTGTGGTCTTCATTTCACTGCTTTTTTGTAAGTTTTAAACCAAGAATTCAACGAAATTTATCCCGCAAACACTGTACTCATCTGAGCAAGTATCGTGTGATTTCTTCCTATCTTCCGTATTAAAACGATCTCTACAGTAATGTCGTTTTGAATCGATCGAGGCGACGAAACGATACTCGCAAATAAAAGTTTTAAAGAATGAGAAAAATATTGGCACAAATGTAATTTTAAAGATGACTAAAAAGAAATTGATAAATAGGTGAATAACTTGAGTTTTATTTTACTTGTCCCGAAACTTTTTGACATGGTAATATTTAAACGTCATTTAAAAGTTTTTTCAAACGTGTGTAAAAGCGAACAACATTCTTGAAATCCGATAGATGTTGAATCAGTGAAAATCCAATTTTATATTTTCCTCACCTATAGTATCGATTGTCACAGACTTCTCCAAAGGAATCGAATTCGCGTAAGTGGCTTTGCACGTGTACTTCCCAGCCTGCTCTTCTTGCAACGAGTTGAAGAACAGAGACAAGCTGTTATCCTCCGGATGAATTTCTGTGTACATCGCTGGCTGTGCGTGGCCCGGATACGTGCTACACGGAATAAAAATTACTTTTATAATACTGATTATCTACACTTTACACATCCATTCCAATGATAGTAACACACTATATAACGATGATGGTAATGACGATGAGTGAAATGTTCAGGGTGAAGTGTTTCAGAGTGAACAATAATTGGCTCAGTGTTTCGCGTATAGAATCATTATAAACCAATCTAATCAACGCTTTCTAATTACTACACGCATTCTATCATACTTTTCTTAACTAAACATTACAGCAACTAAATACTACCCTAGTCACAATAAAACCAAAACAACAACTAAGGGAACCAAATAAGTTATTGAATTGTTGTACGTGAAATGTTTAAGTTATCTGCGAAACTTTCAGCGAATATATTAGTAGTTTGGAAAAAAATCCAAAAAGTTTTTGGATATTTAATCACTGTCGATCACTTTTTTAAGAGTATGCAAAAATATTTCTGTAAGTTTTATCACTTTTTTGCTTAAATGCCACTTAATTCGATACTATAGTAAAATAAATTGATTAGCAATCAAGCTACCGCGATTTTTTAATGAAGTTTCTTTCATGTAAAATCGTATCCATTAGCAATTTTAAACAATTTTCTTAGGATTCAAAGAAAAAAATTCAGTCGAACTTTTTATAATGATTACTAACAAGTTACTGAACGTACATAATAACAGAGTTTGGAAAAGACTAATATGATCATTCATTAGTCTCCAAACAACTTTTCCTTATTATCTAACTTCTTTTTTAAAAGGTAGCTGTAACTCAATTTAATTCACTACTATTTTTTATTAATTTAGCATCGTTAATTGAGTACTCAATCACAATTTGATTAAAACTGCTTCAGTGACTTGGAAGAAAATTGGACATAGAGAATTTTCTGCTATAGCTAGTGCTATGTTCAAAGTTTTTTAACCCTTTGGTGAACCGAGGGTTTTATATGTCCCATTAGAGTACTTGAAAGCTAAGTTCAATTTAGCATCCACTATAGATTCAATATTTGATGGGTTACATTGACAAATTCTTAAAAAGAGAATTGAATGCTTCTGACCATGGGAGTACTCAAACATTCATCTCAGTTCTAGAATATTCATTATAAAATCAATACTCGATAGATTATAACAATGAAATCTTAAAACAGAGAATCTAGTCAAAGAATTAACTACTTGAGCACGAAACTACAAACAAGGTACAGGACAAACTTATTATCTTATGGGACTTCGTGTCAAATGGTCTGAAATATTGAAATCTAAAAAAAAATCTGAATTTTCAGAAGAATATCGTGCTTTTTATTAGCTAAAATGGAATTCAGGCGCTTTTAAAGTATTTCAATATGCAAAATGCAAATATTGAAACTATACATTTTAAACAATCAAAAAAGTAAAAATAAAAACGATAATGGTGTCTTGAGACCCCGAAACCGCGTGACAAGAAAATACATCGAATGTAACTGTGACCAAACATTAATTTGAATTTAACATCCATTACAGATCTCCTATTCGACAGATTACGGCAAAAATGTGTGAAAACTGAATATATTCACGAAACAGTTCAACTGTATATAAACAAACATTTAATATACAACAAGCCAACATTAAAATAACACTTTTCTCTCGAGTATCTCCGAACGGATCGCCCCAAATATCCGAAGCGCATCCCGGTACGCATAAATCGTCGCCAAAACATCTAATCCGTATTCTAACGCGAAACACCGAGCACGATATCGGTGAAATATCGTTACGAGGTAGGGTTGTACACGCGGTGAACACAGTGCCACGTCGAATTCAGATCGATGGCGCGGGATCGGCCGCTCAAACACACAAATCGATCGACCTTAATTCGACGTAAGAGCCAGATCGAACCTGAAGACCTCCGTAGGACATGGAAGACTTGGTTCTACCTGGATCCTAAAGCTAGCGGACAGCTGGCAATTTCCGTCGCCATTCGTGTTGTGTACGGGAAACTGGTATAAACGAGACGCATTCACATGGATTCACACAATTTAACAACACCGCATGACAGAGTACGAGGCGGAGATAAGGTCCTGGTTCTACATAGAGATGCTGAATCGCGTAGTAATGAATAGTTGCAATACGAATTGGAACAGCCACGTTAGCAGAGATACGCTTTAATGAACCCTTTCGATTAGGAAACACGCGCGCGAGATACAAATTAACGGCATTTGACGCCGAGAAAAACGTAATAATAACACGAGGCTGATTATTATTGGGACTCGATCGTGCCTAGGTGCGATTAACAACAGTTACGAACCAATTGATGGCTTTAGGCTTATGGAATTACTCATGGCCGTGGATGAAGTTGGCGTTTATCATTTCGTTTGCTTCGTATGAATGTGGTTTAGCTTGGATTCGGTCGCATGGCTAATAAGAATAAGTTGACGTATGCGTAATTAGCATTCTAGTGCATTGAATAGTTACAAAAAATAATTGAATAATTTAAGTGACATACAGGTTTTCCAAATCTCTTTTTGTACATTGTAAACGCATACACTATTTTTTTATATCTAAATCAAAAGCATTGATTAAATAAAAGGAATTTATTGCAAAACCACAGAGTATTCATATATGTAGAGGCGAAATTTCCGTTGTAATCTTTGATGTTTGTCGTTTCGCTTTTCAGCATATTTTAGAAAAGTATTACCACCAGTGTTGGCATCCGAATTCCCTTCGTAGATATAGTGGAGGAAATTGAGAGGAGGTGGTAAAAATAATGGGTGGCATATACCCAAACTATCCTAATTTAAAAAAAAATATGGTACATTAGGATATCTGGCATTTCTTCCCCCACTTCTATTTAGCTGTAGTATGAGTCGACGTAAACTATACTAATTTCTCCCACTATGGGGGACATTTCTCGCATCTTTCAAGCGTTACACGTATGTTTATATCTGCATATTGGCTGTAGAATAGAAAATGTTAGAAATGCACTGACGAAACAATGAAAAGCACGGTAATATTTAAACGTAATATTTGAAAAAGTAATTTGTTTTTCTAGTCATTTATTACGATACGACATTGCAAATGAGGATTATATAAGAAATAGAGAGGTGGTATTATATAAAATATGGTGAATTATTTCTTCTAAAAAAAAATGTATAAACTGTTTATAACGCTATGTATCTTGTAAATTAAATACTTGTGTACAGTAAATTGCAAAAGTCTTCATACACCTCTACATTTCGAATATTTAAAGAAATACAAGAAATTCGATCACTTTAACAATAATGATTTATTTATCATTAAAAATTGGACAAATTGTCACAAAAAATAGTCATGTTTTTCTTATGTGTTTACAACGAAATGTATAATACATAGACTACAATATGGTTGCACGAAATTCGACGTACGTGTATTAAAGCATACATGATATGTTGTAATTGTATTTATACTTTGGTAGGTTCATTGATGCATTTGTAACATCTCAGTTTTATAATTTTAGAAGCAATTTTATTCATATAATTAACGATACTAATTTCATGAAACGTTTTCTAGATATTTTTCTCATTTAGAATTTTATATTTTCTGAATTTTTGCATGACTTTTATTATTCCAAAATATGTTCTAAAATATATGAATATTTGACATTTAAAATGTGTACGTAGACTTTTTTGACTGACTGTGTCTACATTTTTTATGGTATTGTGTTTTGTAGAGCTACATTTGTTTATAGCAATAACAAATCATTTACTTATAACAATAAAATTATTCCTCAGCTTCCGGATTAAAGTAAAGAAACTAATCAATTACAATTGTTTTCATTCAACGAAACAAAGTTCCGGTTATTGAGGATGAAATTGCATATATAATTGAATATTTCTATTATTGAAAAATTTCACATAAAATGATCTAACTGTATCGATATCTATAGCAATTCTGCAGCTACATTCGTGATGCGCACTTTCCAAACGCTCGCGCAGAAAAATTTGGAATCGGAAAGTGAACGGTGTTTCGTCTCTGTATGAATGCTCTGTGTCGAAACCTTGTAAGTCACTCAAACATCACACATGCTGCATTAATAATGTTAACATTAAAGTTTATAAGAACCTGAATCAATCAGTTTGGCTTCTGACACACACAGATGTATGATCTATTAATAGTCAAACCACATAACTAATTTAATAAAATGTATGTATAATAAGGTATGCGAGTAATGTATGCGAGTGGAAGAATATATCTTCATTATTGACGATGAATTTGTTAAGTCAAGTAGGTCAATTAATCTACGAAACAGATAACATCCTACTCATCTCTGCTTCCATACTGTATGAATATTCATTTTGAGTTCACAATAGGTAAACGCACTAACCTACCAAGACAAAGCATATGGAAATAACTGTCCAACATCATCTTCGACCGCTAGTAGTATTACCCGGCAACAACCAGCCATGTAGGATAAACGTAAGCACTACGAAACAGTATGTAATATGGAACATTGTAAAATTTCGATAATAAAATAGCAAATTTTCCCGACAATCGTGTATGTGAGTTCCTTATAATCAATAAAGGATCATACTGACAAGTAAATCGAACATCCATCATTTAAAAAAGAAACGTTTTTTTCTCTTTTATGGTAAGCAAAAATTTCTGAATGGCAAGTCAGATGGTTAAATATTTTAGTGAAGCTAAGTTAAAGAGCATTACTTTTGTATAATTCATTATTAACTATGATTGTTAAAAATAATTTAAATAAATATTCATTTTTCGTAACAAAAATAAAGTTTAGTGAGATTTCATGATCAATGTCTTATTGTTAGCTAGTCTTATAGTTGTTAAATAGGTTTTCGAATTGCAAAATTTCACCTTTGTCAGTTATTTCACTATAATTACAAATCATTTAAACTGTTTCACACTTCAACAATTAAGTATTTTATTAGTCTCTTTGTCCCATCGCGTTTACTATATTAAAATGGATAAATTCGTCTATTGCTTGGCAAGGTTTTATAATCAGGTGTTTCATATTTCTCAACGTTTATCCGATTCTGAAGTTCATTTCATAGGTGAACATTTGTTTGTCGTAAGTGCAGTTAACCGCAAAAGGAATACCGCACTCTTACAGTTACGATAGACCAACAAAAGGCACGCCGGCACTCGTAGAATCGCACAAGCAAAGAAAAAAAGCAAAGAGAAAAATAGAGAAAAAATGTTTCCCGAAATGGTGCGCACACGATTGCGGCGGACAACAACGTTTCGCCCGACGATTATGCAATAACACCCTCTCTTCTTGCCTAATCGGGAACACGGGCTGTAAGTACGATTAATGAAACGGTTCTCGACCGCTACACGCGTCCCGCGCTGAATTTATCGGCCATTACTCGCCGCGACGAGCGGACATAATTATGCAAATCGCTCAGGGTACGCGTAATCGGGCAAACACGCGATCCGACGAATCAGTTACCGAGGTTAACGCTCGTTGGATTGTTTGATCGCGCAGTTCAATATTTGCAAGACGTACACCACTATACATTATTTAGCCACGGGGATTGATCCTCAATATGATAGCGAGTAACACGGGTGGTTCGCAGAGAAAACACACCATACACATGATGAAATAGGGTTACACGATAAAGGTAGACCGTTGATCAGAATCAGTGCTGTTCAGGTACGAAGGGAATTCACGAGTTCCTTCTAATCTTTATCTTAATTAGTTTTGTTCACTGTTCGTAAGTAACCGGGAACTTTGGATTTATTTGCTGTAGCAGCGCATGAACGTTAATTGGAACATCTAAAATCAACATTTATCAGCTTCTTATGGAGTGAATAATTTAACGTGCTTCCCAAAGTAATGGTTTTATGGCATGAATTATTTAATACCTTACTATAGAAAACAATGAAATGTACTGACTAATGCATGACATTCCGTTTACAAAAATTAAGGTGATCTAATTTTTATAATAAAAAGACACTATTTTGGATAATTTACTTATTAGCGGTTATTAATCGTTAAAAACGATTTAATTTTATATTAAGTTTAAAATTTCTTTTGCAATGTTACAGCGGTTCCAGAATCATGACAGCGTTATACTGTGCGCCCTGTGTACCAACAATGATTCTCCCAATTCTGAAAAACATTAAATTTCAAATGTCCAAAAATAGTTAAGAGGATGATTTATGTCCTCTCATACCAGAATGAAAGTTCCCCTAATTTGTGGACAGCACTGATTCAACGTGTATTATTATATTGTATATATATGGCAGAGCAGCACACCGTAACGGAACCATTTAATTGCTCAGGTGTCCGCTGCTGTTGTCATTGAATAACATGCTTCCATAACGCGAAGTGAGCATCGTTTAACATCTACTTTAGCTGCGGGTTTTCTTGCATCAGCGGCAAGGTACACGCGACTCCATGGGGGTGGCTGGCGCCGTTTAAACGTTCAAATACAACGGGAAGTCAGTTTGGCCGCGGAAGGCGGAAAACTTTCTCGAACAGCTTAATGAGCAACGCTTAGCTCGCAGAACAATCGGGCGGACCTGCAGCAATTAAGAGCTCCGTACAGGGGGCTGTAGTAGACGTAAATCAGCCGCGAAGGGGTGGTTACGGGGTGATAGTGGGAGGGTGTGCACGTTGTGCGATGGTATGTGTACGTATGCGCGTATATGTGTCGGTAGAATGAAGAACGACAGTGTCTTCTAAGTTTGGAGAACGGAAACTCTAAAGTAACTCTATAGTAGATATATTTAAGGGACGGCCAAAAAACAGAGGGAACTGGCACGACACTACGGGGTTGCGTGTAAAAGTCTTGATATGGAGTTTTGTATACTCGCCTTTCGATCGGTAAGACGACGAGTCTGTGTGCAAAACAAGTGACAAAAATTTCGTTAAATTAGTGCTACGTGTCGGTCGTGTTTCTATTCGTGTGTAATTTAACAGCAGAAAAAAAAATTTTAAAAAATGAATTACATTAGTTAAGCGGATATATGCGGAGTGAGGCGTAATTCGTGGTACAGGCAGGGATTATTTCTTATTTAAAAGTTACTGATATGAATAAATCTAATAAAAAAAAGATCATTAATATGCTGTAAAATGTGGCAAAAAGTTTAAATCTATCGAAACGTGAAATGAGGAAATTATATTAACACATTTTGCATCAGAATTGTTATCTACGGAACTTGCTTAACCGTTGGTCATAATTCTTACATTTTAATTTATAGTTGCACTTTAGAAAAATTGTGCTAATTAACAAACTATTCATTATTTAGCTTTTGAAATTTTAGTAACGTATCAAGCTATGATTACATTAATTATTAATATTTGTAATAGTAGCATTTAGTGCAATTTAGAATTAAAAGAAATCAATGTTGTAAAAAAAACTGTATTTAACATTTTAATACAAAAAGTTAAAGACTATTCAGACTAAAAAATTATAATAGCTATGTATGTATTTATATATTATAGTATATCTAGTATTCAACCAAAATGTGGTAATGGTGAAAGTAATCACTTCTATGAAAAGGGACTTGACATAATTTACAAATAAATGGTGTTTCCCGTCGTTTAATTTAATCTATACTCCGTCCAACGAGAACTGGCAGGAAATATAAACAGTTGCATGCGAGCGACGCGTGATCAGAAAAGGGCCGAAACGTAATATCCAGATCCCTACACAGTAGAGAAGAAGCTACGTTTCTAAACAAGAATTACTCGCTCTTTATATTAATGTAATATTGTTAATTAACAGAGATGGGACTGCTTTTTTTACATTTTCCCGTTGCCATTTCAAAGAAGGTCCTTTCCCCTTTCCCTTTTCCTAATTTCAAGTTAAATAAAGACAAAATTTGTTCCTGACCATTCTATGACGATAGTGTGCACATTTGGAAACCATTAACCCTCATGTTGGCAAACCCCATGTAGCTGAACCAAGTTTAAGATCGAGCTGATCTAAGCGTGAGCTTGAATACTCCGAGGGTTAAAATTTGACCTGGATGTGTAAGGGTTATGTGAGGACCCTTCTCAAGAACCTCTAAAATGCGTCCCTGAGCATCGACGTTTGGCAGCCACTTATCTGCGGCCGTAGCGTCGATCACGTGAACTTTCTGTTTATATTTCCTGCCAATTCTCGTTGGACGGAGTATAGAACAATTGTTTGAGTACTGATATCTTACAATTGAACTGTAAATTGAAAACATTCACAAAAATTTTGCAAAACTATTCGATAAAAGTAACAAATAAAGAAAATAAAAGTAAATATTAAAAAAACGTACTTTTACGTGATGGGCGAAAAATGTGTTGATCTAACAAGTAATATAATGAATTAAAAACTTGGATTGAGATTTAAATGTAAGTAATTCATTATGATATATATCTACGATTATTGAAAATAATAGAACTGTCTCTACTAGTTAGCCTCATGAGAAGAATTTCAAAAAAATTATAAAAATTTACCTCTTACCTTAATATAGGGATAAATGAATGAAAACTTCTAAGAGATGAACCATTATTATTTATATCGCCACTGTTATTAACTACAATGCAATTAAAAATTAACAGCCTGTTTCATTTTGTTTTTTATACGTAACGTGATGAGGGAAAAAATAGATATTCGACGTACTCGGCTAACAATTTTACGAGGAGTCGTCATTCTGGTTACGCACCACGAATTACACCATATCCATTACACAACATATCTTATTTCAATTATCGGCTAAAAGTGGCTCTGTTAGTTATTGTCGAAAAAAGCTTAAAAGCGAGAACTTCCCTTGCTCGTATATTCTCGCCTGGACTGACAAACGTTTGTTTGCGCTGTCGGGATTTTTTTCCTTTTTCCTTCTGTTTTCTCGTTTCACGACGGACTTGAGTTATGACGCGTCATGTTTTCATGAATCTATAGGGTCTAATAAATCGATGAACCTCCGTAATATTGACGGATGCTTGCTGGGAACCTTAATCTTCGCTGCATCTATAGAATTATCTCAAGCCATTTTTAATTACATTACAAGACTAATGCAAGCACATTTCAGACGTCGCTTTGAAAAATAATTTCCCTAGAAACCAAAATCAGGCTTCCCTTTCTTTATTAGCGTCCCCAACATTCTTATTCCAATCGAATAGACAATTGCAAATAAATCTAGCAGTTTAGTGGTTTACATTTAATTAAACAGTTACATCTGTTCAAATCTACCATGCCTGACTCTCGCAAAACAACGAAGTAAGTAAATTTTAAGTAATAGTTTTCCTAAAAAGCAGAATTTTCTGGCTCTTTTTTCAATTCAGTGAAATTCTCATTTGAATCGAGTAATCAATTAAAGGAGTCGGAACAGAAAACGACAAAGATTTAATTTATGCTGTGTTTCAAAAATTGAAACACGAAATCTCATATTTCTTACCAATGTTATTGCTATTAGTAACTTCTAGTTTTATTGTAAGCAATTATTAACGTACCATTTCATTAAAATTTTAAAGGAAAAACAAGAGCTTAAGAAATCGAAGTACAAATTTGAGAATAATAAAAAAATGAATAACTCTGGCTAAAAAAAATTTGCTATTGATGCAGTAGCTGTTTTTAGTATTCTTTACGTTGATTTGTAGTATGTTTAGTAAATTTATGAGATAGCGAAGTTTTTGAATAAATGCATTTAGAAATATTGAAAATTGATATCTTCCAATTATATAAAATGTGGTAAACTCACTTAGAACGCACTTTCCGTAGTCTTTTGCAGTGTTTTCGTTAATTATTAGGTTAATGTAAACATGTATCCATCTCATATATATTTATCCAACGGAAAGGATTCCGTTAACTATTAAAAAGATGCAAGAACTTTGGTGACCACAACAACCCATATAAATATAACAAGTAAACTAATTCTCGAATTTACGAATGAATAGATAGAAAAACACGAACAAACATAAATCATTTAAAAAAATGAGTAAGAAAACCATACAGTTGTTGTGAGGAAAAAAGTATAGGTTTCTTTACAAAGTATGTCGATAACAAATAAATGAAGCGTGTTGAAAAATATCTGATATCATTTTCGTAAATGTCGCCAAAAAATACAAGCAATTATACAAAATTTCTCATTTAACAAAATTATTGTTGGTTAGTATATTTCAAGGAAGGATAATTATTACAATATTATTTTTAAAATTACTTTTGACTTTTCCTGCAGAATGTACTGTCCTGACGTAAAATAATTTGCAACAGGTTTGCACACTTATATAGGAAACATGTCGAACTTTTTTTCCTTGCGAAAGAACCTGTTGATCTTTTTACTCTCATCACTTTTCCCTCGACACGCCTTCATCATATTTCCTCCTTGTCTCATATCTTTCAAGTTCACTTATTTGTAATGCACTTTATTTTCGAGCTAATGATACTACATTATGAGAGCAACAAACGTGCATCATTACTAAAAATGGACTCTCATTGTTCCTGTTCCCGACTCTTCAGTTATTAGGTTGGTGCGCATGAAATTGCCGCTTCAAGTAGAGAAGTTTCAAGCAAAATATTCTTCGCTCTTTAACCCCTAACGGCTGCCACTGATTGTGAGTCTGACAGACTACGCGCGATACGTTTGCATACATTCTAGAGGCAAATTGTGTCCTTTTCTTAGTAGTTTTTAAAATTCTCGTTATGTAATCATGAAGTATTTTCTAATACAAATCTGTAACACACGTTGTTTCTCCATGTCATATTAATTTCATAGTTATTTAATGGCTATAGATTTCGATCGAAATCTGACAAACTTTGTGACCGTTTTTTAACCCTTTCACTACAAAAAGTGCATACATATATACGATCTCATAAATTGAGCCATCATCTACTAAAAACATACACATATATTTTTAAAAAAAAGTATTACTTGCATTAACATTTGTAGATATTGCACTATAATTATTGGTGCAGAGTATCCAAATATTTACACTCACATTGTTTCCATATTAATAAAAATTACCGTAACTTATGCATTGACAATGCTTTTAACTTTCAAGTGCCATAGCGAAAGGGTTAATGTTTAAAAACTTGGTGTCAATAGTTAGGGACGCTAACTATGTATTTTATTTGATGAAAATAATTTTCATTAACATGTCTCTTTTAATAACGTACACATATTTTATAAAATGGAACTAGGAACTCCATTAATGAACTTTATTGTTAAACTATTGATCTATTGTGTTTTCATCACAAAGTTTATATTATCCGTTTCCATCAGAACTTTTATATTATCCGCGGTCGACAATATGCACCCACTTAATTGAAGTGAATCTAGATTTACTCAAACTTTATCTAATTAATCGATCATACTTCCAAACCAAATCTACCCGAATTAAGTGTGCTTGATGCGCTTAGAGTTGTCCTAAAAGGTAAACCAAGAAATGAAATTTCTAGCGGAAACTAAAGCATTACTTAAATTTCCGTCTATACGATTAGTTTCCATTCACATTGTCTTGATTACGTATAGAAATCCTGCCATAAACTGTTTAAAAATGAACATTGATTAAGTCATCCCCACCAGGCGAGAATACACTGCATTTACAGCAGCAGGGAGCCAATATATGTGTATCATTCAAAGATTACAGAGAGATTCTAAAATTTGAGTTCTAAAATTACAATGTAATTAGAACCTAAATGTCTATGGAATTTGAATGATCTACTTACTTCAATGAATCGATCACACGATATTGCGGATCGAGCCATTGCATGTTCTTGATCAGCGTTGTGTCCTCGACCTTTGGTTTGCACGTCAGAATAATGCTGGACCCGATTGCCTTCGTCTGCGTCTCCCCGCTCGGTAGAATCACCAAGGAAGCCTGTGCCTTGTTCGCGTAAGCTGCAAGCAAAATCGGGACGTGACCACTCGTTACACTGACACGAAACGGATCGTTAGCGCGATGTTTCAAAGAGGAGCAAGAGGATAGAATAATTTTCTAGAAAAGGGACGTGTAGAACTTCTTGCCACGGTCTCTTGGACACGTTGCTTTAATCGACACCGGGTAATTGCACTTAATTCCGTAATAACGATACAATTACACCGAGGTCCCTGGAAGTCAACAGTGATTTTTACAGACATTGCGAAGGTACACAAGCACGCACACCCGTATTCAAGCGACAATTACCCGCTGTCACTCGTACTATGTATAGCTGTGTGCTAAGGGCGTGTTACACGCCATTTTGACCTGCAATAGGTTAATTCTTAATCGAGATCGCGAAGAAATGATTTTTAGGTGCGAAGAATTGCAGCGAAATTGAATAGAGATGAAAATGGTAGAGATTATTTCTAGTTCGGTTTAAAAGGTAAAATTATGCCGTAAAAATCAGGATTGGATAAGTTTTATTCATTGTTGATGATATCTATTCAGAATTTTGTTTATGACTGCCGATTTTTATGTAACTGATAGAACAGTTTTATTTATTTTTGATAATATCTATTCTGAATTCTTTTTTATGACTGCGGTTTCTTATATAATTGATGGAATATTTAAAGCTGTAAAAATATACAAAATATCCAAACTCAATTAAACTCTTAAAATTATATTTCAAGAGTAAAACAAATGTTTAGTTAGGTTCCATTTCATTAACTGTACTTACAGACATATGGATTTTCATAAACGTTCATAATTCAGTAAGATACATTTGAGTTATCTTTTATATATTTCAATTTTTTGTAATACAATTTGCACACACAGTTACATTGCAGTTATGAATTGTGTACATCACCGTTTAGAAGTATTTGGACACTTACTGGTTGCTTACAGAACGGAATAGTTGATCTAAGTTACGTCATTTTTATAATAAATTCATATTGTCCTTAATTAGTTCATAATTAGTGTTCATATGTTTGCTATTTGTAATATAATTAGTTTGGCCTTTTATTTATTAAAAACGCAATTATTAGTTACATTCATTTCATGGAGATGAATCAGATCAGAAAAGTCAAGAAGTTTTTAAAACCTGAATCTGACTTGTTCAATTATGAACAACATAGATGAAATCAAGTAATGTCATAATAAATTAGTAATACAAATACAAAAATTGGTTGAAACGGTGATCAAAAGATGTGGTTGACAGATGATGACAAATGTTATTTTATTTTAGCTGATAAAATGCCGCAAAATTAAATACATAAATTCATTACAATTCAATGTTATAAAGTATGTAATAGTTCTACTAAATTTTATTAACTTCCTAGTCATTTCCCAGACTAACTTAATTTTTTACAAATTTAAATGACGGTTGAACGTAGTAATATTTTCATTGATTTTAAATCAGTGACATTTTAGTATATTATGACTATTTTCTGTTTGTAGTTTATTGTTCATGATTTATTACGAACGCGATGGTTATTTTTAATTTGAAATTTAGCTTTTATTTATTTAACTTTGTCTCTCTTCAAACAAATATTCAAAATGTATAATATTATAATATTTACAGGTATTATATAATAATGATGCAAGTGGAAAAATATTTTGAAGGGTAGTTTCACTTGTCAACATTGAACTCACGTGAAAACTGAAATTATTTTCTACTTTGTAGAGAGAAAAATATACCATGTTTTTCTGTTTATGATGGTACGACATATCCGCATTGCCTTTACGAGTGTAAAACATTTGTTGAAACATGTTGCGGTGGTGTCTTGAAGCAAAGTAGGGAGGTACCACAGGGACATGGGTAAAAACTGGCGCAAATTGACACAGAAAAATGTGCGTAAACAGAGCGAGGATAACGGAACGGGAACAAAGAGCAGTCATGGGATGAAAAAAATTGTCTGTGGTTTACGACTCTTTTTCAGAATATCGTACACACGATGTACACTGGAAAAAATGTCATGTGTCAAGTCTGATGTCTGTAGTAGCATTTAATATCGCAACTCAATCTCTGCTTCTTTTATTTAAATGTCGATATATTAATATTGTATATATTAATGATATACTAATGTTGTACAAAAAGTAGATTGTCTGTGAAGTAATTCTAATAGTAATGTATTTTCAAAACTAAGCAATTAAAGGTATGTACAAACTCATTCAATGTCTTTGTCTCTAAAGTTTCGACGATTTTATAATCTCGATACCATCATGTATTTCCAAAAAGTATGCTGTTCGCCGAACAAATGGACAAAATATTAGTGATAATTGTTAATATTTTTCTAAACTTATCTTTAATTTTTCGTTAATAAGTATCGAATTCCATGCCAAAAAGTATTGGATTAATTTGTACACCTAATAGGATAATACCATTGACTAAGGACAGGATAGACCACTTATCCAATGCTTTTCTTTGTCACCCGGATTTGGGGCTCATGAGCCCCAAATCTGTTTCCATTTTTACCTTTACGATTCTCTAAAATGTATAACCTTTGCGTTTGCTGTTACATTTTGTATATTAAAATACTTTAGAAGTGTTCTAAAGTATAACTAATTCTTTGTCAGATAATAAAACGAAAGATATTTTTCCGAAAAGTCTGAATTTTTATGTTATCGGTATTTCAGAGCATGTGACACGAAGTCCCATAAGATGATCGGTCTATCCTGTATTTCGTCTGTGATAATACGATGAATTCCGATTATCATAGTCCCGGATAATGTTGTCAATTGTTTATTATTATCATAGACAGTTCGCCTCAAAGGGTCTATATAAAATTAATTAAAAATAATTTACCTATTATAATCAAGATTCGCTTACTGGTATTAAATGTGAAGATTACACTACGGATAAACGATAAGCATTTTTAGCAAATTCATACTAAACGGCTTTTTTTTTCAAAACTTACTTTTAACTGAAGTACTTATACCATTTATCTTTTATATGAGTGTGGCAAGAATTTAATACGTTTAGGGCTGCAGCGAAGTATACGAAATACATGTTACTACCGTTTATTATAACTTAATTTTACCAGAGCGTGTACTATCATTAATATTCAACTTTTCAATTTCTGATCTTTTCACCTCTTAAATATATGTACGTGGTTTGTACGTAAAACATGATAGAATAATGTGTCCACGCCGCCTATTTCAACTTCTTTGCTATCGATGGGTCATACCACCCTTAATGTGTTAAATTATGCAGTCAGTAAATTTAAATAACTACGGGGAGATGCTCCAACAATTGCCAGTGTCCTTATAATTGACACTTTAATTATTTTAGTTAATAGCAAAATAATGCGTGAAGAATCGTAGCTAAACAAACTTTAATATCAAACATGGACTTCGGTTTACATAATAATACATAGACATTACATGTTTGGTTATACTTAATATGTAAAAATAAATATTAAGAGGCAAATGTGGTGTTTGAATATGAAAATGTGACTAATATAGGGAAGCAGAATGTATGGGAATTGTCGTGCAGTAAAGGCGATACGTTTACTATACATCTTATATCTATTACAAAAACTAAATTAATAATATATTTAAACGTTATTTCTAATGAAGTGACAAGTTTTCAAGTGACAGTAATAGAGACTTTGGACTTTGTTGTACATTTTTAATTAATCAGTAACTAATTCATTGTATTCAACGTATAAAAAAGTGTTCATAAATAAAAGAGACGTGGAACAATATTATGCTCGAAACTGGAACGATTTTTACGTTGAATAGTTTCTATAATAATTAAATCAAGCTACACGATAAGCTTAAAGTGATAGTAATTGGAATACTACCCTATACAAATGCCATAACTGTATGTAATAAATTGTATTCAATAACACACATTTGTTATCCTCGATGTAATGTTATCAGCGGTTATTTCTATCAAAAATTGCAAGTCTCAAAGTGATTATAATAAGCAGGTCCCACTTTATTATGTTTCGTGTCATAGTGAAAGTACTTCACCCTTCAATCATTTTTTCCATCAAATCTATTATTTCAAACGAAGCACACAGATAAGTAATATAATACACGAAAAAGGGAAAGAGAATGACGTACATGGGGGTAGAAGAAAATTGTCTCTGATTCACAACTTCATGCCGTATATGTATTTTGAGTCATACGTGCAAGTTGCAAATCCCTAATCACGACTCAAGCATTTATGGCACGATACCAACGTCTGTAAGTTACTTGAACGAGACAAGAAACGTTCGCAAGATTCTAGGAATCTAGAAAAGGAACCAAACTCACGGCAGCCTCAAGAAGACGCATATATCTTCATTTAAACGAGCTTTCGCCTCTAACTGCATTCAAAGTAATGAGAATGACTTAACATTTAAACAGCTTAACAGCTGATGTAATTACCTTCTGAAAGAGATATACAAGAGACAATTAAGACTTAATAATTAAACAAAGTTCACGGCTCCTGTAATTATCTTCTGAAAGAGATATAAAAGGCACGATTAAGTTAATTATACATATTAGATAAATGAAGAAGAACGAATATATACATTTTTTCAAATTCTCTATTTCTTTTTCAATTTATAAATAAATGATTTTTAAGTAGCATTGTAAATATTCAAAGGTATCATTATCTGCAATAAATTCTGAGTTTTTACCGAAGGATTTACCAATTAATATTTCATAAACTATGAATCGGAACCTCTAAAATACTCATAAATTAATATAATCATTTAAAATACTATTAATCTCTAAATTTGAAATCTCTCAGGTATTTCCCCTTATAGTATGTCTGTATAGTCTCATACCACACCCATAATTTATAATTAGACTGTCGCTATTTATGTGAATATACTAGATTAAATTATTCAACAAACATTATAACTGACATATCTTTTAGATTGGATGCGAATAATAGTCAGCTAACAAACAGCTATAACACAAAGCAAATCTCCGTCAAATCCCATTTTTGTCATTTTTTTTTATAGAAATATAAATTTGCATAAATACTCGTTGCCGATTTATAGTCCACCGCGATCTATCTTTTAAAATTCCTATTCAAGATCTTCAAATTCCACCCCTAGATCTCACACAAATATTAGGTCGTTCGGGAAGTTGATAACGATAATATTCAAAAGCAATACAAAATGTATAAATTCAGAATATAAATGGCATATACCCAATGTGGCGGCTCTCCTGCACCCACCACTAGGGGGACATACGAAATAGGACTTTTCTCGAAAGCACTCGCTCCAACCACCTCGTCCATATATATACCGCCTTTAACCTTCCTTTCAATATCCCAGTGTCTAAGGCAGAGCCTGTTAGGTATCCTTACAGATGAGTCCACTAGCAGGCCCAGTACGAAACTCAACACCTTTCCTTTTTCCATTCTTCTCCCTCTCTACAGCTCCACATCCAAATTAAGAATTTTATTACTTAACAAAAATTTGCAAAGAATAACCCTCCTCTAATTTTACAATACGCAAAAGAATTTAATATTGATACTGTTGAACGAGATGAACTTTCCGAACAAACACAATGAACGAAGTTATGAAACAACTAGTAATATTTAATCTAAGATAACGTCTAATTACACAGCGACTCAAAGCGAAATCGGACACTTACATTTTTTCATGTTTTAAGAAGCGATTAATAAGCGTTTGAAGTTCCAAACATATGAATTCCCAAGCATTCGAATTTCCGAGCCTTTGAGCTTCCAAGTTCTTGGATTCTCAACCGTTCGAGTTTTCAAGACTTTAGAATTTCATGCAATCGAATTTTTCAAGCTTTTGGATTTTCATGCGTTTGAATTTCCAAGCATCTCGATTCCCAAGTGTCGGAATTCCAACCCATTTGAATTTCCAAGCGTTTGGATTCCTAAGCTTTTGAACTCCAAAGTGTTTAAGTTTCCAAACTTTCATATTTCTAAGCATATGAATTTCCAAGCTTTGAAATTTCCAGGAGCTTGGATCATTAACCTTTTCGATTCCTAAGCGTTTGAATTTCCATGCTTTTTGATTCGCCCAGCATTTTAATTCCCAAGCTTTTCGATTTCCATAATTTTCAATTTCAAGCTTTCGTATTAACAGAAACGTCCATCAACTTTTGAAATCGTTCGAATAATTATAAGCGCTACTATAAGTGTCCGGAGTTTTACTTTGAGCAACAGTAAAAGCTTCCTTTTACAGCCCCTGACCTATCATCTATGATCGCAAAATTAACAATCTTCATTCAAAACCTTGAAGAATTTCACCGCTGGAATATGAAATTTAATTTTAAGCCAATCCCTAACTAAAGCTGTTTATTCTCTTGCATTAAACCCAACGAATAACAATTCTCAGATGCGCGGCTTCGCGTACTATTTCTGCAGATGATTCTAATGAATATGATGGTCGATACAGGCTTCTTACCCACATGGCTAATGGCGTGGGGAGGCGGTGTGGCTCTGAGGACGTAGATGCAAAGCACGGAAATGCAGATCGACGTCTCGGCGGCGCTCATCCTCCCGACGTGGCGGATGCCACGAGTGCTTTTACGACGACATACGTGCGTCAACTATGATGCCGGAATGCGGCTGGTTATGCCGGCGTGACACGCAACGAGCCTCGGGTGCCCCGCTGGTACGCACAACAGGAAGCCAGAATTAAGCTAATTAATCGTGACGAGCGAAAGTACGGAATTGGTCTAACTAGGAAACGTGCCGAGACCGTGCGCTCCTCGTCGCTGGTCGGACCTCTGTGTCCACCAGAAAAATCAAGAATAATTTGCATTTTGCACGGAAACGTTATACTTCGCAGCAGAATTTAAAGAACTCTACGCGGTGCAAGGTTATTTAAGAGAAAAATAGTTTTGGAAATGGGGGTTTTAAAAGTTAACTCACACACGTACTGTTTTGCATGATTTGCAACAGACGGTTTGCACATCTACAAAAAGCTCTCCCTGTACAGTCACCCCCTGTGTTAAAACGATAAATGGGTAAACGGCAACGGTGATTGTAGTTATAGTGATTATCTAAATCACTAGTATTATCTGATTAGATAATACAGTCAATTCTATAATGGCTTTTTACAGTTTATTGAATTGCACATTTAAGGTATTGATGTAAGAGGGCACTCTAACGCTTTCAATACTTAGATATCCAACGACGCGCGTTTACTTAAGCTGATTATTTATTACGATAAAGTACAGGCTGAGCTAAATGATAGCGGTACTGGACGCACGTGGTGTTCACAGCGAATGATGAACAATTTTTCGAAACTTATAAACAGGTTTATAGCACTAAAACAATTACAGATGAAAATTAGTAGCACATTCTTAAGATATGTTCTTTATAATTGCTCGACCGGTTGTAACTCGTTTACCAAAATATCAAATTTGCCCATTTAATTCGTACAGTTATTCAGTTTTTTCAACTCGTACTAGGAAAAAAAATTGTTACATTTGTTTTTGAAACAAAAATTTTTGAGATTTCACCGTTTCGTGGAAGATAATGGTAATAGCTTTTAGGAAATTGCTATGATCAACGATCAATTTTGGATTAATAGCCGCACGTTCTAATATCGATTACAGTATGCTTGCGAATGTGTGAATTTGAGTAGGTACTTAGCGTATTCAGCGGGTGTAACAGTAAAGCTAATTGCCTTCCATTTTAGGAACAGCTAAAGGCATCCATGAATATCATGCAAGGATAGAGAGGATATTTGAGTCCTCAGCAATTACGAACGAACTACAGAACTCTTACCGTACAACCCTTAAAAGACAACAGAGCTCTAATTTTCTTTACGTTTAACCATTTCCTTGTATATAGTACCTTAATACTAAAACCTTTCTTAATACACAGATCAGAGTAGCTTTTATTATTATAGAAACATTATATGAATGCAGACATTTTGTGGGTTTCTATATTACGCGTAAATAACATTCATTTTATAAGTTAATTTTGAATAAGCAAATAGTATGTAAAAGATAAATAAAAATATTAAGCATAGATATTACTTTTTTATTACTTAAAATCTAGAAAGTCTTTGCATTTATCTCAAGTGAGATATTCGGTATAATGAATCACGGTGTGAAATATGCGAATGATAATTAGGATGCAGATTTGTTATGCAGATTCATATTTTTTTAGTAGAACTAAAGAAATGGAATTTGCATAAACATTTGTTTCATTGTTTTAATACTATATTTACAGATATCGGTTGTATAATTTGACGGATTCTCGAAAAAATTGGATGTTCTAAATAAGTTAGCCAGGTTATGTTAGAGTAGAGGAATGCAGAAGAATATGAATTTCATCAATCAGAATCAACATAAATTGCTAATAAAATAATATTTATGAAATATAAAATGCGTCGAACTGACGGGTTTCGCAAATTTAATATTAAAAATTAATATACATACTTTACTGTATATGTTTTGTATATTCCTACTTGTTATGAGCAGATTGTTGTTTTTAGATATTTAAATTTCCTAATAAAATATAGAAAACCACAGTCTAATACTAATACAAATAATTGGACAAAACTGGGTAACTTGACGAAACGGAGTACTCGATTTTATAACTTTTGTACTTGTTGCTACTTTATTGATAGCAGTATAGGTAAATGCCTTCTTGGAAATAATAGAAAATAGTAAGACATTTCTCTCAAAAAGTAAAAACACGTTACGAAATTATGATATTCGATTCTCCGTTTTGTCGTTCTCCGTCTTACCCAACTTTCCTCTATTATGCGATAGAGAAGGACCAACACCTGCAATTGCAAATATTATTCAAGGTGAATATAATTTGTGACGATATTGTTTTCGATATAATAATGCATAAACGAAATAAACGAAGACTTTATTGCTTTTATCCGATGCATTCATAAATACTTAAACGAGTTGTTTTCGCTTGAGAAAATTGAATTCATAAATAGGTGACGCACTTCTCGTGTGACCCGGAGATATGGATGACATATCACTCACGGTGTTAAAGGTTAATATTTTCATTTTCATTTGGCTGTACTTTAAAATTGTACATAACCACTGGAAACATTGCAAAGCAATCCACATACTGTGAACGTGACGAAGGAAAACACCTACTTTTGCAAACAGTTGATTCTCATAACAATCGACACTCTAGCGTAGCAATTGGTTGAAAAAAGCTCCAAACATCTGTTCATCCAGCGTGTGACGCGAATCCATGGCTGACGTAACCCAGCCATGTTACGAAAATTGAAACTGTGTCAAATGGAACAGCTAGAGAAAAAAAAGTTGTTCGCGTCGTTTACAAGCGCCGCTCGTGGGACAGCCATTTCACGGCGACGAAATATTCGCCCAGTGGAATTGCAATGCAGCAATTAATTTAATGGAGGGAAGAACAACACTATGGCGGGTTGAACGAGACATGGAACAGTCGTAGGCGAAATTAAAGGGAAGAAAGCCAGCTACATATATAATTTCCGGACTCTGCTTCGTGCAAGGACGCGGAAACACCAACGCCGACGTCGACTAAACGACATCTTCAGCGAGAAACTTCTTTAATTGAACAAAGAGATGCGTTGAGACATGGACAAGATTCTTGTTACGAAGTATCGAACTTTCGCGACGCGTTTGGTAAACTGCTGGAGGGTGAGTTAGGAGATAAAAATAGGGAAGATTGCGTGGCGGAAGGATACTTCTGAGCTTCTTTCTATCGCATGTCAATTTAATGTTCTGCAACTGGTTGGTGGTACTGCGTGAAAGATTGCAGAGTATGGGGAGTAAAGGCTGCAGGCGAAGTTTTAATAGATGCTTAAGGGCAGTGATGGATGTACACTCGATAAGAAGATAGGTAAGGGGAATTGAAGTTAGGTGAAATAAGTACAACTACAATGGCAAGGATATAAATACGGAAAATCAATATTATAAGCACGATTCATTTTAACATCTTGCCTTATGACTTCTTTTTTATCAGTTACAAACAGTGGGGATTAGTTATTCACTATTTTCGCACTGCGAAACACTGTAATACTAGAGGAGAAGATAGGAATGTAAGAAACCCATTTTACTTTTTGATCTAGAAAGTATAAGAATAGTTGTAAACGAGAAAATCGGACGAATAACTTTAGAGGATTTCATGTGAAATGTGCTGTATAAACATAAATATTGTGCATCTTATAGAACTTTTGAATTTTCTCTTTTTCACAAATGAAGGCAAAATCGGATACGAGACGGTATTACGTTTGAGAAAGATAAGTTATTAAATTGCGTTGAAATATAAATAAAGAAGATTTAATGACATACAAGTGTAAAATATAACAATAGAATCATAATTTATTTAATTCAACCATAATTGAATTAATCATATACATAAATATTATTCTATAGATCTGACCAATTATTATGGACATATGCGGGTTTCTTCATTTTTTCGGGAATCGATGAAATTCAAGACATATCCAAACGTAAACAATTATAACTCAATATTATATTATAACTAGGAATCAAATGTCTTATATTACTACCAACACGCCATTTCACTTTCAGTCATTATATCACAATCAAAAACGTAATATACTTTAAATTGTCACTGATACTCTGAAGTTACAATTATCATAAAATACCTCACTGTCTTTGCCTATTTCTATTTTAGCAAATTTTTCATTAAAGTTGTATTTATAATGAATAGTTCGGAATATTTTCACGTGGATGATTAAATTTCGACAACCGGCATAATTAAATACCGATAATAATAATAATAATGAATAAATTCTTATTCATTATTATTATAATTTATTCTTATTAAATAAGAATAAATTCTTAATATACAAACACATTGAGATTAAAAATGCATAGATACTAAACTAATATATTTTTGACATAAATAGTTTAACACTCTTTTTATAAAAAATGATGAGCTACATCAATTACTGTATTAAAAGATATATGATTCCACACGAAAGAACAAAGATATACTAGCCCTTAGTAAATTATGCAACTTTCGTAGGAAACATTCTTATGATATTTCTAAATGTAGCAGAAATGTTTCAGGTGATAAAGCTAAGGGAAATACTCTGCATGTTAGGCCGCCGCATAAACCACGTTTTGTTAGTATAAAGAATGCAATAATGTTATAGCTTCCAAGAAAGAAAGGAAAACTGGTGAAACTTATTCTTTTTAGGTACTTCGCCATCGATTAGACGTTCAGAAAAATGTTTCTAAGCACTCGAAATTACTAATGGTGCACATTACTTAAAACACTCTTGCAATAAAGCTGATAATGTTTAAGGTAAGATTTATTCTGCACACAATTTCCGTATGTTATACAAATTGCAGTCTTTATACGAGTAGCCTTATCATTTCCGCCACGACAAAGTTGGTAAAGTATTGGAAAAGTGTACAAGGACAGTCGTCATCATCTCGTTTTACATTGTATACCCAACAAAGTTACCTTGTCAATGCTTGTTGAAAGAAGAACTTTTCTTTGATACAAGATATTTAGAATGGCATCTTGTAGAGAACTATTATAGCTGCTCACAGTATATAAGTGGCATCTCGTGGAAAGCGACTATTGTCGCTCGTCGGAGTAAAAGGGTTAATACATATAATTCATTTACTGTGTCATTAGCTAAGAAAGAAGAAATAAGTACCCCTCCATTATTCTCCTCATTAGCCCCTTAAGTGAGGAGAGAATTTTATTCCGTGACGTTGAGATCGGTGCTATAAGCTCTTTCACACGTCGACTTCACGAGGCACAAATGATCGGAAAATGAAGTGTATATATTTAGTTTACTTATTTGAGCACACGGATTACGATCGGACTCGACAGTTTCTACTTTGTTGCTGGTTTACAGAGAACTCTGTGTTTTTCTCGCCCTTACAAAACGTGCCTCGGGCTAGGCGTTCCTATTTTTCTCGTTGTCATGATAGGTTAGACACATGTTGGTACTGGTGACGCTCACGAGAGAAGGTTGGAGTATGGAAAGATTGCACAATTTTACAACCGTGCTTAGATCTACTCTAATCCACGTCTGCAAGAAGCCTCGTTTAAACTGCTCGACTCGCGATGAGTGATATAGATCAGCAACTGTTTATGTTAGGATCAATAAGGCGACCCACATGCTTCGAAATGATCATGTTCTTTGATCAGTACCCAATATTAGCTCTACAAAGAAAGACGCATTCGTTCGCACCAGAAATATAAGTGCGATGCATGTCAAGACACGTATGTATAGAACATTCGATATCAACAAATTATTTATTATACATACATTTTAAGGAGTAGATGTTTTCCTTTGTACATTGCTTATATTCTATTTGTATCTATTTATTTTACTCAAACACTGTATTTATTTACGTTATTATAAATATAATATAAATTTTAGTGTCTTAATTTAAAAATATTATTTACTATAACATAAGAACTATGAATACAAATGATACAAATAGACAAAGTGGTAGATGGGGGTTTATACTGACCCAAGCACGGTTGCCGATGGCCGCTAGAAGCGTCGGTTGAGAGTTAATGGCATGCCACATATAGTACGAAGAGTAAATGGCATGCCACATATAGTACGATGATTATTTAAATGTTAGAAAACGAAACTTTTTTCGGCGTATTGTGGTGTCTTGCTCGATCCTTAGTTTTATTGCAAGGTGACTGCACGAAACGTTTCATTATTGATTACTCCCCTACTATTTTATTATCGTATGCGACATTGCTAGTTTACAGTAGAATACGAGAAGATCGCTTTTAAAGCGATTGGAATTATAACTATATATTGCGATAATCAATAGTTTCCGACATAATTGATCTTTAAAATCCAAATCTGTAATAATGTATACATATATATACTGATGGACAGCATTATAAAACGCTTTGAAAGTTTCTAAGACGAAGGCTTAATTTAGTATTTATATTAAAGAGTGTCACATGTAAAGTGAAACCATTTATTGTTAACCGATACCTTTGCTAATTAAACAATTATTACAACAAATATCCAATAGATATAATACCCAAATCAAAATAGTACAATTTCGTTTGGACGAAATTATAAAACACTATCTTTGGTAATTAAAAAATATATATAGCTAATCAAAAGTATCATTTTTTTCGAATGTTAATAATGAGTAGATTTCCCTGTATTTTATACTACTTCAATCATTCGATTTGGTAAACCTTTGTAAAATTCTTTTATACATGATTCGTCCAAGTCTGATCAGGCACGCAATTTATGATGTTTCCTACAAATGGGTGGTCTGGTCTATCCTATACTTATCGTTAGTCAATCGTTTTACTTAATTCCTAACAGTTACTATGAATTTATAATTGCACGCTTCAACACTTAGTAATCATAATGTATTCGAATGATATACACGCGATAAGAAAATGTGGTGTATATTAATTCGAAGCTTTTTGCGAAAAAAAAAGAAAATAAATTCAAGCTAAATCACTGAAGTTAATACAGAAGCATGAGCCATGCTAAGCAGCGGATAAATTCATGTTTCTTACTTACTAGATTAGCAACTTACAGTGTGATTAATTTAACGTTAAAGACATCGTCAAAATACCTAATGGTCTATCAAAAATACCAGTAAGTGATCGTGTACAAAAAAATTCAATTTCTGTCCGTCAAATTGAACAACACGTGAAACCCCAAAGAATGTAATATCAAAAAGCCGAGCAACTCTATCTACTATTATCCGCCTTTTATACTATTCTGTTTCAATGGGATATCCGATCTAAAATCCTACAGAAAATACGGGACCAGTTACGCAGTTAACGAGTGAACTAGACAGTACGTAATTCGAAGGACTCAGAGCTTGCGAGAAGATGATTCAAACGGAAAGTCCAATTTTCGGTCTCATGGTCTCCTCGTTTCGCGATAAGAAGTTCAGCAATCGACGAAGGGAGCGTTCCAGGCTTCGCTATAAGGATTACAACCCCCGGAGAAATATCCTGGCCTGGGACAGCTTATTTGTTGGAGTCGTCTCGGGAAACAACGGCACACAGTCGCGATAAGACTTGCGAATTCATCATTTCCGGATCGCTTAGTCAAAGGAGGAACACGGAGAGTGACATAAAGGGGGAAGGAATGAAAGATTTTACTATAGTCATTCGAGAACTACGCCTTGGGCATGACTAATAAGGACTCGGGAGAGCAGACGTTCGATTATATAAATGAGATGCCCGTGGTAATGATCGCTCAGTTGTCTACCATCCGGAATGGCCATTATCGTTGTTCCATTATCTCCTGATTTAACGAAATTTCCGGTTGAAACTACTACGATCTGCCTTGATGAGCTTCGCATTTTAAGCGCTATCAATTATCGTTAAGTCCTCATTGTTTGTGTAAGGAACTAAGGCGTTGCTTAATAATTGCTGCTAAATTGTCTTAAAATTTTGGAATTTTAATCTGAAACTCAATATATCTTCTTTTTAGACAGGATGTTTGCGAAATCATGATGCAAGCGGTAACGAGATAATTCCTCATATAAAGCTGAATTAAAAATATCAAGTTTTTTCATACGGGTCTTTATTTTTGAGAAAATCGAGGTGGAAAATTCGTCATCCACGCGTGCATCCAGACACAGTCTGTTTCATTTGCTCGGTCTAGTTCACAAATCTCATTGCTGGTTGAATTTCAAAACAATATCAGAGTTAGCGAGTAATAAATTGTAAGTTTCAATAACTGATTTATTTTAGTAATCAAACATGGTGTTTCATTAATCTATCAAACAAGAATTTGCCTACTAAATTACTAAGATAAATCAGTTATTGAAACTTACGGCTTGTATTCGTTAAAATACCATAGTCTATATCCTAACTGATATTGTTTACAAATACAAGCGAGGCAGATCGAGTAAACGAGACAGACTGTGTGTAAATGCACGTGTAGCTAACGAATTTCCAAACTCGATTTTCCCGAAAATGGAGACCTATATACTATACTTTATTGTATATTCTTAACTCAATTTTATGTGAGGATCACCCCCTTGTCGGTCGCAATACGATTTCACGAATACTCTGTATAAGCAACAGTATGCTGAATATATTTCTGCAAACAGTATAGTCGAGTGATTAACTTATATTCATAAATTTCAGATATTTTAGCGTTATCTATTTAAGGTCGAGAATTGCCTTTCAACTGAAGAGTAGAAGGAAGAAACAAATGATTCATTTTGTATTGTCCAAGTTGAAAAAATAGTTAAAATAATGTGTAAGCCAATTATTTTTTTACCCACTTTTTACTAACGTCTAATCAGAGTATAAACTTCATGTTATGTACAATACAGTTATCTACATTCATTAAACTTTATTTCATTACTAGTGGGCTATGGGTGTTGAAAACTGACTTTTGCAATAAAGTTGTTTTGTAACTATTGCAGCTTTTTTCTTATTCTTCAAAGGATACTTCAAATGATAACAATTTTAGTAGCAAGTTCGATATGCGTACTTTCAAATGATCTACATAAATTTCTAATGACGTGACTTCACGACCACTTATGGCTTTCAAATGATCAAAAATACTAATGGCACAACCTGGAACACTCCTTACGTCCTTCTAAGGAATTGAATTTCCAATGAACCCATTTCGAAGATCCTTTGCACCTAACGTTCACCTAATGAAACTGTAATCTATAAAATGAAGGAATTCTACTTCCAAATAAGTCCTTAAACTCGTGAATTCGAAAGAGAGATGGAAATAACTTCCATTCAACAATATTCTTGATCCTCCCACTTAGCTTTCGAACTTTGTTGTCGTTGAAATATATCATACACTGTTAATATTTCACCGCGGCAGCCATATTTCCTCCTATACAATACGTGTCATCGGCCCCAAAAACTGCGCCATAATTTATGACTCTGCGAAACACGTGGCCTATTGCATCATAACGGGCCATCGGAAGAAGGTTCAGGAAACCGCCTACTCATCATACTACCCTCGATCATTATAATGTTATTCAAAACTCATTGGACGAAAACTGACTAGAATCTGCGCACAAAGCCCATCAAGGATCCACTCGAACGGATCCTATAATCGTTTTACAAATTCGTCCGACTCATCTCCGTAGCTCACCCCTTCGTGTATTCACAATGGGGTGTTATCCAAACCCGAAACTCGCGAATTCATCGTTTCCGACAAGATACGCGCTCATCTGTGTCGAATCAACCGTTTTCCTCCGGAGATTTTCGCGAAATCCCGTAATTGGCCTGGGGCTTCATCAGACTTGCCTGCGAGGATAAGAAGGCGGCTCTAAGAATCAGGCAGGGATCAGAAGAAACGAGAAAAAGGAAACTGGACCGGGGAATCCCACGGAAAAAGATAAAAGGAGGGTAGAACGAAGAGAGGCAGAAATCACGAAGGCAAAACAGAGAAGGAGGCAAAGATAAGGCCAGTGAAATAAAGAGGGAAGGTCGAAAACAGAAAGCCGCCCTCCTAAGACATCTTATTTACGTTAGTTAGGGTTTGTTGGCACAGCTACCCGAGGGGCCATTCAATGGATCCGCCACCTCCTCTCTGTATTCCCCGACGCATATACGTGTTCCAAGTTTCCCTTTCCCTTTCTCTTCCCTCATTCTAGGAGGCCGCTATTACCTTCACCCACGCAGCCTATCATCCAAATTCGCATGTACGTAGCACCCTACGTCGCCTACCGGTATCTCTAATACCACTCTCGCCGTTCTCTTACTTACGCACCACCCTGTAGATGCGTAGCAGGGGGTTGGAGCCAAGTAAACTCGGCGACATGTCACTCGAGCTGGAAGAATTCGATCTAGGAGGGTCGACCATGGAAACATAGGGTGGTCGACGAATGGGAAGCAGGGACGGAGAGAAAATTTGATCAAATTCCGATATCGAATTGGCCGGATAAGGGTGAAAAACGAATGGCGCCTCGTGAGGGTTTACGAAATTTTCCGATGTAGCTACTTGACGCGAAGTTCCATAGCGGGGAAACTTTTGTCGAAACCTGCTACCGCTATTCCTTCGATTGTTAGTTTTGATCCGGATGGAACATGGAAATGAACCAGGGAATGTATATTGTGGAAAGTTTGAAATACAAGGAGAGAAAGGGGAGAAAGAGAGAGGCTGGCGATGAGAACACGCGCGACCGGAAACTTGAGATCCGAGAAATGCGAGAAGCTTGATATCCAAAATTGAACTGCGCGAATCGTGATTGGAAATTCGGCTCCCTTCTGGTGAAAGAAACGAGTTCGGTTCAAACTTCACAAGGTTTGCTGTGAATCGAATATTGTCACATGTTTCTCAACTTTGCGAGTTTTGTTGTGAGTGGGAAATGATTGTTTTCTACTACTTCCCCGACGATTTGTTAAATTTTTCAATCACCCTTTTATGTTATCTGATCCTTTATTTAAAAGAAAAGTTGATTCAACAAATATTGGATATTAAAAAGACTGTATGTGCCAGAAATAAAAATTCCAAGAATACAGTTTTGTAGTTACCAAAATCTTATTTATTAAACTCTGGTCTTTCTATTTCTTGAATGGTTGCGTACATTAGATTATTTACTGGTATAGTATTGTATTATGTCAAGTATAGGTCGTTAAAATAGAATTCTATGTAATTCGTATTTGATAATTTCCGATCTTGTAATCTGAAATTGTAATTGAAATTAAAGTTTATTACACATACAACATGTCATAAATTATAACACATACGCATGCTTCTAAATAGACTGTGAATTTTTATGTAAATTCCTATTTTTATTAACAAAATTGAAGGAATGAATTCGGAATAACGGGTCGTTTTTCACTCTCTAAATAAAATAATATGATTTTATGATTTCTTTATTCTTGATTTTTAGTGTTCTTTGCTAATTCTTCGCATATTTAAATTTATCATAAATGCATAAAAACCTGCAGTCTAGTTATAAGGCATATAAATTGGAATCTAGTCTAACGGAGAAGAAAAGTTTAAACTTTTTGAAGAACCATTTTAGAATATAAAATATCAAATGTTAGATTAATATAAAGTAAAGCAATTTAACAATGCATAGCAAGGGTATGTATGTATTTAATTGTATGAGTAAATCGATTTTTTTTAAATTGTATAAATTTAAATTTAGTTTTGAAAGCATAAGAAATTCTAATTTTTCCCTTTCATTCCCACAATAACCATATAATTACATATTTAGAACTATAAAATAAAATGTTATATTTATTCCTAAACATTTCCAATTCTAAAATATTTTTATCAATTGCCTACTGATTTATTATTTAATATACGCGTACCAAAATGCACTTATATAACTTAGAGATGAAAATGTTAATCGAAACCTATTTAAAAAATGCCTAATGTTATAATTCTTTGGCACCAGCTTTGTTTCATATTCCTGCTCTGTTAAAGTGAAAATATGCGAGAATTGTACATTTCGTTCCAATCTAATTTATTTTGTCCAACGCGGAATAGGAGAAACAAATTGGTGCGTGGTTCGGCGAAATAAAATACGCTTCAGTTATTTCCTTTTTTCTGTTTCCTATATTGAAATATGCAATGGCACACAGGCTATCGGAATTAATTGAACAGTCACGGGTGTAGCGTGAAATTGTTTAACGAAAGAAATTCTGTTATTTTCGAACATACGACAGAACAACGGGCAGAGAGTAATTTACAACCAGGTAATGAATTCCAAATCTTTATTTTTAATATAGTAGAATTAGGATCTGAAATTCTAAAGGTAAGTGAACTCTTAAATTTGTAACACTACTATTTCAATTAATAGGTGTTTGTAAAAAAAGATTTTAAACATTCAGTTTCAATTTCCCAAATCTTTAAGATATTGGATATTTTTCTTAAATAATTCTAAAAAAAAAAACTATGGAAAAGCTTGTCGAGTCTAGCTTAATTAGAAAATATTAAATATACTGTTTTCCTAATGCAAAATCTGCTAAACAACTATTTATTGCCGCTTGTGTTTATGAAATTAATATAGAAGGATAACTTCTGGTGTAGTAAAGATATAATTTAAAAGACTGTTAGTCTTTCTCCTAGCAGCACCAGATTTCATTTTTTTAAAGCTACGGTTTAAACAAAATTAAGCTTCGTCTTCCTAAAAATCTACATAAAACATTTACTTACTCTTATTAATTAATAGCGAATAAAACATACCAATGACAAAACATAACAAAAAATACCATACAGTCTTCCAAATAATCAACACCACCTTTAACAAAAGCTCACCCCTCATTCGATTTTCCTAAAGCACAAACCAAACTGATTCAGCACCCTCCAACTTCTTACGCGTCATTTGTTCGGAACTGCACCTCAAGAACTTCTAGCCTAATCCACCTGCTGACACACACACGGTTCAAAGCACCTCGGAATCGCAAACTCGAGGATAGCTATAATCCGAGTTCCCTACTGTATTTAAATCGATCATCGCAAGAGAACAAAAGAGACCATAAAGAGAAGATACGTTCCTTTTCATGGGGACAAAGGAATCGTGGACAGAAGATTAGATTCGAAACCGATATGTCGAATCGAATACGACCGAGAAAAGACGTTGTGAGGGTCGAGAACTGGACCGTTCACCTCCCATCCTCGCCCCCTAAATGTCCCAAAAGTTTCTCGATTAAGGCGCTGCCGGGGATCGTTTCGTTGTAATCTTGTCGACAAACTCTCGCGATTAAGTAGCTCGATATAACGTGGCGGGATAATGAAGTGGTCGAAGGGCTGTGGCCGCTCCATAAACCGAAATTACATGCGCCAATACAAACGGAGTAAAGGGTGGTGGCGGTGTTTCAAGCATACGAAACTTCTAACAGCGCAAGCATACGCAGATTATCCGCCTGTGCACGCTTCGTTGACCAGAGAAAGGTGTTCCGTTATTAATAGCAATTAAGCAAATGGCTGCTGCTCGGAATTTCATTAGATCGGGTTGCAACCGACCCCGAAGGGTGCATGAATTTCTCGTAAGCTAGGTGTGAATGACAAGTACCGTCGATGGAGAGGTTGGATGAAGGTGGATGTTCGATTCGGGGTAAGACACGAGTGTTTGAGTAAGTGATGAGAGATGTATAGTTGTTTGAGTACGTATTAGAAGGTGTAGAGTTAGTTAGGGGATTAGATGGTAAATGGTAGAAAAGGAAACATAACAGTATTAATTAGTTTAATATACAAATGTACACAAATAGGAATGTAATTATTTATTGATACTTGTGGTTACTTATGATCGCATAAACTTTTCGTTTGAATAACTATAAAGGGATAGTAAGGGAAAAAAGGTATGGCTGCATGGGTTCACAGTTTACTGTATAATTTGATACGTTTCGGATGATTTATTGCTTCTTAATTGAATTTGTTGTTTTTTAAATTGTCCTTTACGGTGAGTTTTATGTTGTATCATTTACGTTTATTTACGTCTAGTACATTTATCATTCTTATTCGTGAGATTATTATTTGATCATATTTTAACCGTTTTGCTACAATTGACTATTATAGTGGACGGTATACGAATAGTCAATTACCGTTAAAGCATTTTATTTTCCTGCAACGATGTCTATAAGCTATTTGCTATGTGTATTTAGTAACAAATACATTCATTTACCCTTCAAATCAAATAATTAAACTGTATTTTCTCCGTGTTTCTTCATTTTATCGTAGAAAAAGTATGCCTTTTGAGCAGCACCCTTACAGCGAAAAGTTTAATGTATGCAATAATTTTGTATCTAGAAGATGTAACAATTGAAAAAGTTATGTAAAAGATTGAATAAGAAAATTATAGGGAATATTTAAATACATTATTAGCCATTGTGACAATTCAAAAAATGATGATACCGAATAAGAAAATTGCGGAAAAGTTTTTAAAAAATCTCTGGAGTGTGCAATAATCATAATATTATAATAATTTGCAGAAGATACCGAATACAAAGCGATAAAAAATGAGTTAACAAAATATTTGCGATTAACACGGTCGGAAGTAATAGTGAATGTAACAATCATAATAGAAACATGTAGGTGCTTTAATACATTGCCACAAATACTTGTTTTCTATGGAGAGTAAAGTTGTGGTCTGTGTAGGTGTTTTAGGTAAAACTGAGGAAACCTCGAGGTGAGAGATGGACGGAAGTCGGTTTCGTGTGAACAGTTGGCACGTGGCTCAGCGAAGCCATCAGAAACGAGCAATTTGACCACAGGGCTTCCGTCTAAAAGTGGCTTTTCGAGTGGCCCTAAAATAGGATGCCTCTATGTAGAAACGAAATTTCTCATGGCATGCTGTCTACAATAAATAATAAGCTCTAACTGCGACGAAACTATTAAATAAATTTGAAAGAATTAACCTCTGTTTGTAAAACAATTTATATAGGAATGAATCTACCATCTATTTTTGTAATAAAAGAAGTAGACGATATTATTGAATTTGAATAAATCGCAGTTTAATATTTACATAGAATTAATCAGTTCAAACTTAACACCATTGAGTGCAATATGTAACAGAATATAAACTAGCAAGCAAACATAATAAATGAGAGAACTCATTCATTTCTTTTCAAATATCTAATTCATATAATTTTTAAGCGTTTAATAATGAACATTATTTTTGTATTCATTATCTGCATTATTTTTTTCATATATAATATATATATATATTTTTTCATATATAATAATATATATTTCATAATATATAACAAACAACAAATACTTAATACCTCACAAAATAATGAATCTACCTTCGCATATGAATGTTTTTCTCTAACCATTTATTTTCACCATTAATAGTTTATAATCTGCTCCTGTTAGGCGCCCGTTTAGCTTTGATCCGCGAGGAAACGCGCACGAAAAGGGCGAAAATGGGCGGATAAAGAATCGGTAGAAGCCTCCCCGTGCACTATTTAATTAGAACCAGCTTATCTTCAACTGAGAGTGTACCGTCGAGAGAGTTTTTATCGGTGTCTCTCTACGGTGTGCCCTTTCAGTCGCGACGTACACTCGGATTTAGAAGGCTTCCTTGTTACCTTTGTGTAGACGTACGCTTTGATCGAGGAAACGTTTTGATTCGAGTGATTCGCACAGGTTTCACCGTTTCGACAAAATTTAATCGCTATTGAGATGTATGAATTAGTTTCAACAGTTGGGTTTTCAAACACAAACACTGCTAAAAACAATTTATATGTATATTTTATTTCATTTTATTATAAACTTTAATTCTATTCCAAATTGATGGTATTTATTAAATTTGCGTCTCGTGTAGAAAATTTTATTTGGTGACTGTTAGAGAATATTAAATTTTAAAACCTATGTAGTACAACAATTATATTGTATAGGAATAAATTACAATATATAATGGTATAATTAATACTATAATAATATGAAATAGTAATATACTATAATAATTGTTATAAGACAGATAAATATAAAGTCTAGAGTATTTTCTATTTTCATATTCATTACTGTAACCAGGATCAAATATCTAATAGTAAAAACCTACATTATTATGTTTTTAGAGTTATTTTACCACAGTACACTGCAGCAATTTACTTCAGATTTGAAGATATTAATTTTATCCATGATTTTGGAAGAAATCACCATTATATATTCTAACCATACAATAATTTCATTTCTTTCTGTGAATAGATTTTATTTTTTACTTAACAAAATTGTTCTTTTCTCGACTACACAAACAATTTAATATCAGTGATGGTACCAGGTCGTGAAATTCTTAAATCTGTGATTAGATTTTACTCCTTTATTAATAATATCGACCTTTTTTCGATTGCAGCCTACATATCTAAATCAAGTATCAAGAGAGATCCAATCCATTCGAGTAATGATGTTAGACTACAAAAGCCTCCTAACTTTGATTAATTTCACTCATTACTTAATGAAACGTCCCCTGGTCTCATTGCATCCTAGATTTTTATCCACAACCTAAGAATTACAAAGCTATTAGTTATCTTAGAAAGTTTGTACAGTTTTTGTGACTTAAAAACAACGGTATATTTTAATATCATTGCAATTGTTTTAATACTAAAACTGTCGCCACGCAAGGTGTGCTATTTATATAAAAAAAATTAACCCGGTGGATACCTGCAAAAATATATAGAGCAATGGAAGTAAACCTTTATTTATTATTTTAACAAAAAGTGCAAAAAAAATTTACAAGGATACATTCGTGTAAGTTTATACAATTTTTATAAGGAATTATGACTGGGTCATTTTAACTACTTTGATGTTACAATACCAAGGCAAAACTGCTTTACACAATACTGAAAACAATTCAAGATTAAAGTTGCCAATAATCATTCTCTTGACAATATTTCATACAATAATTTAATTTTTCTTTTTAAGAACATTAAATGTAAACATTTCTGTAAATAAATCCTGAATGTTAAAAGTTTATAATTTATTTAGAAATACCAATTATATATAAATCATTTTTACGAAATATAATGTGCGTATAAATGAATACATTAATTGTGGACATATTTGATTGAACAGAATTCGTATATAAATTAATTTTCAATAGTTATACCTACATTGTTTATTTATACAAACTAAATATTTTAAAGTTGAAACTTTTAATGTTGTACAATTAACAAACAACCCATAAGAATTTGTGTATCGCAATGTTCATGTACATATATGCATATGCTGAAATCGTTGCTAGTTGTCGCACATATATTTCGTTACAATAATCGAATATTCAGCCTAGACAATACCAAGACAATACAAAAGTTTATCAATCAAGACCAAGACAAGATTTACAATTTTCAAGTTTTTTTAAGATCAATACAGTATTATCATAAATAGAAGTCTTATTTCGTCTCTCGTGCAACATTGAGCGAAAGGATTAAACTATTCTACGCGCATGTATTTCTCAATTCTACCTGCCGTTTCCCCTCAAATATTAATTAATTCGCAATAAAATGATAAGCGGAGAATGCAACGTTTCTTCAACGGGCGAATTCATCGTACATAACCAGAGGAGGGACGATGGTTCATCGTTTGAGGAATGCGATAGCGGGGTGTTCATGAACGTCTGGCCATGTCGGTCGGGTTAAATTGAGAATTCCATTGAGCAGGGGCGATGCAAACAAGCGTATCAAAATACACGGTGTACTTGGTAAGCACATTCGTAAGATACATCCGGAGGGAGAGCGAGTAAGAGATTCGATTTTGTTATTAAAACGCGAGCCGCGAGCGTTATGAAGTTCGGCCACTGGTATCGAGAGTTCGCTGGAGGGGAACACAATTATTCTGGGAAATATGCGAAATGTTTGAAATCACTGACGTTTTCAACTCGTAAACACCAATGATAAATTTGTTAGTTGCGATTACGCGTTTTGTGATTGACTTGTGATTAAATGTTTGGAAATTGTTAACATTTTTGGCAGGAATGAATTTGTAGTAGAAATTTAATTAATAACGTATTTGGTAAAAATATTTTACTTATTTCAGAAGAAATTTTAGGACGACTGATCTGTTAATCGACGCGATGACTCGTCATGCAGATTATTAACCCTTTACGTTGTAATGACGAGTGTAACTCGTGAAGTAGATTTTGGCCTAAGTACAACAAATGCACCCTGTATTTCTTCTGATAAATTATAATTTTAATTTTAAATGTGTTATGAAACTGTAAGATTAATGTTTATAGAATGCAAATTACGTGTAATATAACAATGTTTTATATCCTATATGATGCTGAAGCAGTAAATATCCAACTTAAAATTCTCAGCAACTGGACAATTAATAAGCCTAATATCTAGGTTAATATCTTGGATGTAATAATTTACTTTTTCAAAAAATGCTATGATTTTTAATGCATGATAGTATTTATACTAGGAACAGGATACATTATATTAGGTTATCCCGTAAGTAATGTCGTTTGATTTACTTAAAATTAAGTGCAAACTGTTAATACTTACATTTGATTTTAATCGTCGATTAATTGAATATGAGTTTTATGATTTTTTCAAGTTCTCAGAAAATTTTCGGATTTCTTCTTCAAATTATTTTGGATACGCTTGTAAAACTTAAGATTAAACTTGTAAACTTACAGTTTCTTCCCTTCTATTAATTTTTAATCCTATGTAGGAAGATATTTATGATTGAGAAATCACCTGCTTAATAAACTAATCATGTGCCTTACGCTTCGAAGAATTGAATTTCCTATATCATTTATGATAGCATCTTATAAAGTATAAAATTGTTTTTCTTCGAACGATGAGTTAATAGTTTGGATTCTCGTGTATTTTAAACAAACTTCTGTAATCTTATCACGTGATTCACCAATGAGACACCGCGAAAAGCATTCAACGAATTGCATATATGAAAAATTATCTCGGTATTATAATCGCTACTCCAAACAATGAAACAGTTGACGAAAATTATTCAAGTGTTAATATTTATATTTCTTATTACACGAACTTACCATTGCGTAACTAATACTGACTTTCGAAGTTGTTAATAATGTTCAAAGTAATGGATAAAACTTGAATTAAAGCTGGGATTACCGGTGAGTAAAATCACGGAATGTTCTAATAAATATGCTGTTGCAAATTTTTATAACTTTTTATGGTAAATTAGTGATCTGTTATTTTGAATGACTTAATAGTTCTAGTGTTAAAGAAATTGTGCAGTTAGTTTGCATTTGATACAACGCAACATTTCTTGATTTCAAGTACTCGAGTGCTATAACCATTCAAATTATTGCATAGTAGATTGTTCAGTTAGGAATTAATAAAATTAAATATATAGGATTTCATATTACTCAGCATTCTCAACTTACAAGCTGTGGCCCAGTATTGAACTACGTTAAATTCTTAATGGGTCGCAAAATGATAGTTGCTGGTAGCTGCCATTGAATATTGTCTTGCATTATTTTGTTCATAGTTTATATAAGAGTTTTTAATAAACATAGTACAAATTATTATACTGATTTTAATAACATTGAAGCAGCTCGTCTTATTCAAAATTGTTACTCCTACATTGTTACATAATTAAATATGACATTAGAGTATTTGTTAGAAATCAAAATTCGTCTGAAGCACACTCAATAGAAATGCATCGAATGTTACGTTTTACATTTATAGAAATTGCTAATAAATTTATGTAATTTTCTTCATTTGCATAATATGACTCCCACCAGTTAAATTTTTAAATTGTTTTATATCATAAACATTTAGGCCGTGGTTTCATTACAAACAAATATGTTGGGTTACACAGTAAAAAAAAAAAGAGAAATGCTGATATAACTGATGGTAATAATAGATAAATAATAACATTTTTGCGTGTGAGGTTTTTTGCTTTCGAGGACTAGAGCCTACCGTATGAATATTTATGAATAAGCAGTTCACGCTATTTCCGTTTGTTTTGATTGTCCTGAGCTCTGCTTACCTTTTACTTCCTTTTAAAATGTAAGTTCAGATCTTCATAACAATAGATCATCAGTTACAGTTCTGACTTCTTAATGTAAAGTACTTGAATATTTAAACGATCTTTGTGAGTTTTCACCGATAGAATCTTACAGCAAGTTTTAATGGGTTACCACTTTATAAGCAGAATTTTATTTACTTTAAGGATGAAATATATTGTAACTAATATTAATCATCATTTCTGTGTCACAATCAAGAATTCATAATTACTATATGACTGCTTCATACCAATACAATTGTAAAAAAAATGAAATACAATATACAGATACAGCAGATAAAATTGAACAAATTTAATCCTTTCAATATGATTTAAAATGACGTTGAGCTGCAACTGAAAACGGTTTTAAATAACAAAACTTAGGAAAAGAAGTTTTAAGTTCTATTAAATTTTACTATGAATTAGGAGAACATAAACAATCTTGCGCTCACTCTTTTAAGAGCTAATTAGTTTTTGTCGTTGCTAGAATAACAGTTTATATTTTATGATGTAAAAGTTTTACACTGAAAGTTAAATATACGGGGATGTAACTTTCATGTTACATGGCATTAACATTAGAATTACCAACGATTAAGGTGTACTTATTTGTACTAAAGAAATCATTATGAAAGATATTTTAAGAAGCACGTGATTCATGAGACACAAACCTATATTTATTCTTTTTACAAAAGATTACAGAAATACTTCAAAACTGCATCACCATAAACGATAATCTTCATGAAAAATTGCGAATGGGTCACTTTGACTACCTTGGTAATTCTAGTGTTAAAGGAAGTTAAAAATTCGTAATATATGACGCATTCAACTGTCCCTAACTCATGAATTTCACCGCACACCTATCTGTTTCAATTCATAAATCAATATAATAGATTGCTTAAAACATGCACATCTTTTATAGTGTAATATTAATTACTGTATACAACAAGTGCAAGTTATAACGAAATTCGTAAAATAGAAACATAATCAAGCGTATGCGTGTTTTTTTAAAACTTCTAATTAGGGTTATCAGCAACAAAGCCTCAATCGAATAACTTTGTTCTACACTTTTTACGTTTCTTCTTCATGTAGAATCCAGTTGTGTTACTAATTACACGATATTCCGTATGCATACTATTGTATACGAATGTTATTTCATTAACACATTGGTGCCACATGTACCACTGATACCACATATTAAAATTTTCATTCAGCCCGTGTGTACCACCGGTGGCACATGACTGTATTTACTTAAATGCGTTCAAAACATATATTTTATACTACATTTAACATTGAAAAATACATTACTACCAGAAGGAAAAGACAACGTGTACCACGAATGATACACGATGATAAACGATAATTACTATGTACAAACTAATTACTTATTAATCGATAATATAATGAAATATTTCATGATAACATATCAGTCAAAGTATGAAGCAGCCTCAATACAACATTGAGCAAGAACGGCTTGGCACGAAACGTGTCAAAAGTGATTTAATCTAACGAATTACATATCTTGTATATAATTTGCATATTTACTGCATATCATAATTGCATGAACTTCCGTAACCTACTTACTACACTAAATCAATACATTTTAATGCAAAATAATGAATACATTCTTCTCTTTATAAGTTTACTATATCCATTTAAAAAAAGTAGTTATTATCTCTTACATTTCAAAACAATTCGATATCTGTGACTGCGTTGATTATCGGTGACTGACGCGGCGTAAATCGAATGCTTATCGTCGATCAGCCAAGGTAGACGAGGCATTTAATATGTTAAAGAATACGATGCTTAGATATCCACTTATAAACCATATAGCGTGTCATGTAAAGAACTAGTATCATCCCCACCTTTTTTTTTTTTTTACGTATACCAGATAAAAATATACACCCTGAAATTGCAGAGGTCCGTGTGTAAATACGTGGGAAACTAATTGCAACGTTTGAATGGTGGAACAATGGGAACATTTAAGCCGCGGTTCCACCACGCGGCAACTTCCCCGAGCTCAACACGGATGAAATTCCAAACTGTCTTCTGTAAGCCACACTTCCGTTTGAATATGATCCGTTTGTCGTCGTAGTGCTCTCCTCGGTGCTCCATCGAAACCGTCGGATATCGATTAAGCTACATTTCCATAGTTTCTCGACTAATTTTACTCGGCACTCACGATTGTTTCGAGCTGTTCTGCGTCTCCTTTTCGCCAAAGCATTTCCGTGACACAAACCCATCGAACTGCTGCTGCTACTGCTGCTGCTGCTGCTACATGCTCGAATTACGCGCACATGGAAATTGACAAAGTCTGCCTTTGTACGCCAAGTAAGCATGTTTATGGAGGATATCCGGTTTAAGCGGCTTATTCTATTGTTTTTCATAATTTGTGGGACCCGACGTTATTTCTGGTGGAATCTCATAGGAAAAATGAAATATAGAAATTACATGTAGCTTTTTGCAATGTGTTATTATCTAATAAAATTAAAAAAAAAGATATAAATATAATAATTGGTTATGTTTTATCGCAGTTCATTATGTTTTTCCAACATTACTTTCCTGTTCAATGAGTCACAAATACTGTAGTTCCTTCAAGTGTGTACAGAAAAGTAAGAAACTCAAAGTTTTGTTGCAATAATCGGTTATCTAACAAAATTTGAAAACAAGATACAAATACACCAAATGCTTGCATATTATTATTATTATTGTTTTCCAAAATTACTTTCAATTATTACTGGAAGGTATTAACTCTCTACAAGTAGAACTTTGTTTGCTCGAAAGAAAATTATTTGGCGCAATAGAAATTAATTGGTTACAGTTCTCTTACTTTTATTTCAAACCCAATTGAGTTATAGAGAATTGGAAAGGAAAATGTAACGAAGACATTAAAAGTGATTTTTTGTATAGGTATATTCTACTACCCAATAAAATTTGAAAACAGTAAATTAGTGCCCTAATGGACTGTATTACAATTTAATGTGTTTTATTGTATTTTATCAAAGATGTTTTTCCGTTAAATAATCAAAAATTGTTGTAATACGTTAAGAAAGAGATATCAATGAAATAGTCTTTTGTTCGTGTGAATCTATTCTACTTCTTCAATCTACATATATTTTCCATTTATTTCATTCGTGTCATGCTAATTTAATTTACATTTTAATTAAATATTTATCAATATTTATTAAAACCCGTAGTCTCTATTTCGTTAAACTCATCTCAAAATAAACTCATTAAATATATGCACTTGTAATAAGCACGCTAGCAAGTTATTAAATGATGAATATTATAAATTTTAATACTGTTTTAAATGTAACTTACAAATATTGAATTAAAATTGACGCAATCTTTCGCCTCTTAATTTAAGTATTATTAAACGTGTTATTTAAAATTATAGATACATTAGAAGATAGAGTCACACAAATTTATCGAAAATGTCAAAATAGACCACAGACGAAAATTTGTCAAAAAAGAATCAGAGTATCAAATAATAAGGGGAAACAGTCCATCTATAGTCAGTCATTATCAGCATTCAATTACGTCAGACAAATACTACTGAAACTATTGCAAAACTCAAATCTACTATATTAACATTAGCTACGCACAAAACGCAGAATTACCTGGGAACACAAAGTTTCATAAAAAGGACCAATGTCCCCGAAATGCAGTAGAATTTCAATATTCAACGTGCTCCGCGCACAATGTACAATGTGCACTACGAGGCGTACATATTTAATCCATCTACTCTGCATTATTCCGTCTATTCGAGCAAGTTTCACTGTGTTTCGAAAGCCGCGAAACTCAAACGACGCGAGCTGATTGCCAATTTTGTCGAACATATTTTTCCCGTCACGTTTCGTTTATCATCCCCCGCGCTGGTTCACCCTGTTCTCGCCCGCTCGCCCTCCGGACACATCTCGTGGGAGAGATCCATTATAAACGCGAACGAAAAATAGCGCGGTTCGCTAAATATAATGCCGCCATCCCGGTCCAGCGAGACGCATCGTCAAAAACAAATCCGAAAATGGATCCTCGTCCGATATCCTGTGCTGTTTTTCCCTTCCGGCGTCATGGTCCGTAAAAAACTACTACATGAAGGGGTTCGTACATTTGTATAAATGTGGGGAATTCTCGTGGCGAATCCAAGAGAAACAGTGAGGATATGTACCACGGAAGTACAGAGGTTGTACCAGAAAGGTCGATGAAAATTTTACAGTAAGAAGTTAATGTGTATTATGTGTATATATGTACATTATCCTTATGTTTGACAAAGAAAGCAATAGCAACTGGCCAAATCATTTGAAAATGGCCGGAGATATGCGTGGGCCAAACATTCCGTGATTTGTGTGATAGGCAATTGTTTTAAATTGATTTATATAAATAAATAATAGTATAATACGAACATGTATGTGTACTTTTTATACCTTCAAACTTTGGACGGATATGAAGAAAAAAAGGGCAATGGGACATTGTGAATTTTGCGATGCAAAAGAGAGCCATAAGCCAAAAAAAATGAGAAACCCTGTTCTTGAGTATCACTGCTTTTTCTGAGAATTTTATGCAATATATTTGGTAGCTATCTCGCACACGTTCGTGTTAGACAGACTGTAATTAAAGATCTCGAAAGTGGTGAAAGTGCAACGAAATTGGCAAGAATACATGGTGTCGAGAAGGCTATAATCGCAGCCGAAAAGATATGGAATCTTTAAGCATTGAAATGAACTATCAATTTTGTTCATGTCTACTCAAATAAATGAAGCTTAATATAAAAAAAAGTGAGTGTTCTAATATCCAAAAATTGTACTATCCCACCACTTTTGTCACCCTATTAATTCGGATATGAAAGTCTTTCCTGTATTTGTATTAATTACTACCCTTAGCAGAAATTTTGCGATCAAATGCGAAAATATACAATTATTTAAAAATGCTAAGGTTTTTGTGTTGCAAAGTGCTATTCTACAAATATAAAACCTAACAAAGAATTTATAGACTACGCAGAGCAAAACTAGTTAATGAAAATGTACGCCAAAAGTGAAAAAAAGCTTCGAGAAAAAGTAAATTATGGTGGAAGGAAATTCCATTTGCAGATTCCAGAAATCTTATTGTATCAGTGTTACAACACATGAAAGCAATCAGACGTAGCCAAAACGTGTACGTAAAAATAGTAGAAATATTAAATATTAAATTAAAGAATATTAAATATTATAGTAGAAATATTAAATTTTATTATTAGATAATATAAATATAAAATGGATTATCGTTCATCTCTTTGTAGATTTATATTATCGAATACCTTTTCCAATATTTATGTCAACCGAATTATCTTTCTTCCCTCTTACTTTTTCCACTTATTTCATACTAAACTTATTTAATTTTCCGATATGTTTTTTATTTGTAGAGCAGCATTTCACATCTAAAAGCCTTAATATTTTTAGTTGATTCCATAGTATCGCGATTGACGGAAATCTTTCTGCCAGAAGTAGTATAATGTTTCTATTAATTGTAGTTAATACTCCTAATATTCGTGCCATTAAATTCGTCATATATTCTGACGCCAATAATTTCTGCATATGAAAATATGGCTTTATACGTCTTGGAAAATAAATCTTCCCAAATACACTACCATCTATGCTTCCTTGTTACACACAGGGGACTTATATCCTAAGTTTTCACCAATCTTTTACGATACAATCAGTGTACACAATATACAGTGGGTGGTGTCGAACTTTTTATTCCGAGCAACAAAGTTCTCGTTTCTCTGGTTGAAGGATCGATAAAAAAGGGGATCTTGCACTCTAGCTCGCATGTGTATGTGCTCGCGTTAAGACTACATACGTGTATACGTTCCGGCAGAAGGGAATGATCTGAAATGGAGCCACGATAACGCGGCCCTCCTTTCTTCTCCTCCTTAAGAACTACACGCAATTACGTCGAGAGCGAGAAATCCTTGAAAAGAAAAACGCCATTGCCGTAAGATCATCTCTCTCCCTGACCTCCCCCTTATGACGAATCGATGCAACGAGCGCACAGAACACTCTGCGTCCCTAAAAGGCGGCGCCCTCAAAGCGGTAAGACTCGTTAAAGGCGAATCTGTTTTCTCTTTTTCCAGTTACGCTTCGTCGCTACTCTCGTTACGCAGCTTGCACGTGCTCTACACACGTTCATGAAAGTGAACACATAAACGCAGGGGAGGAAGATCTGAGGTTAGTACGAGTTCTTACATCTTTGTAGAGGAAATATGTTAGTGGACTGGTAATGATTGGCGATGAAGAAAGGGGGATTTGTGATAGTGAAATTATGAGCATGTTGTGATGACGTAATAGGTTGTTGGGAATTATGGTGGTGGGGTTCGTTGATGGGGATGCAGAGATGTGGAGGCTGCATTAGATTGTGGTTATCGGCGAGGAAATTGGGAATATTGAAGGAAAGTTAGTAAATTTGGTATAAATTGAGGGCTATTATCAGTTGACGGTCGGAAAATGGTAAGAATAAATTGCAGAATGTGGAAAAATTGTTGAACATTATTGAATATTAGTCTTTACTTCATTAACGTGGCTTATATCTTTGCCCGAGTCAATTTCAAAAATATAGGTTCGTTTATGTGTTTAATTTTATATGTTTACGGTAGCAGTGTTTATCTTTTATATGCTTAATACAATAAAAATATATATATGTGTACTGATTAAACAAATAATTTTTCAAGTCTATCATAATTTTTATATAGAACACTGGAAGAAGTAATATGCATTCTCTGCACTTTTCTTAAAGACTTTTACACGCTGAAAAACGTGTCGGATATAAATAACCCGTGTTGACAGTTAAAGCTACCAAAAATACGTTTATGGAATAAGAGGTAACCTTTTGTTACGAAAAACATATATATATGCTCCCAAAAATTGAACAATCATTTATTAAAAATTTACATATACATTTTCTGCAATATAGTGTACTAAATATAAGTTAATGATATAAAATATTTAAAACCATACCGATTTATGTGTTGAGATTGTTTTTAGTTCTAATGATGTCTCAGCGAAAGCGTTAATAAAAAGTGCAATTTTGGTAAATTATAACCGATAAGGAAAAATGCAACTGAAATTAAATGAAATCAAACATTACCACAAAATGTGTGGCAGGATACTGCGATAGTTATTAGTAGCAGATAAGTTATTACAACAATTATATTTATTTATACTTCGCTAGATCATCTAAAATGATACATTTTTTAAATATTAACAATTGTTTCTCTCTTTCACCGTTAAATGTTTATTTCTAAAATAATACTCTTTTGCAATAAAACGATGGAGTACAAAAAAAAAGTGAATAATTTGTACAATTTAGTTTTCCTCTATCACGATCAGTTACAAAATTATGTTTCAAAAAATAAAAAATGTACGAAAACTGTGAAGCTTTGATTTCACCTTTTTAAAGTGAACTTTCTCAAAAAAATGTTTCTTGCATATCTCACTATGCTCTACATACTCATACAGTTTTACTAAAATTCAAATTTTCAGGTTGGATGGCTTTCCTTGTGTGCAGCTCTAAAGTAAAATTAACCAATTTCACAAATTAAACGGAACTGATATTTAAAAACTGAGTTTACAATAAATAGAAATAATAAATTTATTCTCTGCAAAGCTCCATTATGATAACGAAGGAGCAATTAAAATAAATAGCTGCAAATTTTTATGAAGAGAGAATGATTGAAACAGTTATAACAGGAAAATAAATGAGTCACGCTAAAATTAGTAATGGTTGTGGTCACGAAACACTGGCAACGGTTACAATCATGAAGAAAGCTTACCTAGACTAAAACCGGAACAACTATTGCAGGTTGCTATTATGAAAGATTAGTAACAGGCATAATCATAATAGAAACAATAGGAAATTTTAACCATGACAAACGAATGAATACTACAAATCATCGTAAAAAGAGGAAAGTTTCTTGTAACAAAAATTACAACCACAGCTATTGAATTAACGTGAAAGTTGCTTTAATCCATTCTTAAAACTTGAACAGTAGTAATAAATAATGTATTTCGTTTAGAATCGTTATTAAAGATGTAAAAATAGAATTTGAAATTCATTGATTTCAAGTTATTATAGTCAGAATTGTTTCATTGAAAATTGTTCGATTCGAAATTTGAACAGATGTTTTACTGTTTAATTTATTCCATTAATGATTTCTTTCATAAGTGGTTTTGAAGTTCCAGTTGTTCGAATGGAATATAATTAAGAGCAAAAACCGTAAAGGCATTGAAAAGAATAATTTCATCAAATTAAGAAATACGTTCTTTTCAGAATATAACAAAGAACCATGTTTTAACATTTCCCCAACAGAAACCTCAATTAAAAATCTTGAAAACACTCGCGGAGTACGCTCAAATGCTTTTGTTCATTTCAATTCCATATGCTTGACTCTTAAAAATGTGCTCACCTTCCATACATATACTTAAGTCTCACACGTTTCACACATTGTTTAAACGCAAGCACCTGACTTTAATCCTCGTATCTTATCTAACATAGCTCTTACGTTACCAAATATTGTAAGATATCGCACATAAAGCAAATTTGATGCACGTGTTCACGAGTAAACTCAAACATTTCGATAGCTTCCAATCAGACCGCAGATTGTACTCGCTCCAATTCCCTACACCTGACACTTTTGTTCCTTATCGCAATTTCTTCAGATAAGATACACTACGTTCATAACATACTATATCATTGATTTCTTATATATATATTCATATATAGTGGAATTCAAGAAACGCAAATTCAAAGAATTACAGTAAGTATTTGATTCATAAGATAATTGTAAATTTAGATTAAAAATACATGTTAGCAATTTTTTTATTTTCATAAGTTAACCCTTTGCACTCAAAAACAATTTTAATAATATGATCTACTGGTAACTTGAATACTATTTTTTGGCGTTTTTGACAATTTGAAGTGTTATTCTGCACTTCAGAAATAGGAAAGGTGGCCTTTAATTTGCTTTGCTTTGGAAGATATAGAAATTTAATTAGTAGAAATAAATAAAAACCTTAAATCTTGAATTACGAAGAAAATTACGTACGTCACCGTAAAGGCGCCAACGGAGTGCAAAGGGTTAATATGCAATCTGCTTCAGATTTATAGACTCTTTACAAAGGGTATAGCCGATTAAGGGGGTCAAATGTGCCCTTCAGCCGATTTTGATCGTGCATGGATCATTCGATAGATTATCAAAAATAAACAGCTCACCTAAATTTTTAACCCGAAATCTCACTCAGGGGGGTAGTTACGGGGAAAATTCGATTTTTCAGTTTTTGGCCAGTTTTTCCCATATACTATCAGCAAAAATTCTGAAAAAAATCTGATATATTGCTAATTATGTGGTACATGTTATGAAATTTTTTCAGATTGTTTCCTTTTAAATCAGAGGCGTGAAAATTACAAAACGCAAAAAAAATGATAAAAAGTGCAGATTTCGCATTAATGCAAAGACCGACTACTTTTATAAAATTATGGTAACAACATACTATCATAACTATTATCCTCAATTTTTTTCAGATTTTTTGCTCAGCTGCGCCATAGTCAAAAAAATCAATAACCGTGTTTCGCAGGGATTATCGTGCGAAATAACCGCTTATAATTGACATTTTAATATTTCTTGTATACAGTGAGCAGATTAAGTGTTCTTTAGTATTTCCTCATTCATACGAATGGTACATAAATAAAAATAAGTAAGTTAATCAGATAAATTAAAAAAATGTCAAGTCTATATACCATAAAATTGAACAGAACACCATGAGTGGTGGTGGCGAGGTTAAATATATTCCGGAATTAAAATACTCCGATGTAACAAAACAAAATATAAATATAAACAAAAGTCCAACTCTACAATCACACGAAAAGTCGAACGCATCGCGTACAACCACAAATAATAACTCAGGAAACAATACTCTACCGCTAAATATTATGAACATAATAGAAGATTTTAAAAACACTATACTCCAAGCTTTAAACGAACAACAGACACAACTAAACGATATAAAAACATCTATTAAAATAAACGAAGAAAGGATAGATTCCATCTTTGGCACGATAAATACCATAACCCCATGATAAATAACGCCCAAGTATATAACCAACTCCCACCACAAAAGTCGAAAAAAATATTACTAAAGTCGCTCAAAATAATAGCAATTAATGTGAACTCTTTAATAACAAATCAAAGAAGATACAGTCTTCTTAAACTACTAACAAATGTAAATCCCGACATAGTTCTAGTCTCGGAAACTAAACTGAATACGACACACAAGATACAGTTCCAAAATTACGACATTATAAGACACGATAGGCCGAATTCTACCCAAGGAGGAGGCACAGCAATACTAGTAAAAAATCCCTTGAAATTTGATACGATTCACAACTATAAAATAACAAGTTTTAAAATACTCGAAACCACAATTATAAAAATAAAGCTCAATAAACAACAAAACCTCTTCGTAATCTCAGTCTACGCGACTTGTGGAAATCATAAAGAATTTTCTGATGAACTTAACAACTTATTCAAAATATTGCAACTAGATAAAACCGAAAATTACTACCTATTAGCGGGTGACCTAAATGCAAAACCTAAAAGCTGGAAAAACGAAACTAACAATCCTAGGGGAACATTTGTAAAATCATGGATCGACAAAAATGCGATGTCCTATAAAATAAAACTGTACAGTTCCGAACTACCTTCTTACCCAAGTGGAGGTTCATATTTAGACATATGTTTAGCAGATACGCGACTAAAATTTTTTAACGCCTGTTCCTCAAATACACTTAAAACCATTGACTATGACAGCGACCATAATGCAATAATCATGCAAATCAATACAAGCACTACCGACCTTCTAAATCTTGAAACACAAAATAAAAATCAAAAATTAAACTTTAAAAAAGCAAACTGGGAAAAATTCCAAGAGATCCTTACAAAAAACTGCGACATAAACATCGATAACAATACCAACCTAACTAACGACCAAATTGACAAGTTCATCGATGAAATTGATAAGAATATCCAAAACGGTATACAAGAAACTGTCCCTAAAATACAAAATGGAAATTCATGCGAAGCATATGTGAATGAAAAAATAACAAAAACTCAAAAAGATAAAAGCTACATTTTATCCCAAATAAATAAAATCAGACGTAATTATACAACGGATAGGCGCGAAGAGTTAGAATTTTATAAACACCTCCTATGAAACATTAGAAGCCAACTGAAGCAAGAATTCTCAAATTCTATAAACAAATATTGGTGCGAGAAAATAAAAAACATCCCAACAAAGGATTCAAAGAATATGTTTCCCCAAGTAAACCAAATATTTAGACCAAAAGGCCCGAGCTGCATTCCCCCTCTTAAGATACCACGAGAAAGTACCGATCTGCTATAGGAAGCAGATATAAATATACATCTAACAAACAAAGACAATGAAAGCAATTTTATCATATCAGAAGTAACTGAAAAATTAAACGTCATAGGAACACATTTTGCTAAAACTCACAAACAAAACGAACACTTGGGTCGCGAATAACTAAACAGAATTATCATAAACGAAACAAATAAACTAAAAAAAGAAATAGAAATTGACGTTTCTGAAAAAAGGACAGTAAGCAAATTCTCAAACGAAAATCCGTCTGACAATCCCAAACAACCCGACGATGACCTTAATTATTTCACAAATTTTACACAAGTGTCTAAAATATTCAGTAAATTAAACAACAAAAAATCATCGAGCCTCGACGGAATTCCGAACATAGTACTCAAACACCTCCCGAATAAAATTAAATGGTATTACACAATAATATTTAACAACGCACTAAATAATATGTATTTTCCTATTAAATGGAAAAAAGCCAAGCTAATAGCCATAACAAAAAAAGATAAGGACGGATCGCTACCATCAAATCTTCGTCCTATAAGCCTACTCCCCAATATTAGTAAAGTTTTCGAAATAGTTATTAACAATCCGTTAGATTCGTTTTGCTCAAAACATAACATAATACCAGAGAATCAGTTCGGCTTCCGTTACAGACATTCCACTGTGCACGCCATAAATAAACTAACATCAGATATATGTTGGGCCTTAAACGCAAAACAACGCGTTGCAGCATGCCTCATCGATATTCAAAAAGCATTCGACACCGTTTGGACTCAGGGCCTAATCTATAAAATGATAAAAAAAAAATTTCCATTGTACATTATTAAAGTCGTGTGGAATATGTTATCAAACAAATCATTCGTTATGTCCGAAGGCGCTCACACATCCAGTAAAGAATTCGCCATAGAAAACGGCATCCAACAGGGCACAGTTAACTCACCCATATTATTTAATATATATAACAGCGACGTACTAAATTTGTTCGATCTTAATACATCAACCCATAAACGTTCGATAGCATTTGCCGACGACTTAATAATTTATGTAACCGGTAATAAAATAACTAAAATCAAAACTGAACTACAAAATTTATTCGAAAAAATACGGCATTATTACCAGACGTGGAAATTAGAAATTAATACAAGCAAGTGCGAAACCATACTATTCCGACCAAGCCTTAGCAATCTCAGTCACTCTGAAAGAATCCATTGTAAAAACTTCTACATAAGAGAAAGTGAAAATATCGGCGAAATCATACCGCATAAAACATGCGTAAAATATCTAGGGGTAATTCTCGACGAGAAACTGACCTTCAAGCAACATATCGAAACTCAACTGAAAAAAACCAAAAAAGCCTTCTGGAAAGTAAAGAGATTATTTTATTCCAAACATTTAAACAACACTACGAAAATTATCTGCTACCAAACGCTATTAAGACCAATAATCACATACAGCTGTCCAACTTGGTATAACATACCGGCTTCTTTAATGGAAAAAGTCAGAATATTCGAAAGAAAATGTATTCGAACCTGCCTAAGTACGTACAGGTCAGAAGCAAGCAACTATACCAAATACGTAAAAAATAAAAGAATTTACGATCTTGCGAAGATACACCGTATAGACTGCTACTTATTAAGACTCTGTAGAAACCATTTCGCCCACGCATCAAAAATAACCCAAAATAGTCTAATATCTTACAGTACGCTGCCAAACCCCATGTACCACGCGCGAACAGTAGAGACAGGCTTCATTCCCCCTGAAGCTTTTATATATTTAGATCAAAACAGCTACTTACAGGATCAAAACAATATTCCCATCATCTACCACATAAAGAGAAATAGAGGAAACCAAAAAATCCTGTACCAGAAAAAATTAAACGGTCAATCCCCAAATCCCCTGTGGAGATTCAATATGGCAATACCTGAAAGGGATATAAAAGACAACCATAAACAAAACACTAAAAAGTTTTGGTGGCTATGTACCCTATAATTAAAAAGCGATAAATATCATTCCGTAGATATGAAAAGTACCTTGTATATATTGTAAATATGATGTAAAAACTCAGTATTTTCCTCCCTTATTCTTCCCTCCTATTGTCTGTCACCCCTCTACCTATCCTACTCTTCCACAAAACAGTAAAAAAAGAAAGTGGACTTCCAGTTTTTCCTTGACGAATTTTCTGGATTAATCTACCAACCGATAAGAAATCTAATTCATTTATTTTCTTAATTACTTAGTAAGACCGCAAACGTGACATCGTAATCCATCGAAACTATCGTAAGACTACGTCTAGCTGAAACTCAGCGTTGTATGTCTCAACAAAAATACTGAAATAGCGTTCCTTTGTTTATTGGGGATTCCCCTGGTACCATTATTTTATTATTTTCGTCTATCAATAAACATGAATAATAAAAAAAAAAAAAAAAAAAAACGGTGGCGAGGTGGTAAGAGGCGGAGTTGTGGAACCGCTAGGATACTCTTTTGTCACAAGTTCAAATCCCGCTCGACTTCACTTTTCCTTTACAATTTTTTTTCCTCTTTTTCTCAATTATAACTACATACGAATCAAGAATATTTATACAAAAAATGTTTAAATCATTTTAATATTATTTTAACTTAAAATAACAAAAAACAATTTTTATTTCATTAGCCACTTATCATCGTTCAATTAATGAACACTCTAAAATTGCAAAGAGAAAGTTAGCGAAAGAAGCATGTCGTGAAATTGAAAGTAGTGATGACGAATTTTGGCTTGATGACAAGCTCCCCATGTATATTGTATCACTGTGAGGGAAAGGGCAAGGATTGCTAAGTATATTTAAACTGGAAAACTAAGAGAGAAAGATGCCAAACTATTAGGTAGCAGAGAAAGTTTATACTACGGAATTTAAATGAACTGAAATTCCTTCAAATGTAATTTTATTTTACAATGCAAAAGATGGGCAAAATTTTCTCATAATAGTACCATTGTTACGGTTGTTTTGCGAAATTCAGCAAAGAATTCCACTTTAATATCTTTCTGAGAGAAAAATCAGGTAATCTAAACTACAAGATATAAAAGGTTAAATTTCTGTTACATATAATCTTATTTAATAATGTAAAAGATATACAAAATCTTCTAATGACATCAGCATTGTTATAATAATTTCGCCAAATGCTATAAAAATCTGACTCGAATACGTTTCCATAGAAAAATTTTTTTCGATAACTAATTACTTTTGGAAAACTGAAGGTACCACATGATGAATCAGTATAAAATTTAATTTTTATTTGATAAAACCATATTACTATGTTACATATATGTAAAGTTAAAAGAAGTGTAATAAATTATGTTAATCTTGCATTGTATTATTGCTGCTCGTTCAATGAAAATTAATTCCCGCTAGCATGGCACTTGTGTATAAAATTAATATGACGTCAAAAAGAGTTGAAATATTAGGTCATGTCACAAGTAACATCGTTTTCCTTTGCAAAGAATAAAACGAAATCATCTATTTATACAAATTATTAATTCATCGACACGTATTTTTATATTTTGCAGATGGTTTTTGATTTATTTACTACAATTTTCAAAGCTTTTTTTGACGCATTTCTCTGTTTCATTTTCAATTTTATATAATACTTTCATTACTTATGGAATGACTAAAAATTTCAAACTCTCCATGTTTTTCAATTTTGAGGCACAGTTAGAATATTCTAATGTTTAATAGGACTTAAAAACAACCTAATTTATTTCTTCTAACTGTTTTACGGACAGTTCTACTAATTTAATCCAGCTGTTCTGTTCGTTTATTCTTCAAATTTGCATCGGTTTCTAATCTTCATATCGGGTCATTTAGACTCGACAAAAATAATAGAGATAACCATCTATAACTAAAATTCTGTTTAACTGAGAAGAAAAAATATGTAATTGACTGAAGTTTCTTCATTTTCTACTTGGAAATTAGGAAATAATAATTGTTATAAGTGAATTATTTGCCGGTGGCTTAACAGTATACTAATACAATGTGACCGTACAGTAATTACAAAGTAAAATACTTTTAAAAAATGTACATTTTCTTATTATGTAATTTTTCACATGAGGGTTAAAATCTTATTTTTCGCATACTCAAAAATGTTAGTTAAGAAAATTGAATTTAAAGAGAGCAGTGTGTCAATAATATAAATTTTCTGCTATATTTTCCGTTATTTGTTTAATATTCGAAGATTGTCTTCGCTTCGCGAAAATAACACTCCAATCCGATGTTCGAATTATTGAATTGCAAAATGTGCAAAAACTGAAGTCCAAAATTCTCAATTCAATCCCCTAAAATTAATTCTACACACGTAAATCAGTTACCATCTCCAGTTTTCCATTTTCTCCCAAGAAATTCTCTCCACATCCGCAGTAGCGTTCCAAAAAACGTCTCGTGAGGGTTCATCGCCGTCAGAAGCGCCCCTAGTCACGCGGTGCGCTTATGCAAGGATGCCTCAGTTCTCTTCAACTAGAGCGAGACGCTCGATGACGTAACACACAGGGAAGCCGACAAGCGGTCCCGATGCAGACGAGAGGAACGAAGTCGGAGTCTTCTCAAACATAGCCTGACAATAAATCCCGATAACACCACTATACGATCCACGGACTGGGAAAAATGTTCCTCCAGCAACCGAAGCACGAACCGAAGAGGAAGAGGAAGTGGAAGGAATAAGAAGAGACTGAGCATTATCGAAGCGCTGGAAAATTGCGGCTAAAGGCATCGCGATAAAGCGACGCGATAGAAAAACCTGAGAAGAGGAAGGTGCCGTGTGCACTCGCAAAACTATAGCCGCGTAATCGGGGCCTGTTCACCGTCTCCTATGGGATTTCATTCGAAGAGACCAGAGATAAGGCTTCCCCGGACGTGTCTTTATGGTATCCCATTGATCCGGATCCGATTTTGCGTGTACCTCGTTGTGTACCGCAGAACGGAAGCTCTACTGGTTCCTGGGGGACGCAGTTCCATGGCGGATTTTTGGCGAAGGATTTCGTTCCTGTTGAATTATGCGCGGCTGATTTAGAGATCGTTCCTTTGTAGGATTTTAGGGATGATTGCAGTTGGCTGGGCGAGGCATTTTGCTTATTTTTGGAAGTATAATATGATCGGATATTGGTGGACATTGTACATTATCGTAAAATGTCCATATAGAATCAATCATATTGTCTATTCTTGGTGGTATTAATAATACGGTTTAGCATGCACAATTTGTAGTGAATATTGAGATTAAAGGATAAATTTGTAAAAAGATATTCGGACAATGTGTAATTTTTTTCCTTTCAGGATTGTAATTTTGTTCGTGATAAAGAAATAAATATTTAGTTGCAAAGTAAATTACTATGTAGGATCTAACTAATAAAAGTGTGAAGTGTATTTATATAATTTACAACGTTTGTTGCATAATCTATTTTAACATTAGATTTATGAAACTGGTCAATTTGACGAATTTTAAATTTTATTTTTAATGTTAGAAAATCATAAATACTATTTTTCAGCCATTTATATTGACTTTGATTGATACAATAATATGAATATATGTATATCGTAATTCATTCTGTTTCCTTCCGATTTTTTAACTTCGAGTATTTATGCATAATATATGTATTTCTTAGAAAATCTGTAAAATTACACTATAAATGTCCATAAATCTAGTGTTAAACAAATTACGCGCATGATTAACACTAATATTTGGAAATCTTTGAAAAACCGATATTTTTTTGCTGTAATCTTTACAAGTATAGAATTAAATATAAGTGAATTGTTTCTAATAAAATCATAGCATACTCAAAGAAGTATTTAGCAGTGTTCTTCTGTTCTTTTTATAAAATTACAAACTGTTTATAAATACCATCTTTCCTGCAAATCAATTTACGCAATTCAGAAGTCATCTAAAGTAGTAGTATGGCGCACTAATAAAGTTAAGCGGGTTATAAATGAGGGAGTGTTCAATTCGCAGAATGCGAATGGCAATATCTGTTTGCTGTATAACTCAACTCGCACTGCAGTAGAAGTAACGATTAGGAGACCTCTGCGGGACACAGTTAGTTGAGTTGATCTTACTGGAAACTACTGAACTACTGCCACCTCAAGGATCTTATAGTGTTAAAAGGCTTGCCACGTTGGTGGGTCGGCCACAGTTGGTGGCTAGTTTCTTACAACCACAAGCAATACACATACAAAGAGCGACATTCTTTTTCTAGCAGGTGAATAGGAGCTGTTGCACAGTTCGCTTAAGTAATCATTTAATTGGGAAATGTTGAGGACTGACTTCTTGAAATAATAGAAACTGATCAATGCCAATAGCTGCTAGAAATTTTCAGCTAAACTACGACTCTATTCCGATTTATATTATTCACCACGAGACCGCGGATGTTTATAAAAATTTGTATTCTTTGAAACATAATTACAAAGTAGAATCTACATAGAGATTAATTTCATCCTCCATGTAATATAACATGTACTTTACTTCAGATATTTTGTATATGTTTGTATATTAGATGAATTTCGTATCTTTCTGCAGACTTGTATTTTCTATAAATGCAATTTTTACTTTACATTAGTAAAATTTTTACTGAATAAAAGTTATGTGATGGTTTTGTATCGAGTAATTAGTGTGGTGCAGATTCGCGAAACTGACCTGAATCTTTATCTTCTTATTCTGCCACAGTAAAGTACAAATAAAATCACACATATAAAAGAATGTTTTGGCAACAGAAATGAGAAAGTCTGTGAAGGGAAATGGGTTCAGTAGAGATATGACCTGCACAATACCAGTTGAGGATTAATAAGAAAATGCATTATCAATTAATATATATTTCATTAAATATTGTATACTATATTATATATTACTTACATTTTTATTTTTTTGCGATCCACTCGCCTGTACTATAATGTATAGTTTACAAGCAAGTTTGATTGCAATCCATAATTTGCAATAGATAAGTCTCCTAATGAACGTGTTAATTACGCTCCTGTTTGAATATTTAACAAAACACACCAAAAATCAACTCAGGACACACCATTGAGACGCGACCCATAGTTTGGGAACCACAGTATTATAATATATATTTATATATAACATATATTATTTATTGATACTATGAGTGAAAGTGCAAATTTCTGACCATTTCTTAAAATAACGAGTTTTATATGCAATAATAATTATGATAACTGTCATAATTTAGTAATATTATGGAATTTTAATAACCTTAATACGATTTCTCACGTACCTTTCTTACAGTATTTTTAGGCTATTTATTTATAGGTCACAATTAAAGTTTATTACCCATTTTTTTTGCGTTGTAATTGTTTCCGACAGCTTATCGCGATATTTGTATTACTCACCTAGAACAGAAATTGACAAATTATGTGAATTAATTTTTAATAAATATCAAGATAAGTTTTACGGTTTGAATTTTCAATTCGTATAAATGTTACATTTTTGGTTTATAGTATTAATTGCTTTATCATAAATTTTACAATTAGTCTAGAAGGTAAAACTCTTGTAGAATTTTATAGTGGAGTTTTTGCAAGAGTAGAAGCACACAATATATTAAACGGCTAAAAACTTTTTAAAATACACAAAAATATTTTGAAGTAATGCCTTAATCTAAAAGACTAAAAGTTTGAAATCACTACGCATTCTGAAGAAAGTAAGAATTAAAAAAACAAAAAGAAAATAAATTTAGAAACGTGTTGCTTTAAGAAACTCCACAGATAAAAATCTATGAATATCTGGTAAAAAGTCACTAATATATAGAATCTCGATTTTCAGTACATAAAAAAATTGGTGAAAGGTTCAATATGGGTAGAACCCTCAAAACAAATCTAAACTTTTTATTCGATTTATTTTTTAACATTATTGCCTTTCGCGAATTTTCTTAACCTTTTAACAGAGAAGAACCATATTTGAGATCGAGATAAAGTCCATATTTGGAATCGAGATTACTTTAATTTTTACCTATTTACGTATAAATATACATAAAAGAATCATAGCAATTCTCTTTTCGTTGCCTTATCTTACCTACACATTTTCTCAATAAGTATTACATTAAATAGGCAAAACGCTATACTAAGTATTTGCATGTAAACAGTAAGAGATTTACATATACTATTAATGATACTAAAAATTCATATGCAAAATATAATCGTTGCAAGCAATTTAGAGCATGTCAAGACATGAAAAGATTATTCCATAAATAACTATAGAGAACAATTTGTCATATTAAAGATTCAAAATGCTAAATAGGGAATTGTGGCCTCGTTACAATAAGAACACATTATTCTATAAATCAGAAAACCAGATAAAGAAGGATTAAAAGCCCTCGCGTGTTCGGGACTAATCAATAACATCCATGCAATGAATAATTCGGCGACAATAAAAGCGGGAAGGTTCCAATTCAAATAAATCACGTGAGCCTCTGAAATTTCTCGTCAGCATAATTTAATCAACGCGGTAAAAAAAAAAAAAAAAAAAATGGTAAAAACAGAGGAAATTATATTCCCTGTTTGTAACAAATTTAAGAGATTCTGGTTTCCCTATTTGAATTATTTAAACTCCCCTAAAGAAACTTCTCCATTTGGAAACGAATAAGCGGAAATAAATCTTCCCGTTTCATGGTCGAAAATACGCGACGAGGGTTTGTGTTTGGGCGTAAATGCTTCACGAGGCCAGTCAACAAACCGATTTCCATGTAATACGATGTACACACGCTGTTTATTTTACAGGCCGTGCATAATTCATGCAATCGAAAGCTCAGACGTTAAAAGAGTCACTGGAATGCGTTTGCAATCCGAACCAAACAGACTTTGGTGCTTTGGGCACGTTTTCCACTTCACCATCCGCTACCATCGCGATAGACGCTTGGAAAAATAGTCAATTTCGATACTATCCGGCCAAACCTATTAAGTTCTGATACTACCCCACGTATAAAGGGTGAAAGGAGGAAATCTTTAGAAGGAAAACGAACAATTGTTGGAATATGGTCGAAACATCAAGAGAAATAGTTAGATTCGGTATCATTTAACCTATTAAGTTCCGAGATTATCCCAGGAATAGTCATTTAGGGACTGAATGGAGTTAATCTGTAGAAAGCAAAAGAATAATACCTGGAATAACCTTTTTTCCTGATCTATATACCTTATTTCGCTTCCTTTCTGGTAGATATATCGGAAAATCTCTTTTCATTTTCTATAGGGTAAAAACGGATTCTCTTATGAGTAGACTGCGAAATTTTATGCAAATGCATATTTAAAAAAAACGCATCAAATAAATAGAACTTTGAGAATTTCATCATTAGAGAATTTTAAAACTGTATTTTTTATCTGGCATATTTTACACATTCTGCAAAGCCTTCCTTTTTCAAAATTTGTCCCCCTCTCCCCTACATTTTTCCAAGTTCTACCTGTCATACTGTGGAACATCAAATGCCATAAAACTTTGAATTTAATTCTTTTTCCATATTGTATTTGGTTTTGAAGATATTCACAATAATTTGGAAACTTATATTTTCCTTATGCGGACGTCTTCACCCCTAGGATCGCTTTTTTGCAAAAAAATTAAGACTATTTGAACAACGTTTGTGCAAAGGTTCAGATTTTTTTTAATTTTTGATTTATCGAACGTTTCTTGTAAGTCTGGAGAAACTCAGACCGCAAAGGATTAAAGATTCGTTTATATAACATTTTGTTTATAAGAAGAGTTTGCACTTGGTTTGAGACATTTTTATTTTGTTAATTAATTTTGTACTCGCAAGATAAACAAATAGACAGGCAAAAGTACAATCGTAACTTATTGGTGTTACTATTGGCGGTACAATTTAATCGTAGCCAGTGAATTATATGTCGAACGATATATATTTTTGTGTTACCATTCGAAACCATTACTTTGTCCAGCACTGTTTCGAATAAGTGATTTCAATAACCAATAGTTATCGGTTAGTATCAAGTAGTCGTGATTTCGCTTTCCGCAAATGACAGCGGCGCTCATAATTTCTTCGTCCTACTTGGCTTGAAATAATTGTTAGTTGATTTTTTGATAATATTATAATATATACGTAGTAATCATTGGTGACTGCCTTTATTACGTTATTCTGACCTTTTTGGCTGCTTTTCGTGGCGGGTGATTAAAATCAATATGGGCAGCGTTTCGCGGTGAGTAACTATAGTCGATCGTGGTAACGAATGTGTTAAATACATTGATTAAATGAATTGTACGAATTTTGTAGTCCCTACGCAAGTGCGTATTCACTACATTTATTCAGCATATATTTAGCATAGATTTTGCACATAATTTGCATAGTCACTGTTTATTATAACTGCATAAACTTCCACAGTTTATGAGTATCGATTCTGTAGTAATTTTCTTCGCGTTTAGTTTTGCATTTTACATACCTGAAATTTTATATTTCGTAGAGGATAGCATAGAATACAGCATTTTAAATGGTGTATAAAATTTCTGTAGAACTCTACGAAATGCTATGTTTTAAATATTGCATAGAACTGAATATAGTGCAACGTTTTAAATTTCGTAAAGAATTATACAGAATACAAACTCTTAAATTTTGTATGAAGTCGTACTAGATAAACCAAATTCTCAAATTTTGTACAAGATGCGTAGCTTTTATACAATTGTATAGAGTACAAAGTTTTCAATTTCTTACAGAATTACATCCCAAGAACGTCGCTTTAATTTTTATAATATATATGCAAAGTCGCTATAGAATGCAAAATTAGTTTTATACAGGTTACAATGTTATCTTTTATAGAGTAGTAATTGTGTATAGAAGTGTAACAACATAGAAGGATCTAAATCTATAAAATTCTGCTACACGGCAAAATGTTTTACCTTTTGTTTCGAATTGTACAAAATTATATAGAGTGTAAAATTTTAAATTTTATATAAAATTGTATTGTTATTTCAGGAGCTAATAGCATGGTGACAATAAATAATTCTATATTTAATAATATTGATATCCACCTATACAGTAAAATATTCAGAAATATTAATCAATTTGAAAAGTACTACTCGTTTAAAAAAATTCGTAGAACACATCAGTAAAATTCGGTACTTTAATCTTCGTTCAAATTGTATACATTTGCTCCAGCGGCGTTTCCATCGTTCGAAGTAGGGTTGAAAATCTTGCTGAACACTGTTCAGAACTCTCGTCATTTCCCTTTTTATAGTTTCAATATCCTTCAGAAGTTTTCCCTGCATGAAATTTTTTTATTTTTGGATGTAGGGAAACGTGGCACGAGGCTAGATTAGGTGAATATGAGGGGTAACCAACAACAGTTGCGTTGAAATGAGGGAGAATTTCACGCACACGAATTGACGTGGAGGCTGGTGCGTCATTGGTGCGTAATCTTTTCATCCATTTGTAAATAGTTGCTGATTTCACATCACTCTTTCCAGATGCTTCTTTTATTATATTTACGATTTCAGATCCTTTTTCCCCGACTATCACAAGAAATTTCGCATTAATTGCGATCTTTAAACAGACATTGTTCGAGACACACGACAGCCGAAGGAAACACGGGTTTGTTTAAGACGTTGCTACAAGCAAATGGCGTATCATAGGATCGTAAAATTTATTTGTTTATAGATAAGACTATAAACTGCGTATCTCGCACTACCGGATCACTACACAGTTGCTGAGACGACAGAAAAAACAGCATTTCACAAACTTTTTGAACTGAGCAGGGTATGTCGTATGCCATATAATGTCATTAACCGGTTATTACCATTATAATCAGTTGGTCTTAAAACAGTCTAAATAAAATCGGTTAAAATTAATCCGCCTATTATAGTTAAACTTCAGTTATTGGTACAAATTTTAATAATTATACTTGAGAACAAACGATGAGAATCATTAGCAAATTCGTATTAAATGGATCGTTTCTCAAAAACGTACTTTGAACACGAGATTTTAGGATACTGGTAATATAATTTATGGAGTTTCTTGAATAATAGGTACGTTGTAATATATACAGATACTTGAAATTAATGAGTCGTGATCGCAGGGGGGGGGGGGGGTAAATTACGTTGTGTATCCATAACATTGTATCAGTCGAAGTTAACATAAATTGCTAAAATAATAATATTTATGATTTTTATTACTTTAAGCATTACGCTTTGACTACCATGGACGTACATATATGTGTATACATATGTATATATATTATACATTATATATTATATATATAAATACCTATATATATAAAAATAACTATAACTATAAAAATATATATATAGGGGGTATAGTAACACCTCTTATATATTTTTAGTCACAATACTTTCCCATACATATCACTCTATGACTTACGTGATACCCTTACCCGCTGTCAAATGCAACAATAACTTTGCTCCCTTCTTTATGTGAACATGACTGACAACACGTGCCAAATCCTACGTGACGTTGTTAAAATCCCTATCCTAATTTTCGCTACTGTCCGGTGTTGGGCGAAATTCCCCTACTTTTAAACTATTCGTAAAAAGGATACTTTAACGTAACACAAAGTCTATAAAAGAATCATTCCTGGAAATATTACCGAACAGAAAATTCTTTCCGAAGAAGTAACGAAACGCGAACATCATAAAATGCGTCTATAGCTTGCCTATAACCAATCTTTTATTACGAACGATAAACGTGTACAGCATTCGATTTCTTCAGGACATTTGATAGCTAACAAGCACCATCGAACATAGCGTTTCGCTTCTGCACGGTATTTTCTTGCGTCGAAAGGGAAATTATAGAGGGGGGTTCACAGTATCTAATGGTTCTCTATAGTTGTGCACGTTCCCCGCGTTGAAAACGTTGCTCAACGTCTGAGAATTTACGATATTTTCCACGAAACGTGAATCGAGATAAGAATGCAAAGCATTCAGCCTGCTGTGGCGCAATAGCTTGCGCGTTTCTATATACATATTCTATTTTCCAAGCGTAACACGCAGCTTTGCGAATTAAACGTGCTTTTTTTCCATCGTCGCGTCGTCGAAATGGTGGATGCGCGGCATTGAAGAAATTCTTTCTTCGGCCAGGCATCCGAGATGGGAAGTGTCGTGAACACTGTAGGGAAATAAAAATAGACAAGGAAGAATTGCTCGGATTGTTCGTCTATTATGTTGTTAGAATCTTCATAGAAATTTACGACACGATTGCGATTTTTGTCTTCCCTGCTGGTAGCAACAAATGGCATTTCAATATACAGTAAACTCCTATATAACGCGAGTTCTTACAACACCAATTCTTATAACGCGCTGAAGATATTGCGATGAGATTTTTTATGTAACGCGATTCTCGCACAACGCATCATATAATAAAATGCTGGAATCCCTCGTTTATTTTTGTCAAGCATAGTACGCACAATATACAACGCATACAATACACATAAAACACATTATGCATAGAGGAGAAGGTAGGAATACGAGATAAGGTAGATATATGAGGTATCATGATTTTGATCTATACAAAGTATTTTTATTTTCAATAATGATTGAAAATTAATAGTTTGGAAGATTAAAATGGCCTTGCACAACAGCCGGTGAATTTCATCGCTGTTTCTTCGTTTAATGGACATTTTTAGTTTGGGTCGCAGCACAAAGTTTTCGCATATTCACATTAAAGTGGAATTTGCTTCAGTTTATTCTCCAATTTACAATTAAACAAATACAGTAAGGTATTCTATAATAATCGTAGCTTCGGAATATTAGTAAGAATTTAAAGAAAATCGTGTTTTTGGTATAATGAGAAAAAGTAAAGCATATACGGTAAATATATAACGGTAGCAACATGAGACACTTGATTGATAGTTATAATGATAGTTTTGGTTATAATCGTTTACTTTTAAATATGTCTCGAATTTCGTCGCATCACGAAAAAGCAAGAAAATTGCACATGAGATTGTTTCACTATAATAATTGGAGGAGTCTGAAGAATGAAATTTATGTATACGATTATGATATAACTAAATAAATTGTGATTCTATTATTATATTTCACATTTGTATATCATTAAAACTTCTTTATTCATACTTCAACGCGGTTTCAGGACTTATGTTTTTTAAAAATAATAAAATTTTGCCTTAATTTCGAAAAAGTAAGGAATTCAAAAGTTCTGTAAGATCCACAATATTTATGTTCATACAGCACATTTCACATGAAATTCCTTGAAGTTAAACCTTTGGCTTTCCCGTTTACAACTATTCTGGGACTTCTTAGGTTAAAAAATAAAATGGATACCTTCCTTTATAACATGGACTCCTTTGGACTCCCTTATAACATGGACTCCTTCCTTTATAACAGAATTCAATAAAGCTATCTTTCTACTTCAATTTGCCTTCAATGTGTGCTTCTCACAAAGACATTTTATTGTCTTAATAGTAAAACATAGAAAATAAATATTGGACATAGCGATAGTCATCTTAAACATTATTCATATTATTCGTGTCGTACAAGGAAAATTCTCTTGTAACGCAATTTCATTCTACGCGTAACGTATTAATCACGTTAGACGAAAGTTTACATTACATTTTAACAAGTTTTGCAATGATGAATTTGTCGCAGTGCATTACGAACACTAGATGAGATTATTAACTTGGAATATAGTGAATAATATTTGTTCAACTGAATACAGCTTGCGTTTACTGATTGTGTATTTATTTATTGTATTATTAGTTGTAAAATATATTTTTTGACATGATTTTACCGTTGTGGAGTTTAAATGGTAAACGATGGAAGTGTTAAAAGAATACCTTTTCAGCAGAAAAGAATATAAATTACATAGGAAATGTAATGATAAATGCTGTATGTACTGAACCAATTAAACGGCAATAAATTATTAAGTTTCACTTCCGCTCCCGTTTTAGATTTATATAAAAAATGTTAATTTGTGCTGTTTACTTTATTTATCGTTCAAGCTGGTCATTTATAGAAAAGTAAATGTTAAAATTCAATTAAATTAACGTGGATGGATAATTCCCTAACAAAATTTCTGTTTTAATATTAGAATTCAAAGACTTTGTATACTTATTATAATACTATTTTATTTATTTTGTTATAAATCGATTTACCTTTCTTCTTTTTAATTTATCAGTAGAAAGTATTTCAATGTGTCATTGATATCTCATCTTGTTTCACCATATTTTTACAAATTCATCGATCAATGTCCTAATGATTTATAGCATTTTGGGTTACGTAAATTGTCAGTTAAAATGATAAAGATCTTTGATTGAATATTACAGTGTATTGTAATAAAAATTGGAAAATTCCAAACAGTTTAACCAAGCTGATTTTACTCTTATTCCACTGAAAATCTCCAATCTCACACAAGAATGAATGCGTTAAACTGATGTGGTGCGTTATCAGTTTCCACATCTCTGATGAAACCATCCGCAAAGCCAACGAAACATCGTATAACATTTTTACAAAACGACGCGATTCAAGATTTTATCAGCATCAAGAAAGCCGAGCCGTGAAAGCTTAAAAAAACCTTATTTCCTTGTAGAATCCTTATCAGCATTTCTTTCATCCCGTTCTATCATGCAGAAATCCTGCGATGCGGCTCTAGAGGAATTAAAACCTACAAATAAAGCGAGATCTAACGATAACCATGCGGATGCAACCTGTTAAAGCACTTACATTCTCGCTTTTGCATATAAAATTAAAGTCACAGTAATGCGGAGAAAACCGCAGATAGCACAGATATTCTCGAAAAATACCACATGTATAATTCCTATTTTTCCCAGGTGTTTCTTCGAATTAACACTGATATTTTCTTAAAGAACTTTCAAACATAAGGAAAGAAACAAGATTCACAATTTAATTAGTTTCTAAACAGAGAAAAATCATGACAGATAGAATAGGTACGATGACTACTACCGACATAAAAATATTCAAACTCAATTTTTCTTCGTACATCTTTGTGTTAAAATTTCAAACCTTGAACTATTAGAAAACTAATTGCAATAATTCTAATTTCTTTTTTATTCTTTTAACTAAAATTGTGAATTTTAATAAATTTTCGAGAATTTATATAGATTTTCTACAGAGGAAAATTGGAGCTACTTAGAATACCGAAGTGCCTTTAAACGAATATTCAATTGACTGGAGTGTTAAAACGGTTAGATTTTTTTTCTACATTTTTATATTAAAATCTAAAGTTCATATAATTCTAAAAGCTAATGGCAATAATTTAAATATTTCGTCCGTTTTTAAGTTAAATTTCAGTGAATTAAATAACTTTGAGAACTAATCGAAAATTTGTTTCTGTATTTTAAAACTTACATTTGGAAGGTTACATAATTTTAAAAACTAAGGGTAAATAATGATTCCAACTTTTCCCCTTTGCTAAGTTAAAATATTAAAGATTATACAAATAACTTCGAAAACTTTTAATAAATTAATAAAAACTTTAATCTTTCTTCTTTCTTTCTTATTTTAAAATTCAGAGAGTTGAATCATTTTGGGAATTATTAATTATAAAAATTACAAATTTTCTTTACACAACAAGTTATGGTGTTTAGTTAAATTTTAAACGAAGAAAATTGGTTCCAATTGAACAACATGTATATAGTCGCATTAATATAACGCATTAATAAATTGAATGTTAAAAATGATTTCTGCTGTTCCACAGTAAACAATTTAAAAGATTCGACAAGTTTGGAAGCTACGAAAACAAATAAGGTTTAAAAGCTTTCACGTTCTTCGAGTATCGCTTCGGACGTACGCAGTTTACGACATACCATGATGCCACCAAAAGGACAGACACACGATCCATATTTCTCTCCTAGCTCCGTGTCTAGCTTCTTGCAAATTTACTGAAAATTCCCGTTTCCCTTCGCTGTGAAACGAAACGAGCTTGAACCGTGTACATCAATCATCCGCCTTTCTCTCGTTCGCTTTTCACCTCGAACGCGGGCGCGCACGCGCAATGGATAATGCGCTCAGGGAAGCTTTGAAGATCTCCAGGAGTACACACACACACACACACACACACACACACACACACACACACACACACACACACACAGAGTATACGCGTCTACAAAATATGAAAAAAAGATAACCCTTCGAGAGCACTGGTCCGATATCAGCTGCAACATTTCTCAATGTTATCTCTGGAAACGTTGTTTGAGTACATCGAGGAGACTGCAAAGGGAGACGCGCTTGGCAACAGCTCGTTGATTTCAATCAGATCCTTTACGGCGAACTACTGGTGAAAATTACCGGATTTTTATTCTATCTATTTGCACATGCAAATATTCGATGGTAAAGTTATAACATAGGGTAACTCTTTGCATAGAGTAAATCAGGCAAACGTACCCCGTAATTCGTTGAGATGAGAAAATTGGGGAATATGATAAAATCATTACGAATAAAGTGTAACAGACTTTTTCTATTTAACCTTTATCCACTGTTCGAATAAGAATTATGTTAAAACTGTCGAGATCAGTATTACAATAACACACATTTTCAGTGTACTTTTCCACGTAGATTTATTACCCTCTGGATTATACCATTATTACATATTTGTTTCGTGTAATCATTCGAACACTGAATCCAGTTACTTATAGGTGAAGTTTCACAATTTAATCCTACGTATTCAAAATACGTATCTCCATTGGAAGACGAAGAATTCGTAATCGTAAATTTTTCATTTGGTCGTTACTGTGACAGTTCTGATCAATATCGCCAAGTACCTATCTCATCATAACTGTCTTTTTTTAACTTTGTACTAGTGGAGTGCATTTCCAACTGGGGCACATATGCTTGATTTACTCCACTTTGTCATTTACTCTTCTAACGAGTTCCTTCTGGTGTAATTAAAATGACTCGTAGCTGATAGGCAGGTACTGAAGAATTAATAGATAGAATAATTCACGGTATCATAGAATTTACATACCTAATGCATAGCATGGAGCAACGTCTTTAGCCCACAATTGAGGGCAAAGTAGGTCTAACTAGATATTAATAAAAAATTAGGTATGTATAATTAATATTGTTTGAATATTTTGTGGCTCACTTTTAGCACATCTTTATAATGAATGTTTTAACATATGAAATCTACAAACCTTATCCGATCAATTTCAAATTTCATGTAAGATAGATGCGTGCAATTTCACCATTTTGAGAATTGCTAAATAATGTTAATGCATACGCCGTAGAGAGAAGAAACTTCGGTTTAAAGTAATTCAACCGGAAAGCGTAATAGCGCATAAGAAACATTTTTGTTAAACGCAACATGGTCGATCTCGTTTCTTACACGGTGAATACGTTCTAATTTATGAATCAGTAACTTTAATATTGACGTTTAGTATCTCACTGGTCTCCATATTATCTGTTATATTTGTACATATACTTAATTTTATATTTTATCGTCTCCCTAAGTAAATACTGCTATATTGCTTGTAATTTTGCCACCGGTGAAGATTGAGAGGTTATTTATAGTTCAAAGAAACCAAACACTATATTAGAGATTTGAACAGATTCAGACAGGATTTGAACTATGCAGCCGGTAAATGTAAATAATACGAAGATATTATACCAATTAAGCTGTGTATAAATGTCATAATTGTTTGTGACAAATTGAATTCAGTAATGAAAATTTTTAATTCTTTGCATAATGTTATCAGCCAGTCATTCTCATAAAAAGTTGCAATTCCCAAGGTGTTCATAATTAGCAGATTTCACTGCATCACAAACTTGTCTCATTAAGCAAACGAAAGTATTTTTTCAACTTTATTTTTCTAATTCCAAGCAACAACAAAAGAAGAAGAAAAAATAGCTGTATGCCTCGTAATAAGAAACATTGCATGTATCGGTAACGAGATAAAGCAAAAAGGATTTACTTACAATGTCCTCTCTTTTTCTCTCACTTTGGTCGCGTAGCATGGAATATTAAAAAAAAGGTCTGGGGAGCACTTTCAAACAGAAAAAAAAGAATGGTCCGTAATTCGTCCACTATCCATCCAAGGGAGTTACGTTACGAGAATACCGAGCGCAAGGTAAACACGAATTACAGTGAAACAAAAGAAAAAGGGATGAAGCAGAACGTATGAAAGATTCAAAAGGTGTCGTGCAGGGAAGGATCGACGTGTCGTGCATTGATTGTAGCCGCGCGCGTAATTGCACCGAGAGCTCGCAGTAACTCGATGATTAATAGAGGAATCGCGTAGCGGAGAAAAATATGGGCCTAACGTGCTGCAATTGGGAGATTGCATCGCTCCTCGTAACCAGTAGAACAGTATAGATTTTTATGCTTACCCCTAAGGAAGCTTGGTATATACTTGTATGAATTTAGATGAAACTTTATATGAAAGTCTAAGATGAAGGAGTTTGAAAAAAATAAATAGATTTTCAAGTGAACGAGTGAAAATTTTAGAACACTCCTGAAACTTACTTTTAAATATATAAAACTTTAGTAATATAGTCTGTAAATTGATTATTTTAACGTAACGGGTAAAAATGTAATAATTGGAATAAATCCACCAGTTCATTAAATAGAAATTTTTAGATTAATTTGCATGATGCAAGGCAAGTTAGATCGTGTCTTGCGAAAATTATCATCTTATCGAATAGCTGTACCAAAATATTGTCAATAAATAAGAAAGGTTACAGAAAGATTAAATCATAAATATAAATTACTCATTTTACTTTACGAAAACGAGAATACTTAAATAAAGCAAGATTCAATAGACAAAGATAACTTCAATAAGAAATAAAATATAAGCTAAAAAAAATGGAAGGCTTATGATAACAAATAAATGAATGCACTTTCAAATAAACTAGTGATGATAAAAGAACATTTTTAAAATTTACTTTGAGATTTTGGAAATATAGAAAACACGTGTAACTTGTAACAAGAAGTAAATAAGCTGTTACATTCATTAATACTAGAAGTCAATGATTAATGTATGTATAGAAGGTTCAGAAGCCAATCAGTACCTGTAAGTTACAAAAAATGTAAAAGGTTAACTTTGGCTATCAGTTAGAATATGCTTTTTATTTCAAGAGTATGAAGATTATATAAATAATTATGTCAAAAATTACAACTAAATCCATCCGATTTAAAGGATGTAGGTTTTTGCATTTATGACAAATTTTAATATGTAAAAATTAAAGAGAGCGAATAATAATGTTATTTTTATTTTATAACACTATTTTAAACACATTATTTTATTTGGATGGTGAGCCAACCCTGTGCTTTAATTTTGCTAATAAACATATGAATTTGCATAAAAATCTGCAGTCTACGTATTATTTTTCAATATTCCTCAAATACCGTTACGAACTGTCCGAACAACCTAGTATAATTAATTTCAACTGTTATCGTAAAAGATAACATTAGAATACCTGAGTAAAAGCAGGAGATGAAACGGGAAACTAAAGGGATTATCTATCGTTAGAAATTAGCTCAAATTAATCTTCGAAACTACTTTCGATGTTTCACTTTCAACGAATTCTCGCTGCAAGGGCATTCCCGTGTTTGAAAATTCCAAGCAATCGGAACGAAGTGTACTCAAAATCTCGGAGACCGCAAGCCAATGGCCAATTCCATCTAGTGCCCCGCAAAGTGCATCGTCGTAACGCCTTGCAGAGCCCACCGCTTGATTCGCTCGACCGCAAACAGTTTCAGCCTCCAGCCACAAACCGTTCGCGCACAATCGATACCTCTCCGACAAAATGAACTCCAAAAACAACATCCTAGGTTGATCGTCTCCTCATGTGTGTAGAAAATGAATATACTTTTGTACATTAGATATTGGATAAGTGAGCGTTTATCTTCCAGAGACATTAAACGGATTTGAACGATTCTGCATATAGGATATACTGGTTTTGGGTAACAGGTGTGCGTTAGATAAGATTCGTGAACTAAATTTGGAAATTTGGACGAAAGAAGGTGCGTAATATGAATCTTCGATGTGTGCATAAAAATCTGAAAGTTGAATGACAAAGGTTCAGCACAAAAATTCTTCATTCAGCCGTCCACGCAAATTTTCTAAATACATTTTTTGTAAAAATGAAACTCAAATCTGCTTTTCGTCCAACCACTCCAATGGTTCACCTATGTATTTTTTTCGTATACAAGTGTAAATCAAATATGTTTTGCATCCACTGCCAAAAATGTATGAAAAATCCAATCTCCAGAAACTACACATGAAGCGCCCTCTCTTATTAGTTCAACCGCCCCCACAAATTTTTCACTTCCATTTTCTAAATATGGAAACCCAAATTTGCATTCTGTTGAACAACTCTCATAGATCTTTCACTTGTATTTTTTTAGAAACTGAGACCATAAATCTTCTAATTCTATTATTCACAATCAAAAATATAAATATAGTTTTTAGAAACCAGCCGTATTTTCCAATAATGGAACCACAAATTTAGTGGTTATACACAGTCTATCTGAATATAGGAGTATACTTTAACCCATTGAAGATCAACATTATTAATCGCAACATTTGTTTTCCAATTTTATTTAATCAATTTACATCGTTGAATGTTTCTATGTTTTAACATTTCAATTATTAAAGCACATTCCAAGGATTTGCGCAGCAATATTTTGTCGCTATTTCTTCTTCCATTTAAATTCTACAATTTTACAAAGTCTAATAAAATTGCAAATGAAATGCTGCATTAACGCAACATTGGTCCTTAAAGGGTTAACTAGAGACTTTTAACTTCTGATTACATTTTTATGCTTTGACAACAACAATAGTAAGCTTCTATGTACGACAGCCATATACAAGCGATATACTTAAGCCATATACTTAAGAAGAAATAGTAATCATCGTTTGTTGTATTAACGTATTCTGTTGCAAACAGTATCACTGTTACGAACACAGGTATATTTGTTTCATTGTTCTAATAATTATCTGTTGAAGTAAGAATTAATTTGCTAAGAGCACTATATTGCTAACATTGAGAGGTTTTGTACCCGTTTTCAATAAAAAGAACAGTTTCCCGAAAAAAATAGGTTTTCACTATTATTTTAGATTATTTTATAAGTGGCCCATATTTGTACCACTCTTTCAAAAATGAACATTTTCACTGTTACTTTAAATTTGTAATTTGTAACAATCATCACTTTTGTTCAAAATATGTAAATTCTACATCAAAAAGCTAACATGTTATACATATACATTGACATGTAAACGATTACCTATCTTCGACAGGTTAGGCAATAAACGCTAAAATAAAAGTTGGTGCTTATATTTGGACCACTGTCTCTAAGAATAATAGTAATGAAGAAACACAAATTAGGTCATTACTGTATGTGTTGAGGATGTGTCTTTTCGGGTTCCGAGCAGGGAATTAGAGAGGGAACTTTTCATAGATTAGTAAAAATTACGTAAATTTTTAACGTTTAAATGGTGCTGCTTTTACAGCTTAGAAGTTTTCAACTTTGGTGTGGCTAGCAACACGTGGTATTCGAGTATTAAAAGTGGCATAACTGTAATTTAGCCGATTGTGACAACTAGCGAATATAGTAACTAATATAATAATTAACATATTATTTACCGGGAGCTGATTAATAATCTTTTCCTGTAAATCCTATAAATCCCCATAAATCGGTCATTTGTTCTCTATATTGTCAATAATAACTCATACTTCAGATCTTTGAATTTGATCAGTTTTTCATTTGTCTTAATTCGTAACCGGTAGATAATGTGTTAAGACATTTGGACCTGAGGGAAGATCAGCTATCACCAATTGTCCCCGTTCTCCAGCCTTCAAGAAGCCTCCAAAAGCTCTCACTTGCTTCAGTTATTCTCACAAATTCTCCACTTGTACTTTCTAAAAACCGAAACCTAAATTTAGTTATCGTCCATTTTTCCTAGCCAACAGATGTATTTACTAAGAATGCAGCCTGCAACACTTCCCTTGTACGATAACCGGAATAGGGTACGATCGAGACGATAAAGCGATTTCCACGGAAAAATTTCGTATCCTCGGTGTCTGCGACACCTGCTTGCCGAAGGGACAGCACGTGGTTACGGGGCGTAAGCGAGGGCTATATCCTGCAATTTCGGTAAAAGGGTTCTCCTATATAGAGGGTCCGCGCACCTGGTGACGCCAGCGTGCCTTGACTAAAAGCTATTTTCCCGTAATTCACCAGGCCGTCTCTCCCCAGTGCCGAGATACGCGACGACTGTACACGCCAGCAGGCTGCTTCCATCAATTTTCCGGACGACGTTGCTCTAGCCAACGCCAGAACGGTCCCATTTCGCGGCAATAAGTCGTAACTCAGGCGATCCTGCGCGCGAGGAACTGAGGGAAACCTAAAGGACGACCCGGGAGGGCTCCGCGTGCGTTTACGACTGGCAGGACCTTCGTTTCTGGATGAATATTAAATTGCCAAGCAAGCTCTGTTCGGTGGTATAACTTTGTAAAATGGTAGAAGGGTGTGATCTTATTGCGTTTCAGATGGTTTAGGGTGAATATAAAACGCGATGATTTATGTTAATTGATTTTTTGTTTCAGCTTCTTGAAATTTCGGTGGAGGTTGATTGGGAGAATGTGAGACATGCTTATATTTCAGATTATTCGTCTTTGTTCATTAACCACAAGTGTTTCTAATTCGTCAGGTGAACAATTAAATGAAAGTTCGAATTGAGAGAGCTACACTACTGGACAAATAATTCCGTGTACAGATATTTTTCTTTTTGTTCCTCATTATGGTAACAGGAAAGTTGAGGCAGCTACATATTGTAAAATATAAAGTAAGTTTATTTCGTATAAAATAAGTTATTTGTCCAAATACATTTGTCCGGTACTATATAGAGGGTATATCGCGTATATGGAATTATGCTTTTTTATCCTCTATAAAGTCCCCTTAAATTTTTACGAGGGTTGATAATAAAACATCAAAACCTTAGGAATACAGTCATACTTTGGAGTTACGTAAAGGAATTGGTCAAAATATGAGCTAGGGTCCAATAATAAATATGGGCTAGTTAAAGTATAAAGTTTATTAAACGCTGTTCTTTCTTGGGAACAGCGCAAAACTACGATGAAGAACAAATAAAGTTGTGCAGAAGAAATAGTAAGCATCGTTCGTTGTATTAACGTGTTGTATTGCAAACAATGCTATTGTTACGAATTTCACGATCGTAAGAGTTTTCGCAAGTAAGTTTGTTTAATTTTTTTAACAACGATCTGTTGAAGCAAGTATTAATTTACTAACAGCACCGCATCCCTGACATCGAAAGCCTTTTTCGCCTATTTCCAATAAAAAGAACAGTTTCTTGAAAAAAAAACACAGTTTTCATTTTAGACTATTTTACGAATAGTCCATATTTGGACGACACTTTCAAAAATGAAGAATATCACTTTTGCTTTAAATTTGTAATTTGTAGTGAACATTACTTTTTGTTCAACATATTTCAGTTTAGCAACAAACGCTAAAATAAAAGTGATAGCCTATATTAGACTACCTCATCTACAAATTGGTTCCAGAATAGCCAACATAAGTTACGGTATACCTACATACTTCATATGCATACAGAGCATGCATGTATTTCTCTGACGCGGTTTCTGCAAAATTGACTTTTTTCACTCAGTTTAGGAGTTCTCAATTCGTTATTGAAAAGCCATGTAACGTTCAATTTTTTTGCAAATTAGAAATGTTGGTTTTTTTTTTCATAGGAGGACAGCTGTAGTCACGGTACCTGATAAGTATATAAATGTACTTTTTTAAATTAATTACACTATTACTTTTCGGTTTAAATATATATAAACCACGTTGCATTTATATACATTCACTATCTTGACGAAATTATGTTATGGCATTCAAAATTAATTTTGTTTTCTCGTTTAAACTGTAAAATATCGAGATACAATGTCTTTTGGACATTGTAATAGACATCTGAATTAGAGTACACAGTATACAAACAGAATGGTATTCACAAAGGGTCAGCGATCTCTTAATTGAAGGCACGCTTTGTGATAACAAAGCAATAGCATGGAATATACAATTGTACCCCAGCACTCTGTGCGTAATTAGACACATCAGGAACACGTTAATTTCCAAATGATGGTTAGCAGACGATACGAAAAGCGTTCATTAACGCTTTGAACGACGAATAGGGTTAGCGAACTTTATTAGTGCGGATGCATAGTGAAACGAGGGTCGCAATGACTTCCTCGTTCTCACTGATCATTCTACTCGCCTTCTTCCCAAGCAACCAATTTTCGCACGAACTTTAAACTCTTCAACAGACCGATGTCCACTCAAATTTTATATATCGCTATTATACATTGCCGTTTTTATATTATTATTTAATTCCATTTTAATCAGGCTTAAAAAATGTGTAATCGTCAATAAGGTCAATTGTCAATGACCAAGAATTTTTTATGGGTCTTGAATTATATAGAATTTAATTTATGTTTGAAGTTTAAATACTTTTTTAATCTTTTAATCAGGGAGTTATTAATTGTTTTGTGTTTCTTTGTTTATATTAAATTTGCATTACCATGTGTACTTTTATGAAGGTCACACATCATAACTGTTGTAAGAGAAACTTTAAACGTTATGGTATAAGAGTTAATATCTCTGATTAAATAATTTTGGTTACTAATAACCATTATTAATGACCGGAATTTTATTTTGGTTGTCACTCGTTACTATTATATAGATATATATAATTTCTATAATTCGCTTTATACAGTATTACCAGTAATGTTAATAACACGTGATGACGGTGAAATGTAACTAGAAAAAATTTTCTGCTCTCAATATTTTGGTGAGTGGTAACCAAAATAAAATTCTGGTCATCGATAATGGTTATAGGTATTCAAACAAAAATTTTAATCAATAATACTTGTTATTCGACTTCAGAACAGTTAAAAATTAATACTCTTTAGTTGCTTAAGTTTTTGAAAAATTTCTTTAAAATTTAATTATGATTGGCTTCCAGATAGATAAAAATTATTTTTTCTTAATGATCTCATTCGAAAAAAATTTGTCAAATAATGCTTAATTTCGATCTTTTGTGAAGATTAAAATTTGTTTTGTCATAATATTTAATTCCACAGCCAAAAGAGGTCCTTAAATTGAAAAATAATCTAATTAAGAGGTTAAATATGACCCATCCAATTTATGTATCACTAATGAATGAATTTTGTCGCAAAGGTTGAACCTCCCACTACTTATAATTTGCCAAAGTAGCTTATTTGCATAAATCTTCAATTTATGGATCTTATATTGGACAAACTTCTAAGAATTTCCAATTAATCTATTAGCTTGGGGGAACGAGTTAATTTCATTTAACGTCATTTAAATTTCTAATAATTTAAACTTCATTATTTATTTATTCAGACATTTTTCAAATTATTCGCAGCTTCAAACATTAGACCAAAGTAATCTCTTTTATATATCTTTAATTCTTGCCTAAACAAAATTTTTGACTAGAAAATCACCCGATTATCAGATTAAACATTTTTCTTTTAACGAATGTAAATAAATTTAATAATTATTCAATAAAAATGGAGATTTTCCTTACTCGTGTTCAGAAAAATGAATTACCGTTGGCGAGTTGATATTTACAGGAATTGCAAACGGATTCATCACACAGGCGAAAAATTGGAACCGTGATCTCTTCCCGACCAAATTTAATTTTCATTTTATACGGACGCGGGCGAAAGGGGCGACGGTCCGTTCCGACGCGAGCGACAAAGCGGAATTAAGAGACAAAAAGCATAGACCTAATTAAAGTCTGAATCGCAAACGAGCGGCGCGCGGTCTCCCTCGAGTGGGACACGTTCTCAACGAAATGTTGGAAACCATCGCATTGTTTCGGGCACCAGATCTTCCCATTGGACGTTACTCAACTCTTGCCTACCTTTTTAATCCGTACGACGGATACGATTTCCTTAATGAAATTCAATGGACTCGCGTTTACTTCATTTGTTTAATTGCACCGACAGTTTAGCTTCTCTCCTCAAGTTTTATCCGATCTCTTTTTAAAGCCCTTGTGTGAATCTTATTTCAGAATTTACTTCGTTTCTTTATATTTCATTCTGTTCCATTTATGTATAAGAACATTATATTTAAGAGCTTGAAAGTTCATATTCGAATGTAAAGTTTGTTAATGATTAACTTAAAAGTACCAATTTATTCAGTAGAAAATTTTAGATTAATTTGTACGATAGAAGTTAAGGTAAAAAAAATAAAAAGACGCTAACAATTGGGTTTCGTAAAAATGATAATCTTGTCCATAGGACAAGTAAGAAAGTAGCTGTACGAAAACATCTCGAATAAATAAGGCAAACTTTAATAATAACTCCATAGCAGAAGTTATTTCAAGATCCAGTTTTCAGCATTTCTTAATTATCTACAAAATTATCTCTAATCTAATTCTGAATAGTCGTCTAAATCAATCTTTTCATACTAATAAAACACTATAAAATTACCGTCGCATTATAATCTATTCTAATATTCAGTCTCCAGCATATTTTTACCTACAAAGCGAACTATAATCTGATCTATACTCATTATTCAAATTAATCTTTAAATACAGTAGAATTTCCAACATCGGAAAACATTATGCAAATGTTTTACTATCAGAATATTCTATTATTCTGAGTTGTATATTTTACGTATACGACGTAGTAGAAGTGTGATTCTCTGTTTACTTTTTAAAATAACAGATTTTATAAAGAGTTATAATAATTATAACAGTCATATAGTGTTACATACTTTTAATTGCCTTAAATACAATTTTCCATCCTTTCGATATTTTAAGGTTATTTATGTAGAGTTCGAAATTAAAGTTTATTACCCAGTTCCTTGTATTAAACCATTGTATTGCACCATCATCTTGCACCACTTACCTGGAACAGAAATAGAAAAGCTATGTTAATTGATTTTGAACAGACACTAATCTCTTTTATACAGTTTGATTTTAACTTGTACAAAAATTAAATCTTGAGTAAACAATTTTAATTGTTTTATCGTAACTTCTACAATTAGATGCATTATGATTAAAGATTGAGTGCTTTCAAGAATAGAAGTACATAGAGCTTTGAACCCACAATATTAAATAGCTGAACACGTTGTAAAATTTGGAAAACATTTAACAGTCATGCCATTTTCAAAAGCTTAACTGTTACTTCCTCGAATAGATGAACTCCATGCTCTACAATTACCGTATTTATCGAAGTACGCATAGCTCTTAAACAACGCGGGTTTCAACAACACGGTTTTCTCGCGATCTTTGAAGATGCCGCGATTTTCAAATGGCGAACTACACATTAATATAAACCAAAAGTGTGAACGTAATATGCATATGTATATCATTTTTACAGCTTCAAAAAAATTAAAAAAACTATTTATAAAACTATTGGCTTAATTTAACATTAAATAAAGAATACTAGTTAGAAGAAACTATCTTTTTACACAATAAGTAATAGGTATTAAGTTCATAAGTTTTCATTTAGTCTTTTTTCTTAAATTTTTGAAATCTAAAGCTGCCCCTGACGTGTGTCAAAGTGTTAAAAAGCAGTTGCTTCTTGTAATCAATGCACAATATAAAATACGGTAAATAAACCATTGAATATGTTGATATTTTCTACTGTCAAAAACAAAATTACTCTACATTCGTTTTATATAAAACAGAAATGGGCACAGTTCCAAACTTTATAATAAATTACCTTCTTTTATCAGATTTACATCAACTTGCACCAAACGATGGAAAACTTTTTCTTACAAATATTACACGTAATAACTAAAAAAATCGTCGAAAGTGGTATTGCCCCTCTCTGGCTGCAATGTTTACAATTCTAAACAAATCATCCAAATCAGCCAATACTTAAACCCTTCACATTTTATATCTTTAATATCTTTGAAATCTGCCGCTTTAATGCTAACATCTTTACCACTCTTTCTTCACTTCTTAACGTTATCCCCAATAACTGTACTATAGAGCTCCAGAATTAATAGCGATTAGCACGCCGCAATCCTGTGACGACAAAAGTAAAACCCAGCCGCGAAGTACTCGAACAGCTCCACCGTTAACAGGCGTCCGCTTAAAACGTATTAATACAAAGCAGATACTACTTAGGAGAGGGTATTAGGCGCACCGTTCCACAATCTAATCGTTGAACAAAGGCAGACTAACCGGCCGTTTCCCAGGCTATTGTTAACAGTGAATGAAAGGAGCCACGGGCAGTAATTATCGCGAATCACTTAATGGCTTCGTCATAAAATACTATCCCTCGAAATTTTCTTATACTCGTTACTCTTATTCTAAAATTGTCTTTTCATTATTATTGTTATTATTACCATAAATTACTCTCGCGGTAACACAGAATGTATTGGATTGAACGGAAAGTTCGTGCATTTTTATTATAGTACATTCTACTACATTGTTATTATAGAGACTGACAGAGATTTAATCAACAATAAAAGTTTCATTAACTTGTATCATTTTCCGAATACCAAATGAGGATATAAAAACACAAAAGGATAACTAGTAACGAGTCGTAGTCATAAATTCCAAAATGGCACAAAGTCATCAACCAGTATTTTGAGAGATATTTCTCTTTACCTATTTTACTAGGTCGTATATTACGACCCAGATCGTGACTATTTTTTCGAGCAACCAATTCAAGAGTCAGTTATTTGGTTTCTGTCGTTGTCATTTCCGTCGCCCAAGTGCAGATGGTATTTCTTTTAAGGAAATACTGATACAAAGATTAAGAGATCGATGGTTAGTATAACGTACAAGGCTTGATGCAAACGAACGACTTTTTGCAACAGATTACTCGTTCCGAGTGGTGAGTTAAGCGGCTATCGCGTTGACTGTTTCTGTGACTGTGTGTAGTCATACTGTTGTTTTATTGTTACATGTAATTTTCATACTGTTTAAATGGCAACGAATTTTCAAAAAATTTATGTTTCAAGGTGCCAGTAATGTTTTTGGCAACCGAAATTGATTGGTAGAAGGCCAATTGATGAAATCGTGAACGCCTATAGGCGCTGCGAAACCATCATAAATTCTTTAAACGTTGATCCAAGTCGCGTATAAATTCATTTTTTATTAGACACATTAATTCTCATTCTTCTTTTAACTATACATAACTATCCAATTCATTCCATGAAAAAAATCCTAAACCACTATTTATTCTCTTTTTCTCTTTTTGTATATTTGATTGGAAATTCTTTCTGATCTCATTAATTCCATGCGAAACCCATTAGCTTCGTGAATGTACCAGCGAAGATAACATAGGGTGGCAGTCAAAGGCTGGCTGGTTGGTTTCAATGATATTGAACGGACGTAAAACGTGAACTGCCCCCGAGAGGGATCCAATAGAACACCAAAGAGTGACTGGGGGCTTGTGTTCGACGATGCCTGCAGCGGCATTTTTTCATGGAGTTTGTCCGATCTACAGAGGCACGACGCCATTTTTGGTGCTCTATTGCGTTCGCCGAAAATTAATTTACAATAGATTCTTCATCTGAAAATTGTTCTTTTATGAGTAGAAGAGAAGGTAGGAGTACGAGATAGGGTAGATATATGAGATATCACTGTTTTGTTTTACGCAACATATTGGCGTTTCCAATAATGATTGGAAATTAAAAATTAAGAAAGTTATAATGGCATTTCATAATACCCGTTGCTTTTCGACCTTGTCTCTTTGTTTAATGAGTATTTTTAGTTTGGGTCGCAGCATACAGTTTTCACGTGTTCATATTAAATGTGAAATTTTCATCAGCTTATTTTTTTTTTTCAACGAAACAAAGGCAGTAAGATATTCTATAATAACCGTAGATTGGGAATATAAGTGAAAATTAAAATATATTGTGTTTTTAATTGTGATATAACGAGAAAAAGTAAAATGGCAACTTGGTAGTAATATGAGATCCTTGATTGATTATTATAATATAACAGTTTGGGTTACAAGAATGTCTAACCATAATCATTGGATAAGTCTACAGATCGAAATTTATGTATACGATTATGAAAGAAATAAATAAATTGTGATGCTATTGTTATATTCCACACTTGTATATCATTAAAAGTTCTTTATTGATACTTCAATGCAGTGTCATGACTTATTTTATTCAAGAATAATAAAATGTTACCTGAATTTTCACTAGTTCGATTTTGCTTTAATTTGGAAAAAGTAAGGAATTCAAAAGTTCTGTACGATGCAAAATATTTATGTTTATACAAAACATTTCACATGAAATTTCCTGAAGTTATTCGTTCGACTTTTTCGTTTACAACTATTCCGAGATTTCCTAGGTAGAAAAATAAAATTGGTACCTTTTCCTCTATTATTTGGCTAATATTATTTAAGCATACAAAATACTCACTTTTTAATCCTTAACTGCTATTGCTGGTCTGTAAGACGGCTATTAATTACTTATTTATCTTTATTTTCCTTTCTGCATGATTTACCAACTTAACACTTTGGATACTTCTGAATTATAATATAGGATAAATGACCCAATTACTGTCACTGTTCCTATAACTGTCACTTGAACTATTTTATTTAATAGCAAAGTAATGTACAAAGAATCGTAAGTAAAGAAATTGTCATACTAAATTTGGACTTCGGTTTACGTAAGAACACAGACATTGTACATTCGTTGACACTTAATATTTCACACGAAATATTAGCAGGTAAATGTGCTGTTGAACATTAAAACGTGACCAATGTAATTAGAAAGTATGGGACGTGTGGTAATTCAGTAAAGACGATACGTTTACTATACATCTTATATCTGTTACACGAACCGACGTGCTAATATATGGAAAAATTGTTTCTATTTAAATGAGAAGTTTTCAAGGGACAGTACGAAGGACATTGGACTTTATTGTACATTTTCAATTACGTAGTAATGAATTTATTATATTGGACATATAAAAAAAATGTTCAATAATAAAAGAGATTTGTTAAACAATATTATGTTCCAAACTGGAACGATCTTCATGTTAAATACGTTCTAAAATAGTTAAATAATGTTACGCGATAACCTTAAAGTGGTAGTAATTGCTACATATACCCCAATGATCAATCACTGAAATCGAAGTTGTATCCCTTCATTATTGACATGCAAAGCAAGAACAATTGATTGTGATTTTTTATTCACCACTTTTATGTCAATGATAACGCAATAAAGACGGACCGTTAATAGTAGTTACGTAAGTTTTAATAGGCGTAGCAGTTAAGGGTTAAGAAGACAATGAAGTCTCAATAAATGAATCATTCATATTGTACGAGAACATGACCAATCATTCTTTTGTATTTTTGAAAATTGGTTTTTAAGCAAATATACTACGTCCAAATCTGCAAAAGATAATTAAATATCTTTTGCAATAAAACTAGCTTCAAACATCTACAATATAAAAGGAATTTCTTTTTAGGTTCTATTTCGTTCTTTTTCCTATAGAGTCATGAATTTGCATAAATAACCGCAGCCAACTTGATTACCTTCATACCTTTTCGTTCAAGTAATCGGAGTTCTCGTTTAAATAATTGGATTTAAACACATCCCTATGCATTCCTTTTTTTTAGATAAATAAATTTTTTTTTTAAAAAACTGAAGTTCTGCTATATTATCGATCTTTAAGACACTTCCACCTAAACAAGAATTTTGTTCATAATAAAATATCTCGTTCTTTTTGAAACAGCTTTTCGAATAGCGAATAGTTCAGAAGATAATTCCTTGGGTAGAAAAAAACGAATTTATGTTTCATTTCAAAAGACAATTACACCATTTTTTTAAATTCCAGAACACTTCTTTTTTTTATTGGCTTGTTCTCAAATCGTAATTGTACAATCCTTAATAAATTTTGTTCACGTGAAAAAAATGCATATTTCCACCAACATTGAGTTATACCACAGACTCATTCCCGAGGTTCTGTTTTTTTTTTCCTCTGCGCAGATGGTTACGGAATTTATGTGACCAACGGTGGTTCCAGAATGGGAAGTCAGTTAATGGAATGAGCTATGAGCAAATTCGAATCGCTGCAATTGTGTCGATGCTGGTACAATGCATACTAGCTCTCACAGTGACTGATTCTCTGACAGGGTTTGCATGCATCGACCGGTAATTGTTAATCGCCAAGTGTCGCGAACGCATTAAATTGATTGCCGAATAAATGGATTATTTTGGACGGTGCACCATGGACTCGTTCGTGTATAAAACCTATATAGCTGGAGCTGTGGAATATTTGTGGTGCTAAAAATTTTCCGTTGTTTGCCGTTAGTATAGAACTGTTTTAAAATTTTAGATTCAGAGAAGTTTTATTTAGACTTGGACAAAAACACAGAAAATTTCTCTAAGACGCAGAAGCTTTTTTAAAAGTTTTATTAAAAGACTGAAATATTTGTATAAATATACAAATACGGGAGGTGTATCGTAAACAATATTTTTAAGGGTTCCCCATAGAATAAATCTAAAAGTGTCAGATCTGGTGCTCTTGGGGGCCATTTTAAAGGTCCGTATGTGCTTATTCATTTACTTCCAAACTTATTGTTTAGATAATTTTTTACAATTTTGCAATTATGTGGTAGTGCCCCATTTTTCCTCTGCTTACTTTTTCTTCAACCGAATAGCGAGACATTATTTCAGACGGGACATCACTAAACAGTTTACGACGTAGAAGTGGCATTGCTCAATAGAAATAGAAACAGATGTAAACACTCTGATAGTAAATGACAACCAGATACTCAGTCACTTTGTACGAGCCAAGTCATATCAGGAAGAAACATTTGTAAATACAATGTTGTGGAATATTCAAACTTCTTTTATTCCCGATCTTCTATGACCTCGAAGGTCATCATATAGTACATGAATGAACTCGTCTTGACACATACTTTTATATGACATAAAAATATATATGGCATTCCATTTGAAAAATGGAAGGTCACCTTCATTTCTCGCAAAATAATGTAAATATGCAAAATTGATGTACATTGTCCTCTCGACCATAAAAAACTATAAAACTTTTTCCTTTCTCATTTTTTCTAATCATAATAGTTTTCGAAAAAATCGCTGACTAGTAATAGCGTGAACACCCTGTACATATACTATGGTGGTACAAGCGAGTAGGGGGTGATTCTACGTGAAAAATTGAATCGAAAATTTAGAATAAAATTTTTTCACATGACGCTTTATTTTCGAAAAAAATAAGTTTGAAAATTTGTCGAGTACGCGTGCACTTAGACCAGCTTCAGTTCGACGGATTTTAATATCTTACTGTTCCGAGTAGGAGAGTACTTCCGTGCTTCTTGCAATGTTTACAAACATTGTCAACATGATAATATCTCTTACATCGATTTTACTTTCTTTTTATGCTTATCGGACAGGACCTTTAGTTTCCGAATTACTGTGAGCATGGCAACTTATAGCAATCGGGAGTATACTGATGTGATACAAACATTGACAACGTTTACGAACAAGGCTGAAGGTGATCTACAATGAAATCCGTCGAGCTGAAGCTGGTCTAAGTGCACGCGTACTCGACAAATTTTCAAACTTATTTTTTTTCGAAAATAAAGCGTTATATGAAAAAAATTTATTCTAAATTTTCGATTCAATTTTTCACGTAGAATCATCACCTACTCGCTTGTACCACTAGTTACGGGACACCCTGTATATTGTTAGTACAGCTTCGAACTTTAAAATCTATTGCAGTTTGCACTTACAAAAGTTCTATTAAATTTGTACAAAAATTAAACATATCTATTTATTAGTATCATAAGTATACTGAGAATTTGTATGCATTTATAGCAAATTTAAATATACAAAATACATCTAATATAGGAAAATATTAAAAGTATTCAAAGAACCCCTTATATAGGTTTCATTTCATTAAATTTGTTAATAATAATACGAATTTGTATAATGATTTGCAGTCATAAAGGTAGTAGAATAATCTCACTTTATCTTCTACATTTTCGCTAACATATTGATTAAAACCGAGACCGCAAATAAAATCGACTTAATAACAGATATTGACGTCATAAAAAAAATCAACTTCGAAAGGAGGTATAAAAAGAAACCTCTTTCATTATTTAAACGCTTTGAAAGCTTCAGTGTTGACAAAAACTATTCGATAAACTATTAATCAGCCTACGGTATACACCTGCACCCTATTTGCCATTATTGATCTTCCTCTATGGTCCACCTCTGAAGAAGGGGGCAAACGTAATTAGGCAGGCATTAAATTAATTATCGAATAAACATCGCTCGACCAACCAGGTGCTCGACATCGTAAAAATAATTTCCTTTCTAGGTGGAATCAAGTTACAATTTTATTAATAAAACATTTAAGGACTGAAATGTTAATCGATATAAGTGTCTGAAACAAAAATGTTCAGTATAAACTACTAAACAGAAAATTTTTAGTTGTCGAATATTAATTTAGTAATTTGTTTCTATTTAGATGGTCTAATATTTAAAGTATCAGATCGTTTCATATATTTGTATTGCAATATGTTTATATTGCAATTCAAGATCATTATTAAATATTATGAGATTAGAGCTCAATGCATTTCAATTTCGTAGTTCAAGTTTAGTTTAAGAAAAGCATCGGAGATAACAAAATATTTCAACGCTAACTGCAAAAACCAATTATAAGAATACAAATATAATTACCTAATAAGTTCAATAAAAAAATGGCAGTTCGAAATTTTTAAAATTCAGTTCAGCAGTTAAAAAACCTAAAACCTAGTTAAAGCATCTGTAACGTTTTTTTTAGTTTCTCATGCGATAGAATAAAAATAATCGGGTTTAAGCTGTATGTCAAATTTCACTCTACAGTTATCCGAATCGTAAAAGTAGGAGATTAAAGCTTGCCAGAAATGTTTTACTTGAGAGACCTATCAACGAATATCCCCTTTCGGTATAACCGAAATAAAATTTGACACAATCTTATGAAATGACCTAATATCAAGTTTTCCTATACGTTCTTTTAGACCTTTTACTCAGTATTAAGTGCGAAATTATCTCAAGAATATAATTTGTTGAAGTGTAGGTCATCGTGCCGTTAATTTTTTTCCTTTATTCGTGCAGAAATTTTGTGACGTCATTTTTAAATACCACATGACGCTATTTTGCATAACAAAACCGAGTAAGTATAGAAGTTATAAAAAAAAAAAAAACTTTTGGTACAATCAAGTATTTACCATCGCAATTCATATCCTTCTTCATTGGAAAAAACATTTGTTAATTTCTTTGGCATATCCATTTGCTATTTAAGCTTCGCTTTTTATCATTTAACAATTAGTCGTCTGATTCGTGGCTTATCCTTTATTTCCCTTTTTTCTTTTGACTTTAATCGGTGTTTGCAATTTTCTTTACCAGGCAATCGCCAACCATTACACGAAGCTTTATGCGAACACTAAAAGCAATCGTCGAACGAATTTTTTTCCAATCGTAGTCGACGTTCCTCTCTCGTTTTTGTTCGCCTTCGATTGCCATCGATTCGACTGCGATTCAGTTTCGACGACAACGGCAATGACAATGGGAGGATGAGAGTTCGCAACCTATTTTCCATTCTCCGCTACGCCGCAGACATGCCACTGTTCCTAATTGTTAATTACAAAGTGCTACCGTGCACTCTGAATAATTGTCGCGTAAATATTTCTGGTTGTTAGTTACAGCAGTGTATAATCGATAAGGTAATTATTATCTCATGGTTGAAATATTTTTTGAATATTGAAGCATTTTTAATCTATGTATTCTGTCCAGATTTACAATCAGTTGAAAAATGATTGGGATAGAAATATTTAAAATGAAGAGATAACGTGGGTCAGGATCTGAGCTAACAAAATTGTAAAAGAGAATAATAAAATTACAATGTGCAATTACAATAAAATAAAATATAATAACTCTTTGCATTAATTTCGGTATAAAATTATTGACACGAGCAATAAATTTTACGAACAATAATTATTTGTCTAATCAATTCGGAATTTTTGTCTTTTCCTATTTTGAACAGAGATTTGAAGAAATAATTAAATCTAAGCTTATTAAGCATCACTTTAAAAAGGATATCTAACAAAATGATGATTTTGCTAAAATTATTAACTTTTGTGGAATGTCAGTAATCCGATAACTTAAATTAGTGTAAGGAATTATTATATTTCATTTCCTGTTACTATAAATCACGATCTTATTGTTCCATTTTACAACTTTAGTAACTTACTATTTACTACTTTAGTAAGCTTTAAATTCTACCGATACAAAAAATCGTTTTTTATTTCTGTATATTCTTAATAATTTTTTGCGCGTGTTAATAATATTTAACTTGCTTTATGTCGCTCAGCAGTATTTTTTCACATATGTATTTATGTATAATTTTCTTATTTTTAATTTGAAAAAAAAAGAACAATATTAAATCAACGACACTTAAATTTGATTATTTTTCCTCTTATTTAAAAGATGTGGTATGGTGTAGTATAACTGATTTTATGTTTTCACAATTAATAAAAAATAAACACATCTTTAATCATATGCGATACGAGTAGACGAAAAGACTCAAAAATGAAAATGTCATATACATAAGTGTAATATATTGGATAACACCTTACTTAAGTAACCCTCATTATGGATTGTTTACCAGTTCGTTATCTGAATGACTCATTATTCTCAATAAAAGTCTACGCATACCACTAATTCATGTTATGCATGCGTTGTTTCGCTAAACATAGTCTGTATTATAATTACTGCATTCATAATACAATATCTGACAGTGTCTGCAAATTAGTGTGATTTCGTAATGAAACTACGGATGTCCATGCATTTAAAGGAAACTTGATGTGAAATAGGTATACGATGGACATAACATCCAAAAACGTACAAAATATCCGAAGTAACGTAGGATACTACATGTATAATGCACAAATGCTGAAATTGTGTCTATAAAAGTATGAATTTATATAAACATACATGGTAATTATGCTCTATTTATACGCGGAAGAAATGTTACACCACAAACTAGGCTGTAACTTAGGAGCAAGGTCATGTCGCGGATGCGTTCATAGAAAATTTGTTTGTTACTCTTGCATCCTCAATTTACTCATTCGGTGTTTCCCATGCATAACGGGATACCTTCTATATTTAATCCCAATGTATGCAAAGAAGTGTATCACCTATAATCATCGTTTCCAATATTCATTAATTACGCAGTTAATTCTAATTACATACTTCACCTACTCGAATATTCACTACCTATAGTGACTCTGAAAAATATTTCGACACTTATCATACAAAACTTTTATGAAGATATATGTATGTACTTGTACATGTGTATATCATAGTATGTATTATATAGAAGTTTTCGGTATATGCACTATTATTGTGGGAAATATAAAAAAAAATACAAGATTTACTTAAAATACAAAAATATATCAAACATGATTATATTCAAAGGATGAAATTAATCCATTGGCAACCGCAACTGTGGCGAGATGTAAGTTATGATTGTGTTCGTCTTGAACATCTGATTTCTTTGTCATTTAGTGATATATTAATTAGAAAATACCGTAAAATGTAATAAACAATTTTCAGCATAAAAATAATAGTAGATGCTGTAGATTATTCAGTTCCGAAATACAGCCACAGCAACAACCATAACTTCACACATACCTAGCGTTGTGCAATTTTTTTTAAAGATTGACATTGAATTACTCTGACGCAAAGAGAAATAGATATTCTCCTTCAAATCGGTTCCTCGTTTGATTGAACGTTTTCAACGATAGAGCGTGTAGTTGACTTGTCACAATCAAGGAGACCACGTTCAATCATAGATAGAAAAGAATGCTGACCGGGTGCAGTATAGTATTGAAAAGGAACCAGAATCCGAAGACGACAATCGAATGCTAACTTTCAGAATAAAATTGTACAATTTTTGTTAATTGTACTATGGCGAATTTATCGATTCGAAATCTACCAATTGTTCTTCTTAAAATGTGGGAAACATACAATAGAGAAATTAACAGATAAAAAAATCTTAACAACTTCAAATAGACCACCCTGTACTTCTCTTAGCTCCAAATAATTGTTCGTTAGCTTCTATGGAAAACATTAAAAATATATACAATATATGCAAGTCGTCGATTAAAAGTAAATTATCACAGAATACCATTATTTATTTTTTCTAAGTTTCTAATACTTACAATATTTATCACCATATTCATCGTTTCTTACTAAAATAAAAAAAAACATTTCTTCATTTTTCTAGAACCTATATCATCTACTATTTAAATTTTACAATTATTCAGCTCAACCCAAATTAACATTTTATTCATCAAGTCACATTAATTACCTGAACCCTTAATTTATCTCTATCAGATAAATTATTCTATTCACTCTTTTCTACGCCAAGGTCCCGAAAAATTCCGCAACTGTTTCACAGTTTGCTCATTATAATTTCTCTTTGCGGCAATTTACCCCCGCAGAGGCATCAGCCAATTAAAAACATTTCACGAAGAAACAGCAGTCGAAGGGGGAAGTCGCACCCGCGGTGTTTCTGCTTCGAGAACGAAATGAAATTTCCTTATTTCTACGAAGATAGAGGGCGAGAGGTTGAGGAAAAACGGGCCACGGCTTAAATAATTCAGTCGCAAGGCCTCCGACAACTTCCTCCACCTCCGAGAGTTCCGCTTTCGCCTTTTCGCATTCCCTGGCTCTTCTTTCGAGCCCCCGCAGGGACATGCCTCCTCGTGGGGGGGGATTCAGATAAGAAATCCTCGTTTTCCATCCAGGGAGATATTTTCGAGCGCGAGCACGTGCTGTCGATGAGGGAGCGGAAATATCAAATTCGATTTTCGCGAAGGCGAGCATAGGCTAGGGGTAAACCCTGTCACGCTATTCTCTGCTTTCACCTACAACCCCTTGGGTTACTCCGTTCCGTAGCTTCGTACCCCCTCCCCCCCTCACGCTCTCTTTCTCTGTCGTTGTCATTAATGCGATCTGTGTGGAGCGGTGAACGTGATGGAAATTTCAACGTGTCGGAGCATAGTCGATTCCGAGACGACGGCTGTAGGGTCGATGAAACGGAGAACATCATTTCCCTGTGAATACAAATAATACCGAAGTCCTCGAGAATAGGTGCGGTCTTCGTTTGCTGCAAAACGAGATTCTGGGGTGTGAGTGGTAAAAAAAAAAGAAATTTGCTTTTGCTAACTTCTTCGGGGAGATGAGAGTATTTGTTCATTTGTTAACCCTTTACAAGTCCGCGGAGCTTTTACTATAAAACTTTTATTCGGGTTTTTCTAGCGGTTGCCTGGATTTGAAACGTAATTACTTTTAGTTCTTTACTTGTAGAACTTTCTGTTACTGTCTCTAGTAATCAGTTTGGTAGAGAACATTATTGAACTTTTTGTTGTTCTCATTGATTATAATCCTGGTATGCTCTTGTTTTTAATATTGTTTAGAAATGCATCCGTAAGCTGTCGTGTCTCTTCGTTTCTTTTGACACGTATGCATAATTGTGTACGGTTTATAACCAAAGTAGGAATCTGGCGGTTATATTCTCGCAAGTTGTTAAGTGTATTTTTAAAAAAAACCGGATATTGAATTTCTGATCGCGAATCGTGTAACATTATTTACAACAGTTATACGTACTTCTTAATCTTGCTATCTACATTAAGTTAATTACTAATTCAAAGTAATCCAATTTATGTTGTGTTTGGGCTCATTTGAATCGGTGGAATCGTAACAATGCACCGATACTACCCTCATAATGATAAAATAAAAATCATGGAAATACCTGACTCTCTCTTTACATAGTACTTTTTTTAGACGGTTTTAAAATTACATGGTTTCCACCCAGGAGATATATGCTTTTAGGCTGACGAAAAAAGAATATTTTCAAGAATCTATTACAGCAAAACTACTCAGTAGAATAATTTACTTTTTCTCTATTATAAAGGGATCTTATTATAGATTATTTAACAAAAATTTCAACACTATATATGGCCAAGAAATTAATTTTTTCACATGCATACAGTGAAGTGCACTGTTTACTGATTCGGAAAACCGGTATTTTATTAAATTTTATCGTATTAGTCATTGTATATCGAGCCGGATTTTTAAATTGTGAAAAATTAATAAAATCGCGCAGTTTAAACGAGAAAGTGACATTTTATGTAAAAATTTGTTCAGTTCTTTGTGAATAAAAACCTGAAAAATTAAGATATCAAAAAAATGAGTCGATATACCAAAGGTAATCCCATTAGTAATATATATGCCAAATTTCAACGGAAAATATGGAAAATTAAGAGAGTTATCATGCTGACAGTCGCCAGAAAGCGTATTTTCAGAGAAATGCGTTTGAAGTTTCATCATAGCTTACTGGGTGCCACATACGCTCTGGCAATATTGACATTAACTTCGTCAATTTTTGGAATTCTCTACTGAAACTTTTACGGAATATTCGTTGCACTACGTACATTTAAATAAGCTAATAAAAAATTTGTTTTTTTACCCTCGTATGTCATTCCATTCCACGATTTATTCACAGTTACACGGTTATTCTTTTTTCATTATCTTTTAATTGATTAACTTTTTACATATCACTTTAGAACTTGCACATTTTTCCTTCACTTCATTGCACTTACTGTACGTATTATGTCCATTCAATAATATATACATATATATACAATCTGCAACGAAAATATAGATTCACCAATTTTTATTTACCCCAAGCAATTTAATCATTTCAGAATTCTTTAATTTTGTTTCTGTTATTATTATTTATGATTGTAATCGCGATATTATTTAACAAAATAAATAAACCTTTAGCCTTATGATCTCCAACAAGCGTTACGTGAATAAGAAGCTTATAAAACGTTACAAAAAGATAGGTTCATGTGAAATAATTACTGCAATATTAATATTAAAGTTATATTATTTTTATTTTAATAATTCAGACATTTATTGTATACTCTAACTGAAAAATTCAATTTGGTATGATATCGTACAATTTTTTTAATAATTCTCTGCTCAATGTTTCTCCAATATTCTCTAATTGCAGTTTTCAATTCATTTATCGATGAAAATTGTCTGTTATTTTTATAAACGTTTCTTGCAAAGAGATCCCACAAATTTTCAATTATATTTATGTCGGGTAACCAAACTGGTCAGTTTCATTTCCCACATTTCGTGATCTTCGAACCACTGACCAATTATGCGAGCAGTATGAATAGGTGCGCCGTCTCATTAAAATGTGAAGTCCTCGGTTCCAGCAATTTCCAAAAATTGTGATTTAACTTCATCGATATGTCTTTGTATAGTATATAATAGCATTTACTTTATTGTTTAGAAAGATAATTTCACTTTTTTTCTCATATCCGCCTTTCCATTCGCCGCCCGCATCGTAATGGACTTACCGTCGAAATCCCTTTTCGATAAAATTATTTCTTCCATTCTCAACCCTTTTATGCCAACGAGCCCGGTATATCAGCCCTCGGTGCCAATGCGAAAACTGCAATGGCCCAATAAATCGCTCCTCTGATTGTTAAGTGACTTTCGCTCACACTTACTCATTACAGTGTTGCCTTGGATATTGGCCGAGGTTCGAGACCGAATCTGGCAAAAGTTGAAGGGAGGTAGATTTTTCAGGAAATTCTGAGTGTCTCCTTTGTTCATAGAGAGCGAGTGTGACAGAGATACACAGCAGGGTTCATCCACTTTTCACGGTAGGTTGTAAGACATATGTATGTACTTGGCCACCGGGACAGTTCCGAAGCCAGTTCGACAAACTGGTGGGGATAGCAACCGGCCAATATCCAAGGCAGTACTGTACCTCTGCTACACTAAAATTATACCCTTTAAGTAATTAATATCTTTTAATCCCGAAAGAGTAAATTTTCCCCCAGAAAAGTGACATTTTCTTCTTCACTACATATCAAATTAGTTGTGATATTCTTCGCATATACTCTTTATAAATAAGTCTATCAGTAAAGGGGTTAAATCGCGGTACTCACAGTGGAATCCGGTTATTATAATCACAGATAATGCTATCTCAATTGGCTATTATTATCAAAATCAGTCCCCGTTCGGAAACAGTTTGTTGTTATAAAATTGGCTACATATATTTGTAGGATCGCGCCGAGCCGTATCTTGCCTTGTATAGCCGAAAAAGGGGGGAACATTACTGCTGTGTGGGGCGCCCCGCCGGGCCGGGATCGAACCCCGATTTTTCGGGTCACCAATCGATCGCGTTAACCACTACGCCACAGTCCCGCTGGGCCTTTACTTTGTGTGTAACGTCTTTACTTGTCATATACCGTCTTTCTCTATTGGGTCTAGAAAGGTCTACCATCCTACATATAGATAATCCGCCTATTATAATCAAACTTCGGTTATTGGTGTCGCATTGTGATAAAACCTACTTTTAACCAAAGCATACGTTCTATCTTTTATATGAGTGCATTGCAAGACGTATTAGAAAATACATGAATAAAATAAAGGTGAAGAGAGACAAGCTTATGACAATTTGAATGTTTTTAAAAAGATAGTATATCCATTAAACTATGCATTACAAATATCATAATTGGACTGCGGATGTTTATGTAAATTTGCACGTCACTAAGTAAAATTGAAAGTTGTGGAGGACTTTAATGCTGATTTGTTTGATCCTCTACATGTTGTAATGTGTACTTTAATTTAAATATTTTGTATATCTTTTTGTATCACGCGGAATCTGTTGTTTTGGCAAATTTAAATTTGCCATAAACGCATAAAGATTCGCAGTCTAGTCATAACTTTTTTCAATTAAATAAATTTAATAATAAACATTTTGTATCCTTCGGGTAATGTTATCAGCCGATTGTTCGTATCAAAAATTGTAAGTCCCTTAGTAGTCATAATAAATGGATTCCACTGTAGTAGTATAAAAGTAGATGACCCAAATAGCTTCTCGTAATTTGTACTTAGTAATTCTTAGTCTTGTAACACTAAAATTATACTCAGAATAAAAATTGATGTTCATTAACACTAGGTTTACGGAACTCGTCAATTTGACGCATTTCAGGTTTCATACCTAAAATTATAGAGACCATAAATATTATTTTTCAGTACTTTGTGTTAACTTTAATTAATACAATGGTACGAATATGTATTCTAATTGATTCTCTTCATCATCACGCTTCTAATTTCGAATATTTATATGCAGTATACGTATTTTTCCGGAAGCCTGTTAAATTATGCACGAAACGTCAGTAAACCTAGTGTTAAAAAAGTACGGTGCTTTGATTGTAATTGAACCACAGTTTGCACACCGTTTACAATTCGTAGTTATAAGAAACTAATTTCATTTTCTCGCGTTCAACTATTTTGTATACTACACATAATTATTTGTATTCCCTGCTATCCAAATACACAATCTAATTCTGAGAATAGCAACTATAATTCCACCAATTCTCCTCCCAGCTGCGTTCTCCAAAGCAAACCTATTCCCAGCTTCCGCGCCAATAGCGATCCAATCAATTACAAACTCGAACTGATATACCTCCTTCTAAATTCCGCAGCACAGAATCCCAATCTTAATCCTATCAATGATTCTTCCATGACTTAACTCCCTCACATTAACCACTTCACTTCATCATTCAATCGATTGAAATTTAAATTGAAATTCCACAAACTTTCCCATCTATCCGAGTACGCATTTTCGTCCCCAGTGGCTTCGCCAAGAATTTCCAAATAGCCAAAGCAACACACGCGTGAAAGCAACCCTCCTCTCCCGTCTATAGCTGGTACGTGTCGCTGGAATCTAGGATTTTCAGGACAACGACATTCGAACAGGGTCTTGTTTAAATTAATATGGAATGCTTGACCCGAGACTCGTTGCAAGCAAACGACACAATAGACCTCGTTTCACTGTAGAGGACCGGTATTGTGCACTCGATAAGCTGTGACATTAGACTCATTGGGGATGCACACGTCGCAGTCGTGATGCAGCAAGAGGGTGGAAGCGACGACACCCGTTACCAAATGAAAATTGCAACTAGGAAGGGAAATTTGTACAACCCCTGCGAAATGGAATTATGCAACATGGCCACGATAACTCGTGGGGTTACCAGATAACAAGCTGCTGTGAAGCGTTCTGACGTTGTTTTGACTCGTGATGGGGAAATTCATAGGAAGAATTTTCCGATGAATTAATTTAACCAGAGCTTGAAAAGGTTCAGAAAATAACCGTTTCAAATTGTCAGATAAAAATTCTAGTCGAAACTGTTATGAAGATCTTTTATTCTGAATAATTGTTATGAAGTTCCTGAAAATCGAACTATGTCGATTTAATTCCTCGCATCAGCTCTCATATAGGTTCTGTAACCTTCATTTTGTATTTACTTCGATTTCGACAGTTTCGAATCATAAAAATGGTACAAAGTTTTGAGTTCTCGAAACTTTTTGACGACAGGTTTCGAAGTTTCGAATGTTTAGTTCTTATCTATGATTATTTTATAATTCTTTTTGAATTTTATCAGCGAGGCACGTATCTATATACGTAACATAATAAATAAAGATTTACTAGTTGTGTGAACTTCAAAGACAATATTATTTTACGTAATTTCAGTTTTTATTTTCGATCTCGTGCAAATTTCCCATAGATGTACATATGTATAGTGGACTTGCATCAGCTTGGCTTTCAGATACAGCCATTTGGACACGATTCTCCTTGACTCGTTTATTTAGCTGTCTTCGTACAGATATTCATTTGCCATGAGATGACACGTTGTTACCGTCGTGAGTTGTGAGAGAGGGTTATGGATTTTGCGGTGGCAGGATTTATCGACGCCACGGAATCGTGGTTGTGGGTTAGTTAGCGTTGCTTGCGTAGAAGAGAACGTGATCGCAATCCTTCGCTCTGTGAGAAACTATGCTTTTGATTTACTATGACACATTGGTAGATCTTCGGCAAGTGATCTTACAAGTTCCAAAAAGCGAATTATTCGAATGTTTAGAGTGACAATTTTAAACAGATTTTTAAACAAAATTGTTGGTATTTTACTTTTATGATTGCTTAAAAAATTCATCAATATGTAAGAATTAAATTGCACTTATGCGAAATTTGAACATACAGAAAAATACAAAACGCACACAAGACGCCAAAATGTACAAAATACGTGAAGCACTTGTTATTATTATTCATTAATAAACGTAACGTTCATTAATAAACATAAATAGACCTTTATGTACATAAAATATTACAAAAATAAATTGCATACAATGAACATAATGCACAAATATTGTATGCCCAGTTGTGGTCATGTTTCAATTACGATATACGCTTAGAAAGATCTTGATCGTCTCTTGTGCTGTATAAGTATCATATGTATCTACCTATTTTGCAAAATATGTCAAAACAGAGTTATTTATGGCATATCCTTGAATTCATTGTTTCCAGCGCACAGGCGTACATACATATGTCCGTAACAAAGGATATGCAAGACATGAATTTTTGTTATAAAAATTTAAACGTCAATATTTGTTACTTCATTTCTTTTATGGCAGCTTATATACCAAAGTTTACTTTCATTCTGGTTAACATAAATTTAAATGTCAACGTTTATTTTGGTTAACACTATGTAGGTTTAAAGAAAAGATTTTGTAATATAAATTTGAACGTCAAAGTTATTTTATTTTATGCTATTATTGCGAAGTCGGAACTCCAAAGTAGTATTTTAATTTATTATCGCGACGTGATAATACGCCAAAAGTGAACATACAAGTACTTACACAAGTACACAGGTTATGAAGGTAGTATGTCCATCCTCTATGTATTTTTATTGAATTATTATAATAATTTTATAAAATGAAGCGTATGTTATTACTTAGATACGGTCTTTAATATTTATTTCATAAATATAACATTATACGTGTAACAAAATAAGTGGTTATTCAATTACAAAATACCACTAAACTTTTGAACCTGTTTTTCTCGAAATTACTAAAAAATTGCCATACAACGTGTGTGTATTAAGCTATCGATATAAGAAATAAAAATGTTAGCAAATATACATAATTTTATACAACAAAAGAGAGATGTTACTATATATTAACAATATTTCGCATCGGATGTTTGAATAGTTGCAACGATCCAGAGAAAATGTCGGCTTGGTCATTTGGAGAATTAGAATCGGCTGTGATACGATTGGTTGGATCACATACATATGCCGTATTTAGTTTTAGAGTCGTGTATTTTATAATTGAATGGTAAAGCAGTCCTCTATTTATGTTCCATTTTTTTATTTTGTTAATAAAAAAATCTGTAATTTAGTCATAATAAATCAAAGATAACATTTTTATAAACTTTCCTTTCCGTGAATTTTCAGAAGTAACGATTTTCAGCAATCTTCTACAAAATTTATTGCTCGTAGTAAATGCAATTACGGAATATTTCGAAGCTGAGATATATTTAGAAATGATAATAGGAAGTTACATACCGAAGGATGAAAAGTGACTGTAAATAATCTCCCCAATAAAATCTGTCTTATTGCTAAATTATAAAGAACAAGTTGTTGGCGATAATTTATGAGGTAATTTATCTCTGTTAAACTTAACGAACATAAATCATACACACTATTTTACTCTTGAGACATGATAACTATAATCATGCTTGGCAAAAACACCATTTCAAACAAGCAATTTTAATGTGTACCATGAAAATTGTATGATACATAAGTTCATTAACAATATCCTCTGAGATGATTCACGTTCTGTGCTTTATGCTAATACGCATTAAATATATATATGAGCTGTTTATTATGAAAGAGATATCTCAATATGAAGACAATATGAAATTAATTTTTTTTCCAAAAATGGTGTTGATTCGGTTTCATAACGGGTTTTCGTAATTGAAACATTGACACATTTTTGTTAATTTACTTTTTAATAAATGAAAGCACATATTATGTTCGCAATACGACCTACATAGTCCCCATCCTTCGCAAAGAAATTAATTAATTGGTTTTTACAACACACAAGGTACATTATTTTTCCAAAATATACAGTATCTGTAATAATTTTATTTTCCCATTTAGAAATTAATTAATTACGTTCTCCTAAATTAAATTAAATTTTATATGACTATAAAAAATTGTTTCGGCAGAAATGACATACAAAATTTAATTAAAAAGCACCGAATTAAAAAAATTTGGATATACACGAACACAATATGTAGCCACTGTGAATTTCCATTTTTTCAAGTATGACGCATCTATCTAAAGAATTGATAAAATTGAAGCCTAATAATTGGACTGCGGATCTTTATGCAAATTTGTTTCTATATAAACAGAAAGGGAGGTTCGATAAGGCTCGAACATGTTATTTACTAAACGTGAAGTATCGGATAGACAGATAAACTGTAAAAGTTATTTTCTACAGTTTTCCATTCGTAGCGCTTAAAACCTTCTTTTTCGAGTTATGCTGTTTTAGATGTCTTTCTCAATCATACAAGACCGGATTAGTAACACCACAGGCTAATTTTGAATTTCAATACATACAATTTTTAAGATGCGTAGGGACGTCTATATTCTACTGTTTTTCAGTCGTCAATCAAAAACTGCATTTTTTCAGTCGTCAGTTTTGTAATCCATGTGCGATACGCGAAATTCTAAATACGTTCCTATCTCACTAAAACGGTCACCAGTTGTAATTGTTTCCATCTGGTGCCTCCTTTCGTTGATTGCGTAGTATATTTAGTAGCATCAAATAAATCACATTCCATGTAAACTTCGCTCCACTTTAGCTATCATTTAAAATTACGCGTTGAAAGCCCTCTTCAGTCATAGTGCGTGCCATCTAAACTCAATTAGACATACATTCCACCAATTACAAAACACCCTATTATATCACAGCCACATACGGTAGCCCCTATAAACTTGGTTCCGCTCGGCGCGTGCACGCGAAGTGGCATGGTTCCATTAACGGCGCGAAAATGGGGTAAGAAGGCATATAGGAAACGACGCAAATTGAGCGCCGCGGCAAACTCGATTTCTCCCGGTAATCCGGGCTTCCGCTTTTAAAGGGTGGTTCACAACGGCCGGACTTACGCGTCGCTGACGCTTCCATCGCCATGGCCGGGGATTAAAGCGTCCCGTGGCGCGCGAATAATTTCCAGCGCTGCCCACCGTCAACCATATCCATGGGGACCGGAAGATTAATAATTCGTCGCACAGCCGGTGGACTGGCCTTAAAGTCGAACCATCACCCTCGAGGGCAGAATTCGTTCCTCGAAAACTTGTTCTTCGAGAAAGTTACGCCTCGATGACCACACCGATGATAATTGTGGTTACAATTCTTTGTTCTACTCCGCGAATGAAGGTGGTTGACGATGGAATATTGTTTTAAATGGGTTGGGTTAAAGACGGGAAGGAGATATTAGGAAATGTAAATGCACATCTGTAGTAATGAGGTGAAATGTGACAGAGGAACTGAAAATATTACGTTTTACTATCCAACTGAAGATATAAAATCTACTGTAAATTGAATTAGAAATGTAAGTGCAATTGAAAATACAATTTCAAGCGTAACTACAAACACAAGTATAATTAGAAGCACAACTGGAAATGTAAGTGCAAATGCAATTGGAAATGCAAATGTAACTGAACATGCAAGTGCAACTGCGAATACAACTGTAAATGGAAATGAAATGATTGTAAGAATACCTTATTAGTGTGCGATTGTATAATTAAGTCCTATATATTGAAAGTTATGGTTTATTGTACATTGTACCTAAAGTCAGTTCAATTTTGGTTGCTGATCCCTTTAATCTTAAACAACATTAGAAATCTCTTCTTTTTGCAATTTTATCTTCGCGATTATTGAAAATTGTGAATTTTTACTTTAGCATAATAATTTGATAAACTGTATATCGAGTATAGAATAAAAAACAAATATTAGAATACGAAAGTAACCGAATACTGCGATGAAACGCATGAGCATTAATGTGGAAGTTGTCAATAGTGTATAAATCGTGGCATATTCGCCGCATGCTTTCAAACAATAAATTATTGAATAGGAATCGATTGCGTATAGATACAAATGGACGAGTATGATTAATTCGAGTTGAGTGGCAGCAATTTGGAAAATTTGAAGCCATTTTAGCTTGAATGGAATATGTTATCTGGAAAATTTAGCAAAATCCACGAGTGCTCCCTGGATACTACATCGCAGAATTACCATTTCAACCGCTTGTTTCACTATGATATTTCTGTGATATGAAAAATCCTCATACATATGCCCAAGCTGACTAAAAATATTAGTATATATTCTATTTAAATGTATCAGATCATGAACTACATTATATCAACATAAAAAAAACTTCTAATTAACGAAGCAATAGTATTTATTTTATGAAAACTATTTATCAAAAGAAGATAAAAAGTAAAACGCAATATTCACAGGAAATAAAACACGTCACTGATAATGTGAACTTATTATATTATAAAAATACATTTTTCACATGAGGCATTGCGTATAGTAACGACAAAGAAGTGTTTTGAAGAAAACGCTTTTTATTCCTTTTTCATAAGGGTGAATCAATTTTTTTTACAAAAACCTAGCACTAGAACTACAAAGTCCATCAAAATGACAGGTTGCAAAAAGATTTTTTGTACAAAATATGAATAAAGATTCATTTCAGTTGCATCATATATTTTTTTTCAATCGTCTGTCATTTTTATTTCTTTGGTACAGATAAGTATACTTTAGTCGCAGGTAGTTCTAGTGTTAATATTTAGACGGGGGAAAAGGGCGAAATTCACAAACCGTACCAATAGGGATGTGCATTAAGTGCTATAAATTAATTTTATAAAGTAGAAAATATTTGTGAAAGTGTTGAGTTCACTCTTACTACTCGGAACGCCCCATATTATGTAAACTATAATCGTAGTATTAAATTACGTAAAATAATTAGCAATTCAATAGAGGTTGTGTAAAACATTAGACTAAAATGCTAAACCGATTTCTTACGTACAAATATAACTAGTTTCGCTGTTACAGGTGCACTCGACTTACACTCTGGTTCAAAAGTCTTAAAAGTTTTAAAATAATCGTTTTAAATAAAATTCAATTTCGTGAAGATGAACATAGAATTCCATATATTACTTAGCAAAATTAGTAGTAATGTATTGAATTAATTTTCACTTTATGCTTCAGCAATTTAATTGTTTTTAATTATGAAGTAGGTATAATAATTTTCCTAAGACATTTAACTAATTAAAAGATTAATAGTCGCAATTACATTTACACTTACACCGATAACTACGTTTGCACTTGCAGTTTCATGTACAACCGTGTTTACAAGTTCATTTCCAGGCGCACCTACAGTTCCAATTATAATTACAATTGCAACTACGGTTGCAGAAACCATTAAGCGTATTACACTTTAAAATTTCATCCGCAATATCATTCTCTCCCATCAATTAAGTATCTCAAATCACTTCTAGTCATCGCCACAGACAAATCACTGTTCGCGTCACCTTCACGCGAAATCCACGAAAACTCTCAGAAATGTCACCTAAGACACTGGTCACGGTTCACGAAAATCCTTCACGACGCGGAAACGCCAGTTCTGCAGCCATCCAATCGGAAATACTATGGTTTCTCGGGAGAGGAGCAACTCAGCGTGCCACCCATGACTCCAGGATCTCCCCTGTTCCTCTGCAGCTTTCCATTCGAGCGGAAGGTCAATCCCGACGCTTCGAAATTTCGGTCCGGCCCCGAACTACCACGAAATTAACTGTCAATCTCAATTCCGTCCCCGCCCTAGGTTGCTAGGAGAGTGAGGGACCCCCTTTGACACGGCTGGTCCCACATCGGGCGCGCGAGATATCGTGCGCACCCAACAGCACCCCATTCCCTTTCGCGGGTGTCAATTAGAAAGCAGCCGGGGCTGCCGGTGTCTGCCAGAAACGTCAGCCCGACGTCACGCGCCTCCTTTTTCCGTCAGGCTTGATTTAATCGAAAAAATCTGACCCGCCAGGATAGATCGAGGTCATCAGGGGACACGCCCTCGTTTGAGGGGATGATTTTCATGAGCTCGTTTTCTATCTCTCCGCGCGACGAGTTACGATGCTTGACGTGCGGCCACGCGCATCTGATCGCGATCGGTGACACGATTTATATTTGAACGGAAGAGAGAGTCAGTTTGGCTTGTGCAGATGATTGGCGGAATTGGGATTTTGGGAGTTTGTTTTCGGAATTGAAAGAGACGACTAAATGGTAGCCCGGTGGCTTTGATTGATAAAATTGTTTTGTTGTAGCGGAAGTTTCGGTGTGTGCTTGTGCCAGAGTTAGATAGCCATTGCGAAGTTTTGCACGATGAAAAATATAGAAATTATCTTGTCAGTGTAAAAACATGATAAATTCTGTAAGTACTTTTTAGTTTCTTTAATGTTTTTGTTTTATTCTGAAAATCTTTACACTTGGCGCTTACATAATTTACCATTTCAATTCCTTAATTATTTATTTAATGTATTTAAAGTTTATCACAAGTATAATTTCTGCATTACCCTTACAATTAGAATAAATATTATATTTTAAGGGTGATCTAATATTAAACGAATTTTAGATTATTCAACAGTCAACTCAGTTTTTTTGGTAACCATAATGTATACTGTAATAACAATCGGACTATAACTACAATATATACCCGCAACTTTAAACAAAATCCTTTCACTGATACTCATTTGGAAACATCGCTATTTTTGTAATGCTACAGAGGTTTGCACCTTTCGCTCATTACATTTCTGTACCCTTAGATTCTCTTTCGCTATTCTTTATATATCTTTCTCTTATCTCAAACATTCCGAAACTACAGTCAGTTACATTATGTAAAACGTTGGATGACTTCGCACACTCTGTCCACACGATAAACTCAAGTACTCTGACACAAGCACTCTTTCTTTGCACCTTTAACGCTCTTTGTTTGCATTTTTATCTCTCCGGTTCAAACATCCCCCAATCACACTTGAAACTATAACGCACCCTAACTCACGATAAACATTCTAACTTCCATTCCCACAATATTATAAATTCACAATATATCAACATACCTTGTTAGTTATCTACCAAGTAATTACAAAAATATCTTAATGTTTACGATCAAGTTAAAAATTATTTAGCACTGAAAGGGTTAATATTTGATTAGTTTAATATTTACAATTATATGTAACTATGGCAAATCCTCGGCGGACACTGCAGACTCCCTCGGGGATCCTCGCGCATAGATTGGAAACCCATACTCCAAAATAAACCAACATCCAATTAATTCTAACGTTTTCATTAAACTATCCTTCAAACTCACCCACGTGAGACAACCTCGTGGAAGATGCACGCATGTCATCCGTTCCGCGAATGCTCGATTGACCGCGTGGAGTGACGTGGTCAAACGAAAGAGCAATCAAACCTCGACGAACAATGAAGAAGATACGGTGAGGGGGAGAGGGCCACGGAGCTGGTGCCTTTAAAGGATGTATCGAGTTAATGACAATGGTGCCATTTGCATCTGGGGCCACGAGGAAGCGGATAAGTGCATCTCACAGATGAGCACGTAGGCGGTGGCTACACGGGATCGTTGCACCGGCCGATAATTGAGACAAACCTCCGTCCTTAGACCATCGCCGAGGACTTCCAACTGAGAATGTCCCGGCAAACACGATAACTAATGGCTCGCGGGCACCTAATGACGGTGTCATTTCTTCTTTTTCTTTTCTGTTCCTCTTCCTCTGCCAGGCAGCGACAGGTAATTGGCGCGTACGTGGGTGGAGAACCACTTGAAGCGATCTATCCGTGTCGAAGTAGCGACTTTTTTAAATTACCTTCCATAAATGGAAGCGACACAAAGAAGTCTTTTGGAATGTCTCGAAATAATGGGGAAATGCAGACTCGGAACTATTAGATTTCTGTCTGAAGATGCAAGTTTGATACGGTCCTTTGAACACATTGTATGTACTTAAAAAGACGTTCTTACTTGCCAATTTGTAATAAAATTGCGTAGACATTTTTCACATTTTGAATGCTAAATAGAGGAACTGTGATATAATTAAATATAGAGATGCATTTTATGATTGAAAATCAAAGATCTAAAGCTATGAGTAATTAGACATTCGGAGATTTCTAACACGATACTCTGAATACAGATGGATCTACATATAATTTTAAACTGATATTAGGTGACCATTCTTTAGGATCAATTTAACATGTTCACTGTTCAGATTGATCTGATATTACGTTATTATTCTTTAGCATCAGATTAACCCGTTTAATATCAACCACAAAAATTTCATCCAAATGAAAAGTGTTGAGCCAACCTCATGTTGTTTGGCAAGATTTGGAAAAAAACAAATGATAAAAATATATTAAATATTAATAGTTAAAGACATCCTATAATAGTTTGACGATAAAACCAATCTCTATCTACGTTCTATTTCTTTACCTAGATTTATAAAAATATGAATTTGCAAAAGGTTCACAGTCTGTTCATCACTGTCACTACTTTTATCTCTTCGAAGTTATCTATCAATCGAACTAATTTTGTATCACCTATAGCGGTATATATTTTATAATATTGTGATTGAGTTAACATGTTGTAACGGCAATAGCAGAAATATTTATGAGTTCTAAAGTACCAAAACGCATCCACCAAATTAGGACTTGTCATTTTCAAGTGTAAGCGCGCATAGTGACTCACGCGTAACAATATATCGTTGTCGGTTCTTACAAATATAGCCAACGACTATATATCGTTCGGCACTAAAAGGGTTCACACGTTTACTGCCCAGACACACAATACGATCGTCATTTGCAAACTCAGTTAAGCAACAAAATCGGCAGTCTAAAATTTCAGATTTTCACTTGTAAATGCAACTTACCATAATTCTTCCACCATAGTTGGCTCCTTTTGTTATAGAATAATAGTCAGTAATAATTTTTATGAACTTTAATATACGCATGCCTTGATAAAAACTTACCTAATATCAATTGTGTATCAAATGCGATGCATTAAACGGTAAACAAGTTAATGAAACAGAGTTTCCATACTCTATGGAAAATATCTAAAGATACAAATTTATTAAAAATTATTTAGCGTATTTTAAATACAGCGATTCGTAAAACTGATCAACTGATGCCACTGTTATATGATTAGTTTATATATATATATATATATATATATATATATATATATATATATATGTAATTTTCTTAAGAAAATCAAGTCTCGAACAAAAGATTAAACGTGTGTTAAGTACGAAATATAACGAATGGATACATATATATATTCGATTAATTTTGTCAGTCACCGTAAAAATAAAATCATTTCTCATTCTCTATCTGAATTGATATGCAATCCCCTACAAGTTTCTCTATTAATCCAGAACTGAAAGCCGGTGCACTGAATACTGTCTTAATCATTTAATACGCCGTATCAATATCAAAACCAACATATCTCATCCCATGATTCATTACCCAAAGATAGCCATATCAAGCCGGACGGAAACATAGCGTTGACCATTCCATTTGAACGAACTCGTCACTAGCACGTCTCTCGAATCGAATACCGTATCAGCGCGTCCCCTTATATCGGGGGTGGCTGCTCGAGCACCACACCCCCGGCATATGTTCCATCCCCAAATTCATCATAGAACCGGAGAGTAGATTCATCCCTACGACGATCGTTGAAAATAGGTAGTTGACGTCGATCCGTATTAAACGGGAGGGGTCGGAAGCGGCCCGTCCGGTCCTGTCGGAAGGGTGAACGCGCGAAATATGAAAAATCGAGCAGTCGCAGATGGGGGATCCAGGCCACTTCTCGGCAAATCTTGATGAATTGACCGATCCTCACACGAGCACCCAGAAAAATGGACGCGTCACTTCTCCGTGAAGTGCGTATTTCCTCGCGTGTCTGTTTGAGGAAATAATTCCCGGCATCTATTCGAGAAAATCGAAGTAGAATCAAACGTTTTGATCCACGTTACGCTTCGAACAATCGAGACGTGGATAATGCAGCGGGGATGAATTGGATATAGAAATCGACGTGGAATCGTGACGAATCGAGCAGCTTCGAACGAATGGAGTACTCGATAAAACCCTCGATATGAGTTGATAAGTGCACGAAATTGCACGATCCTAGGGAGAGACAAGGGTCACCATCACCCCCACGTGAATTGTCGATCGTTGCGAATTAATGGACGCCCGTGACTCGTCATAAATTTCCACCACACCCCTTTATATTTTCGGGAATAATGCATATGGAGGAAAAGTTCGAGAATGGTGGTGGAAGTTCGCTTAGTTCAGCTGGCGACGATACAAATAGGTCGAACAGGGAATCGTTTTGGAAGTTGGGAGTTCCTTTTAAGGCTCGAATGCATCGGTAAGTTGCAGGAACGTCTGTTCGCCAAGTTTCCGGGGAATTGGGCAACTTTTGCTCCGCGTTGCGCGTGTTTCATTGAGGATCGAGAACAGCGCGCGATATGTTCGCGAGTGTTCTTAATGGCTCCCAATCTAATTTATGAGATATTGGAAAATGTAGAAGCTCTATTTAAACTACGGAAATGATTCGACATTTTTGCAGTTTCAATAAGCGCTTTAAGGTTTTAAATCTTAATTTCTTTCTTGGTTAGTAGTGTCTACGTAATATTATTAGTAATTATTTATTGTACTTCACTGTTACTTCGAAATTTATTTAATTTATTTTTTTCTTAACGCCTTCATTTCAATGGTGCATAAAAGAGAATAATAATATAAAAATATAGTAACAAAACCAACTGAAGACTGGATAGAAAAAAGGCAGTAAACGTTATATATGTATATGTTAAACATTCCAAAATATACCGTTTGTCTTTTATTAATAAATAAGGCATTGAAATATTAAAATAAAAATATTGTAGGATTATAAACGATTCATAACTAATTATGAATGTGAACGTTTTAAAATTTTCGTTTTGTGAGCTTTTTTGACGGCTTTTGAAATTTTAACAATTTCTTTTTAATATTTGACTATTAAACGATTTCTTATTGGGCTCCTCTGGTTTTTCCATATTTATACTCAAAAAAATAAAGGGAACCGATATTTTAATAACACATGACATTTTACCAATAACTATAAAATTGTATTCTTTAATTTTTTAATATCCAATTTTCAATTCTTCATAAACCAAATGAAAATAATATTGTTGAAGTAAACCTTTTTAATCTTGCTACAAATTTCATTCTTTTAAGAAGGCCTTCCAATTTTGCAACAAGCAAATCTGCATTTTAAAGTTAAGATCACAAATTACTCATATCAATATCAACTTTCTTTGCATTCATTTTAAAGTCACGAGATTTTTTAAAAGGAAGAAAATCACAATCAGGCCACAAATCAGGTAAAGAATCGACCAGTGGCTAAATGTGAATCCTTAAAACGAGGATCATATTTCACCCTTATCCTATAACCGTATGCATCCAAAAATCGATTCGTCTAACCATGCTACATTTGCAACATCTGAATCACGGAAAGAAACATATTCCTAGTCGTTATGTCAAAGGAACTCGCATAGAATACAATATCCTCACGACCGTGTTCCACTCTGACAGTGCGCACAGCCGTTTCTCTGTTCGTTGGAAAACGCATCGTTCGCTGCCGGTTACAGTCGATTTCCGGTTCGGTATTATCTCGAGAGTCCGCTCTGGGACGACCAAAACGAACGGCAAAGAGAGAACTCTGCAATATTATCGGGAAAACTGTTCCCCGTTCGAACGAAAAACGAGAGAAAGACCAACGGGCAGCTCGAAATCCCCGTTTCACTTCGATGTATAAAAATTACTCGTCGACTCGTTGCTCTATGGGTCGATCTTAGCCGAGGGTGACTTTTGAAACGGTTGATAGACGTTAAATCCGTAGCCTGGAATTAACTGGAGGCCCGTGTCACTTGAATTAACGTAGCCAACCTGAGTGAAATCTGTTTGCACAGAGATGGAATAAACTGCGGAATTTTCTGGGGTTGGTTTGAATGAACGTTAGCCCTGTGGAGCTAGGTCCAGGCTACGGTCGAGACATTCTCGACCCTTATACTCGTCGTTAGGCATTTCTTAATGGAGTAGAAATATGCACATCGCGTGCCGCGCGGTAGGTTACGTGAATGCTATGAGGAGGGTTCAAGGGAATGGGTTTGTGCCTTCGTGTGCAGGCTTTCCTGTTGCTTCCGCATGAGATAAGATAGAGTTTTGCAAGTGTAAGGGGGTAATTGAGTCTGTTTGATGTTTCTACGATGCTTTTGTGTTTCGTTGGTTTATGGATGAGGACATTGTATGATTCGTCTGTTGCGATTGAAAGAAGGTTGATGAGGGTTTTGTAAATTTGGGAGGAATTAATGTAAAGTGAAGGAAAGTGGGTAATAAACTGGAGAGAAGTGGTATCTTGAGCAATACGATACAAGAGCGAAATTTGGTATAATGAAACTGCTAATCCTTTCGTTTCTAAATTATTCGGTTGAACAGAAAGTCCGAGACAAATTTTATATTGAAACGGTATATATACTATTTCAACTATATTCTTTTCTTCCACTATAAAAGTATATATTGATAAAATAAATATACTAAATGAAATTCAGAGGTTATTGTAAACGAAGTCCATATTTCTGGGCTATGATGCCGAAGTAGTGATTACTTACTACTACTAAATGAAATTCAATTTGTGACATGTTAATAAATAGGTCTTCCAAATAAAACATTTTCAGGTAAGTTTCAACCCCTATCCCTACTATACATTGCATAAAAAGTTGTAAGAAAAATTGGAGATGTTTTATTCAATGACATATTGATCTTGAAATTTTTTCAGATTTTTTTAACCACAGAACTGAATTTTGAAAAATTTTGGAAAGCCAACTCATTATTGAAGTTTTTACATGACGCTGTTTATATTTTTATAGTTAATTTCATAGTTATAATAGAAGCATTTTGCTACCTCAAATTACTTTCTTAAACAAAACAAAACAAAAAACACAAGTATGCGTATGAAATATAATCTCTTAATTAAGGAAGACGAGTTAACTCGTCATTAATTTTGTCAAAAATTGTTCTTCAACTTATTAATCGATACTTAATTGGTTTACTCAGAAAACTTTTAATGTATCATTACATTCATATTAAACATATATTTTAATATATATAATATTTATTTTTGTAAGAACGAAACAAATTTGTCTACCAAGCTAGTGTTTAACTTCTTCTATCAGAAATTAATAAATAACCTAATGAACAAGTTGGTGTTACTAAAAAGCGTAAAGTATTTTGAAAACTAAAGAATTTTTTTTTCATATAATTTCGTCTTGCAGTGCATGAGTTTAAAATAGTTTTATAATGAAGCTACAAATGATAAAATACAAAATTATCGAAAGAAACTTGAGTACATATTAGTATGAGTAGAAATCTACTAGTAGTGTAATTACAATGAGTATTTAATGAATATTATATGACTATTTAAACATAATTTAATGGAACACAGTACACAGGTTACATGTAATTGCACTGAATAAAACTAATTAAAAACTCGGCATTAACCGTGCGAAACCGCTGGAAAATATAATCCTACTTTAACAAGGTAAAGCAGTTTTCCAACCTTTGCAGTCACAAAATCCTATGAACTCGTTTTCGTTGTCGCTATCAATTTTACGAATCAGTTTTGCAAAAAGCGCAGCAAAATAACCTATATCCATTGCAACGAGTGTCAAAATAACTAACAGTCGTACACGTTGCATGCACATTTCGTTAAAAAGCAAAAATGGAAAGTCGGAATAAGGCGAAGCGAAATAGAAGTTCAATATACGCGGCGAAATTTTATCAACGTTTACCACCACAGGGTGAATTCGAGCGTGGGGTCACAGATATCAAAGCGTTATCAGCGTTGTATAGTATGGCGTTTACAACAAAATCTGCTCGACTCTTTTCCACCCGCGTGCGATTTCCACCCTCTGGCAACCACCGAACGCAACAAACAGAATCTCAACTACCACGAGGTATAAACGTACTCTGGCCGTTCGTGTTTCACAAATAAATACGTTTTCCCATCAACGTGTTTCGCCTGCATCGTTGAATATCATTAATGCTATTCGACGCTATCGTGTGTGCGTCACGTGCATTTCGTTTGCATCATCGAGGCTACTGTAATACTATTCCTCTCGAATGGCTCTTGTCAAAATCCTTGTGTAAACGACTACTGTTAATTATAGAAAATATCTACTATTACCGCGTAGTGAAGTAGATTACAGAATTGTAATCTGGACATTTTTAAGGGGTTATACATTAAGTAATAATAACTATTATCTTACTTAAAATATCACATTACTACATAATTATCTACGATTTCTTATGTAAATATATTGCAATGAAATTTCAATAACAAATAAGATTCAATCGGTACAACGAGGAAGGGAGTAACTATACGTAAAAGTGAGTCTAAAATATACATAGAATACAAATTTTTCATACAAGGCTTTTTTTTTAAGGAAATCGATTTTCAGTATTCTACAGATTCGCGTACACTAACCCCTCTCTGCAGGTTTTATGTTTACATCAATGGACGATGTCACTGTTATAATAAGAGTTATGAACACATGTATCAACAGCTTTATTAATTGACATTTGCATAATTGAACGAATTGTTGACTGTTGCATCCTTGTTGACATATGCAAATCCTTACTTCATGAATCAGGAATTTCTGAACCGAGGCTATAGTGTTTTAACGCATGGTCATCTTTTTCCAAAAATTTGTGCAGCAATATGAAATGTAAATTAATAAGATTATTAATAAATGTAGTATTAATATATACCATGATACTATATTCGTTTGTGTAAATATCCAGATTGGAGATAGTTAAGGCAATAATTAATTCGTATACCTCACAAATTTTTAAATTCGATTTTGTCGAAAACTAAACCTTTTATGAAAAGTTTTCTGCGCATTTTAGACATATTTTTGCACGTAGAATCACGTGTTATGCATTGTACCATAATTTTTGGGACACTCTGGACAATATATTTTAAAACATTATATTTGAAGTGAAAATGTGATTCTCCGATTACCTTCTAGAATTACACAGAGCAGTTAATAAATGAATCGTAATAATTGTATATCAAGTTGCAATTCTAATTACCTTGACAAGTTCCCCACAAAACCATATTACAATATTTATAAGTTATTTATTTATAATTCGAAATAAAGTTTATTACCTAGTTCCTTGCGCTAAAATTGCCACCGATAGCTTTTCGAAATATTTCTATCACTTACCTACAACAGAAAGAGAAAAATTATATTAATAAATTTTGAATACATATTAAAATAATGTAATTTCATACTTAAAATACATATTACTATATAATTATTATTTTTCCAAGGATAAATTAATTTGTTTTAATAACATCATAAGAAATTGTTCTTGCTCTAAAAGTACTAAATCTGCGAATGAAAATAATACAAATATGGATGAGGAAATGAATCATGCAGTAATTCATACATATATTAAAAACAAAGAAAATTTAAAAGAGTAAAATGTACAAACAGCTATTCTTGACGTCGTTTTTGGAAGCTGAACTGTAGCATGTTAAGATTTGTTGTTTTCGTACAAGAAACAAATTGATTTTGCAACTAGATTTTACAAATCAATCAAATAGTAAATTGTTTATAACACAAAATTTTCGAATATTAGGCTTGCAAAAAGTAACTTTTACTATATCAGTTACTAGAATTCTCGACTTGTCAGTGATGTAGTGTTAATTTGAGAAAAAGGGAAAATTCAAAAGTTCTACAAGGTGCGCGATATTTATGTTTATACATCACATTTTCTATGGAATTCCCTAAAGTTATTCGTTTGAATTTTTGGTTTACAACTATTCTGGTATTTCCTAGGTCAAAGAATAAAATAATTCCTAGCTTCTCCTCTAATCTTCGGGCAACAAATCAACCGAATATCTTAAAACCGCCAAAAATTCCGCTAAGGATCCCCAGAGTCCGCTCATCAAACTTCCAATCTCGTCTGAACTCCATCAGTAAATCCTCTATCCAGTCGCAATCAGAGCGCAAAGAAAGCTGCCAGCGGAAAGACGAACCGTTCATCAAGCGGTGCAATAACGGTCGGCCAATTAACTATCCCGTTCTAAGACGTTACGAGATAGTAGTATCCCCGCTGACGTCATTGTTTGACGAAGAATCAGCGGTGGAAGGCACCCCTAAAGCCAGCAATATCAACGTGAAGTATGGATCGATAGTAATGGTCGTTTCTGTTTGTTCCAACGATCAAATGTCGCTTCGACGAATTGTCCCGAAGCGTTCAATGCGATATGAATTTTCTCGTAACCCCCTATGAGTTTATTCTATCCTTTTCTCTCGCTCGTTTTCCCAATTTTTCCCTCTGGTCATATCCCTTTTTATTTTTTGACCAGTTATAGAGTACACACGTACAAAAAGGCGATTGGAGGAGGATCCAGAGAGAGGGGGGGAGGGAGGGAGAGAGAGAGGGGGGGAGGGAGGGAGAGAGAGAGAGGGAGGGAGGGAGGGAGAGAGAGAGAGAGAGAGAGAGAGAGAGAGAGAGAGAGAGAGAGAGAGTAACGAGTGGAAATTTCGCGCTCTATTTTTCCATGGCGACAACACTCGTATCACTGGTGAAATTCGAAGCGACACGAGAAAACTCGTTGATAAACTTTTAACGAGATACACGCGGAACATACAGCCGCTTCGATAGTCGATCGAATATTATTGGCAAACAAGTGACGATGTTCAAAGGGCGGAAAATTGTCGAATATGTGTAGTAACTTTATGCGTACAGTTTGATCGAGCAAAAGTGAAGATTCTGATAGGAATTAATGTTAAAAATGAGAAGATGAAGCTGTCGATCCACCAACTTCAATAAGAGGCTTCTACACTCGTACCTAATTAAGTTAACGAGGGAGATCGGAAGAGAACGCCCGAACAGAAGATTCTACATATATGGGAGTCTCGAATCATCAGACCAGTAATTTTGGCCACTTAAGCTACAATCTAATTATTATCGATGACCGATGAAATTATTACAAATGTTAGAAGTCCTCAGAAAATACTTTATTTCTTAATCTCTTCGTATCCAACCTTGAGGTATTTCAAGAACTTTTTAACCCTTCGGCTACTAAATGTCCAACTATATCTATGTGTACGAAAGCCGTACATATACAGTCAGTAGATTTTGTATAACACGACATACATTAATTTCCTAATTTACCAATATTTAACAACGTTGCTGATTAATTTTAACCCATTCTCTGTTGAATAGAATGACGATTTTCTGTAATAAAAATGCGTACTCCTTCGTTGGAAAACAATTTAAACGAGCATTTAACTGACAAAAAGAAAATGATTATGAGTGAATTTTTGGCATGGTATTTCTTCTCTTAGAAGATCTCGTACGAGGTACGGGCTTAACAGAGAAAGGGTTAATCGCAATATCACATTTTATTATTCTGTACTTCAGATTAATTTATTCACAAATAACTATTTAGCGCACATACATTATGTACGCATTCACTATCATACCAATGCTCTGCAGCAACAGTCATGCGAATATCGCGCGGCAGTCCAAGGGTTATTGAAGGGTATGAATAGGAAGAATAGGGGTAAAGTATAACATGAAAAAATTGTTTAACTCTTAAGGAAGGAACAAATTTTCACTATCAAAATAAGGGATGAGTTTTGCTGGTTGAATTTAGCTTATTTACATTACAATATCTAATGCTACATATGACGTGTTTCAATTAATTTTTATGGATACTTTAACCGTGGCTCATTTTTATGACTACATGCAACTTTTCATTTCCTAAAATAAACATATTATCACTACCAAGAATAATCTTTTATCTTCAGCAACATATTAGTATCCTGCCCCAGTTATGTGAATTATAGAGATTCGCGTTTATCAAAAAATTTGTTACATTATTGGAATAATTTGCTTTAATATGGTACAACTTAAAACGAAGACTGATCTCACGTTTTCATAATCGTGAAGAAACTGTTCATTTGTTTTAAATAAGCATTCATTGGCTCTCATACAAAAAGACGAAAGTCCATATAACATATGGAAGTCGTTGCTAAAAGGACAAATGGTTTAATATGCAATATATCGCAAATATCGATACATAGAGTGGATAATATTAATAATATTAATAATATTTGTCACGTAATATTAATAATATTTTTTTTTTAATATTAATAATATTTGTCACGTTAACAGTATTTCCAACTGTAGAATACGAATGTGAATTATTGGATGAACAGAAAGAGCGTATATCATAGTGCAATACTACAACGAAATAAATAATTTCCATTGATTTTAGATATTTGCGTACTACGAATGTATTATAAGCGAATTACATCAATGGAAGCGTTTTCTGGGAAAACAGCCCATAGGTCTATAGAACCTGTTTCGGTAAATTGCCTTTAATTAATTATTGTACCCTTACAACCAATGTTCCCCAAAATTTCATCTCAATATTGCATTAATTAAATTTAGAACAATATTTATTGTTGACTTATGGAACAAGTGAATTTCCAACGCAATTTACTCAAACTACCTTATTGTTTTATGGGCCCCTTTTCCCAGAAAACTCTTCAGTTTTAAATCTAATACTTTTTTTACCATCAAGTTTTCTCTACTCGTACCACTGTACAAACCACAACGCATTTCTTGAAATAGTTCACTGAACATACAACCGACATAAATATCAAGCGTAACTTAGATCTCAAAAAGATACGAATCCTCGGAGGATAGAGGATAAAGGAATTTTTTTTACAAAACAATTCTTTGCTAGTTTCGTTTCTTTACAAAAGCTATCGTCTCTTTCGTCGAAGGAAATAGAATAAACCTTTCGCAAAAAAAGAAGAAAACAGTAGTACAAACGAAACAGTTACACATAATTTCACGGGAGTAAAATTCTGATTACATTGCAGAATGCGCAACTCACAAAAGATCTTTTAAAAAATTATTCACGTTAGTCAACTCGCACTGTGTAACGAGGGAAAAACGGAAGAATCGCGTAACCGATTACACTTACGCGTTGTTGCGTTATTTGTCGAGGCACGAGTTGAGTTCGTTGTTCCAACGCGTTCGAAGGAGAAAATGGATTTTTCCGCGTGCACCGCGGCCAGGTTAATTCAACCTTTGTTATTATCTCGAGCGCGCGCTCAGGACTTTTATATTGCACCACTTTCGCGTTACTCTAGAGCACAAAAAACGTTCCAGCCGAAAAAATGTTGCGTATTAATCCTTTGTCCCCGTTTCTGGCTATACACATACACAATAGCCAATGCTTTTATTCTTTCGTTTTAAATTTTTTCCTTTCAGAATTCGCGAAAAATTTTTAATCTTTGCGAAAAAATTTTAATCTTTTAATGGAACAAATATTAGGTCAGCCCATACGTAACGAGGAACTTTTTATTAACGCGGAAAGAATAGATTATTGTCATGAAATAATAAATAATTGCGTAATACATTTACTTTTCGATCAGATTCCATTTTAGTCACTTTGAAATCGTAAAATGTTCAACAAGCAAAGTGTATTGTTATAGTAAAAATGTACTGATTCAAATGATTTTCAGTTTAATTAGAGGTGTTCAGTTTAACACTAAAACTATTGAAAATTAAAGCGTAAGTAATTATTTGCACCAAAAAAGTGAAATAGTTACATGAAAAAATATATACAATGGAATCCGTTTATTATGATCACCTTTTTATGAGAATAATCAGCTGATAAAATTACGCAGAGGATAAACTGTTCATCATTAACCTTATTTAATTGGAAACAGATAATTAGACTACGAATCTTTATGCATTTGTGACAAATTTATAATTGCAAGAAAGGACAGATTCCGCATGATACCTAAAGATATACAAAATATTTAAAAAAAGTACACATTACAACATGTATCATAGAATTAAATAGATTTTTATTAAGCTCCACTCTTTCAGTTTTTCTTAATGAGATATGAATTTGCATAAACATCCACAGTCTAGTAATCACATTTATATATAATTTAATGTATATACTATCTTTTTTAAGAGCAAGCAAATTGTCATAAGCCTGTTTCTCTAACTTATCCTCTACTATATTTACGTATTTTGTAATCATTCTTGCCATGCACTAATATAAAAGATAAAAGGTATGTTTCGGTTAAAAGTAATTTTTAAAGAAAAATTTTACTCAGTACTGGTTTATTAATAATTCCTATTGTTTGTCCCCAAGTATAATTTTTACACGGGACACCAATAACCAAAGTTTGATTGTAATAGGTGGATTATTTTTAACTAATATTATATAGAGTATTTTGAGACAGACTGATTATGATAACAATGGCTGATTGATAACATTGTCCGTTACTATAATAACCGAATTCCAATGTAATAGGTACTTATAAAGCAATTGGACCAAATATGGGGTAGTTGGAGTAGAAAACTTGTTAAGTGCTGTCCTATATCAGGAACTGTGCAGAACTACAACTAAAGAACAAATGAAGTTGTACAGGAGAAATAGTAATGATTTGTTGTATTAACGTGATCCATTTCGAACAGTGTCACTGTTACGAATTTTGTGATCGTAAAACTTTTCACAGGTATGTTTGTCTTGTCTGGCTAACAATGATCTGTTGAAACAAGAATTAATTTTGCTAAGTGTATTACATTGTTGACAGTAACACTAGGTTTACGGAACTCGTCACGTTGACGCACTTCAGATTTCATACCGAAAATTATAGAGACCATAAATATTGTTTTTCAGTACTTCATGTTAACTTTAATTAATACAATGGTATGAATATGTATTCTAATTGATTCTCTTCATCATCACGCTTCTAATTTCGAATATTGATAGGCAATATACGTATTTTTCCGGAAGCCTGTCAAATTATGCAATTAACGTCCGTAAACCTAGTGTTAAGAGCATTTTTTACCTACCTTTTCTATTCGTAACTCAAAATAGATAAATAAAGTCAACATTAATTTCTTTCAATATTCATAATATTACTATGGGATCGAAAATTCTATATTCTTCCTAATAAATATAAATCAACTAGGTATCTTAAAACCCTGAAAGATTGTAGTAAAGATGTCAAGAACTCGCGTATCAAACATGTGCACAAGAGTCATTTTCCATTACCATAATGGCAAGCCTCATATACATGTAGCGCAGAAGATACGCTTAAAAAGCTGGTGATGAAACAATAAATTAAGATCTTTGATGATTCATCTACCACGTTTCCCTTTAGAATCATGAATCCCTTGGTGTATTTCTCCTTCGAGGTTTTCAGAACCGTTTCAACGAGAAATGGTTCGACGCGAGCTCGATTTATTTTTGAAAAATTGATCAAATTTTATCACAACGGAATTGAACACTTATTTTCACATGTTGCTAGATCATATTTGAAACGTAAAGTTCGAATTTTCTAATTAGGCATTTATATATGAGCATACAAAATTCTTGACAATTTTATTACTGCTTTTTCTAGTTATATTTTCGTAATAAATAATGCACTAGACAAATGATATTAATGAATTTTTCATTTTTAACCCTGCTACGGTCTTCGAAATTCTATTAAATTCAATCACACCCTTTTTTTCTGTAGAAAAGTTTCGTAATTATGAATACAAGAACCGTTATCATAGAAATTGAAGTTCAAATTTGTAAACGTTAATAACAACTTTCTTATATTTATTCCAAGACTAAAAAATATTTCAGAAAAATAAGGATACGATTAGGTCGAAAATGACTCGAGGACCGCAGCAGGGTTAAATTAAACTGATGGAACTTGTAAGTTTCCGACGAAAACTGAAAACGGTGTAGGTAAAGCGAAGAGCGTAATTAAAGCACCGTACTAAAGAGTAGCTACAGGTAGAAATACGTTAAGAACAATGATATGTTGAACTACAATTGTTGTATTTTTAAAGCCTTCGGTAAAGATATTGCATTATTTACGAGATAATCCAACGATAGACAATTTTTTGAAAGAAATATTGCTTTAAAAATAAATATTTTCGCTTGTTTGGTGCAATACGAAAAACTGAATGTGTTTGCAGCTGAAATTCCAGCGGACCCGAGAAATTAATTTAATTTAATGAGAGCCGAATGAATGCGTCGTAATTCACGCTGGTAGCTCATGTTCCGCCGGGCAAAACAATGGCGGTCAGCGAAGGAGAAACGTGCAACACCGATTTCGTTCTGCCATGTTCCCGCGAAATCGTTTCTCGCTTTTGACGTATATTTGCGTCGTTACTATATCGCGTTGGCCGGTTGAATTTCAAATCGACGAGACATGCTACACGAAATAAATACTAATGTGTAGCGGTGCAAATATTCTGAAGATATTTGAAATATTCTAAAAGTGTGTGCTGACAGTGGTAAAATGGTAAAAAACGAATACTCTGAAACAAGTGTTCAGAATAGATAAAGACAATAGTCTGCACATGGATCCTAACAGAGATTAAAACCAATATACGGAAACGAATACTAGGGTAGATGTCTCAATTACTCCCACGTCAAACTTATCGCGCAACTTCATTGAATTATTTTAGAAGTCATTTAACCTACGAATCACTCCGGAGCACAATATTAGTTAACATTTCTTTTATTTATGACGACGTTTTTGTATGTTACATACGATGTGTTAATTACTAATTCATTGAAAATATACAACAACGTCCAATGTCCCTCGTACTGTCATTTGAAAAGTTGTCATTTAAATGGAAATGATCCTTACGTACACATATATTAGCAATTCAGTTTGTATAACAGATAGAAGATATGTAAACCGTAAAATCATCGCCTTTACTGCATTATAAAAATTTTCATACCCTTCTACTTACAGTACGATAATCGCGGTTATATGCTCAAACGACACCACCTAATATTAAATATTAAATATAGACACACATGCAACGTCCATCTAGGTTGTTACATAAAAATGAAGTCCAAAATTTAGTATTGAAATTTTTTTTAGCCTCGTTTCTTCGTATATTCGTTCGCTGTTAAATAAAATAATTCAAGTGTCGATTATAGGGACACTAACAGCAATTGGGACATCTACCCTATCTTCTCTTATTCCAACTCTTTTGGACTTCTTTATCGATTTAACACATTATTTACCAGGAGCCAATTAATAGACTTTTCCTATAATTCCTATAAATTCTTATAAATTGGCCTCTTGGTCTCTAAATTGTCAATAATAATTCAACCAGTTGATAAAGTGATACTTTAAACCTTTATTTTGCTCCGTATGTTTCTATAAGATCAAAAACACCCAGTATTACCGAATTGTAAGCTTAAATTGATAGGCATTTTACGTGTCATAATACCTAACTGGTAGATAATGTATATCAAATATATATATATATAATACAATTTGTTAAAGTAAAGCTATAGATTTTTAAATACTAAGAAAGTGCCGAGTTTGCGTTAAAATATTAACACGTAGAATGTAGATACATAAATATATTTTGAAACAAAGATTTGGAAATGTGTTAAAAAGATTACTTAAATTTGCAACATGTTACTGTATAATTCAAGAAACAGATAATGGTGAAATTTGTTCAAATAGAAATACAATATACAAAGTGTATATAATCTTTTTTATATTATTTGCAGAATTAAACATCAAATGATACCGTAACGTTATAAATGCACTTTGGTAGTAAGATCTGTACTTCTTTTTTATAGAAGAAATTATTTAAGTTTAGTAACAGCATTATTTGATAATTGGTCTTTTCCGTAACAATTCCTTCGTTCAACGTAATTGCCGCAATTATAGTAATTGTAGATGCATATCTACCACATATATTTAATGTCAATATGCTAATAAGAAAATAGTTTGTAGAAGAGGACTGAAAAGATTAATTTATAAGAGTGAAAGAATAAGAGAAGGAAGAATTGTATTAAAAAGAAAGACAATAAATGCATAAAAAAATCTGCAGATAATTCTAACAAGGACTTATAGCGACTACAAAAAGTATTGCCACATCTATATTTTCAAGCGAAACATTTCATCGGCTACTACACGACACTTCTTTTCTACAAAATAAAACTTGTATCGGTAGTTGCAGAGAGGTGCTATTAAGCAAATGACATATTCAAGATAACAGGTAACTAAAATTAGATATAAAATTAAATAAATAGATACAGTGGTGTATCAATACTTTTTGATAACTATAAGAGTATATACTTAATATTAAGCCACACAACCAAAACGTACAGCTCTTTTATACAAAATCAGTTTTTACATATCACCCACAATATACGTCTCGAAAACAAGTACTCAAATTACATAATGCATGCGCAGATCCTCGGAATCATTTTTAAGACGTCATAATAAATAGATGTCGCGCAAAACCATCATTTCTTATAGTCATTGTAAATGCAGGTGAAATCCAAAGGATAACGATTGTAGGTACAATATTGTGTGAATTCATGTGAACACGGGTTAAACAGAAATATAATATGTCATGTTTACTTTTTGGTATTATATTTCTAAATATTTCTTCTCGATATTTAGTGCATTTACAATTTGTATGAGTGTCATATAAACAAGAATATTCTTGAATTCGTATATTCGTATATTCATCCACCAGTTTCACTATAAATAGAAAAAGTATAAATATAAAAAGTAAGTGAGGAGAACAGCAGGATTAATACATACATATGTATTATCAAAAAACGCTACGAACTTTTCGGACAACCCAATAACAAAAAGTACAAAATATACTTAAGGCAGTTTTAATGCAGAATAAAAAATTCGAAAAAGTTTCTATGCAACTAGCCACATTTCGATAGTAGCTACAGTGGCTCAAAGTAAAACTCGGACAATTAGTATACCGCTCATAATTATTTGAACGGCCTCAGACGTTGATAGACGCTCCTGTTAATATAAACGCTCAAAACTGAAAGGTTTGGAAATCCAGAGCACTGGGAAATAAAATGCTTTGAAATATAAAGGTTTGGAAACTTAAACGCTTCGAATTTCAAAAGTTTAGGAGTCCAACCGCTTGGAAATTTAGACGCTTGGGAATCCAAAAGCATAGGAATCAAAACGCTTGGAAATTCAAACGCCTGGAAATGCAAAAGCTTGGTAATTAGAGCGCTTAAAATTCTGAAATCTTGGAAATTCGAACCCATGAGAATCCAAAAGCTTGGAAATTCAAACGCCTGGAAATGCAAAAGCTTGGTAATTCGAGTGCTTAGAATTCTGAAGTCTTGGAAATTCGAACCCATGAGAATCCAAAAGCTTGGAAATACAAACGCCTGGAAATGCAAAAGCTCGGTAATTAGAGTTCTTATAATTCTAAAGTCTTGGAAATTCGAACCCATGAGAATCCAAAAGCTTGCAAATTCAAACGCCTGGAAATACAAAAGCTCGGTAATTCCAGTGCTTAGAATTCTGAAATCTTGGAAAGTCGAACCCATGAGAATCCAAAAGCTTGGACATTCGAACGCTTGGAAATCCAAAATCTTGGAAATGCAAATGATTATCAATCGCTTCCTAAATTATGAAAATACAAGTGTCGGAGTTTTACTTTACGCCAGTGTAACTCTATTTAGCCCCTAGAACATCGGAAAAGGTTAAGTTGTACGGTGCCAGACGTGTCTCTTCGTTAAGATAGCGCGCCACGGGAATATATATCGAATGTCGCGTTCGAACGCTTCCTCTTTGCATATGGGAAGGCTCGCCTTCCGGCGGTGTTTGCATAAAATTTCACGTGCCATTCCTGAGAACAGCTCCGTAAAGATGTGCTGGCTGGTTTCAACGTTTCATCCATAGGGAACACCTTACGCTCGTTTTCATACAGCGGCTGGGCTGGTGTATTTCTGTGGAACATTAGCTCGCGGTTGGATGGAAAATTCGATTTTGGAAAATGTGCTTTTATGCTGGAACTGGAGGAGGATCGTGGAAATGGTAACACGTTCTCTTCCTTGCGGTTGATTTATGGGAAGCTCCACCTGGCAGAATATATGGGAATTTGATCGCTGCTTCTGAATGGAGACAGATAGAAGTGTTCCGTTTTAAATTAGGAATCGAAAAATGTTAAAAAAAGAAGAAATTCTATATAGAATCAGAAGAATATTGAATTTTAGTAGAACAGAAAATATTCCTACATTGCATTACGTATTTCATTTGGTATCAGTATAAAATAGAATTATAAAGTTATTTAAGATAGAAGAATAATAGTGCTGCGATTCTAAAGTATGTTAATCCAACAAAATTGGAAAAATAATTATTTTATTATTTATTATTTAAAAATAATTGTATCAAAATCTAAAGACCTTAATTTAATTCTCAAAGTATACAGAGTTACGCTTAATATAACTGCTATGAACGAGATATAATATATTGTAATTTAAGAAAACAAGAAATGTTTATACAACACAAGACGCTGTTAACGACTTTGTTACCGAACTACAAATATCTAATCTTGAGAGACACAATCTCATAAAATTAAATTACAGTTCCTATTAATTATCTAAAAAAAAAGAAACACAAGAATGCATAAAAATTATACTATTTTAAATTTAAATGTATAAAAAATTGAAAGACTTGTAATAAAAACGATCCTTGTTCACTTTTGTCGTTTTGCAAAAGAGTAAAAAATATTCTAACATCTCTACATTTTGTTCAACAGGTTTCAATTTATTTAACAAAATCTTTATCACATTACAGAACTTCTGTGGTTAGTATCTATAATTATACCGTAGTATGTCTGCACCTAATTAAATCACGAAATTGTGGTCCTCATAATTAGGGCTCGTTAACTTCGACAAGAGTCGTATTTAATACAAACTCTTTAATCACATTTTATGCATATAAGAAATTTGGCATTAATAAAATTTTTACTTTTAATCCCGAAGAAGTTGGTGAACAAAAAAGTTCTTGCTAAATACTTTTAAGTTTGCGTACGTTAGTTTACTATATTAAAGGTAAAAACAATGAGTAGTATTCTGTATCAATTGCATCAAATACGATTTCCACATCGAGGAAATCTTTTATATACGTCAGCGTGAAATCCGCTACAAAGTTAAACTGCTAAAAAATATCACGATCTCCCGTTATCCGATTCAAGGAAGCAGAGCAACGCTTCGGTGAAGCTAGTCCCGCAGCTTCCGCGAAATTAAACTTTCGAAGTGCGCACCCGCGGACGAGAGCCGAACGAAAAGTTTCCGCTACGTTTGCAAAAGAAACTCGTGTTGCTATCGCGATCGAACAAACTCGCGAAACAAATGAAAAAACGACGCTGTGTTCAACCACCGACGAGTACCCTGATAAACAGGCTGCTTAAGAAGTAAAAGAACCTGGAACTGTGGACCGGAAAACAGTCATCTTCCAAAGAGGAACACCATTCAAGACGATTCTGTTGGCTTCAAGAGATTTATCTTAGTCGTTCATTTTCTTTACCATTACGAAACCACTTGCGAATAAATGGGTTTTTTATCGACTTTACAAATTTGTAAGATTCGTCTCGAGTCTCGTAGATCTTCCAGCAAATTTAATTTTGTTTGCACAATACATTTGTCAGATTTTTATTGCCGAGTTTTCATTTGTCTGTTTGCATCTCTTGAATTATTGCTGAGTTTTCATTTGAATCTCCGTATCTCTTTGGATCTGGATTTTTTCCATTTTATATTCATTTTTACAATTTTCTGAAATTCTTCCTACATCTTTTAGATTATCCGATATATTTGATATCGTTTTTATAATACAATCGTTGGTAATTACTTATCGTTGAAATTTTACGTCAATCTTCGCAACTTTCGTGTTATCGACGTTAAGGTTTTCTCTTGTTTTAGTGGTAACCTTTTAGCTAAAATTTTGTTTCTCTTTTTCTACGTTTCATTCTAACTTTGACGATACATCATTTTTATTCTTTTACGTTTTTCATATGTTGACCCCCAGTTCCGTCGGTTTCTTCGTTCCTCTTTGCGAAACTTTGTTACATCATTAGTCCCCTTTCGATTCTCCCTCGAGTTTCGTCAGCGTTTCATCTGTCAGTGTCAATTATCCGCTTAATTCCCATCCTTCATGTCCCATGCTGTCCGCTTCCTTTTAAATTTTACTCCTCCCTTTTACTATCTACTAAATCCACAATTCTAACTTTAGTTCTCGTTTCATCTGTTCAGCTACTTACCTACTCAATTTCACAGAAATTTCTACACCAACCATTTCATGTTTTTACCTTAAAACAGTAATAAGAATTTATTTAGCTAATGTAAAATAATAATATTTTTTTTCATTTTCTAGCAAGATTCCATTATAATTTTAATTGTTTCTGCAAATCTTTTCTAACTTTATTCGGAGCTTCTGTCTATCGTTCTTACTTTACTATTTTCTGCGAACCTGCACGCTCTCGCTTGCAGTTCACTCATTCCAACAACCCTTTCCAGTTCTTCCACCTTCCATCTTCCATCACACACTTCTCTTCTTTAGGAAAATCTCTCTTCGCTTCTCTCATTTCATTAACCCTTATCCAGGCTTTAATCACATTTCACCTTCTACCCTCGTTTCAATCTTTATCTTGCTAATCCTTCCACTTTTCTTCTTCAGTATCATCCCCAACTTTCGTCTTAGTTTTACCTGATATCACAAATTCTCCATTTGATCTCCATTCTTGTAATATTTCATCCTTCTTATCATACTTTGCATTTCTATGGAATTTTTGGATCATCCTTTGTTACCATTATACCAGTGACTATTAAAGTGACATGAGTCGTTCATTTTGCAAGGCAGAAAAGTAATTTACGAGGAATAAATTATGGAAATTGTTATAAAAAATGTAAAAAGTATACAGTATTTTTTGTGTTAAACAGTTAAATCTTCAATTTTCCGTAAATTTTTAATTTCTGTTACACACGACTTTCTCACTCAATTTTTTTAATTGTACCGTGTAGTATGTTATAAATAGACTGTGGATCTTTATGGAAATTCAACTTTTTATAATCAAAAATAAAGAAATGGAATTTAAATACAGATTGCTTTCATCCCATCAATATTGTAAGATGCCTTCTTCTCTGAATATTTTGCATACTATTGCACATCATATACATTCTGTAGTATTTTGAATATGTACATTTTCCGTAATTGCATAAAGATCCGCAGTCTAATTGTAACGAATTAATTGGTTCTAAAATTTCGTTTGTTATAATATCTGGTCGTTGTAGCATACATTGAAATATACATGCACATTCAAGACTAGTATATTTCAAGTCCAGAATACATAGTGCGACAAGTGTGTAATAAGCTCTTATCTATTTTCTTTTTTTTTTAAATAATTTCCAGGTTTTAATACAACGCTAGTAATTTCCATATAATAACTCAAATGATTTCGGAAATTCTATGAATTAAATTACGTTTAAATTCCGTGTAACATTTTCTTGAATATTAAACATGAATTGAAAATACTAATCATCCAATTTTTGTTTTAATTTCGATGTGGAAAAAACCATGAGATCAAACCAAGCAAGTAAAGGGGGTGACTAACAATAACCACCGCAATTCTCTTTCACCTAAACATACTTAAATCGCTTTATTGTGAAAATGATGACACGTAAAAGCAAGATTTGGAAAATATTTTTGTGCAACCCAAACACGACGTATGCAACTAACGCGCATTAACAAATGTATTCAATTGTACACACTTCAATGTATACGTTACGACTATTCACAGAACATTATTATTGATACATATGCCAGCAAAAATTTAGTCTCATTACTTTCTTGCCGTGCGAATAATCAGATTGCTTCTACTAATTTCAGCAAAATCGTTCCGGAAGGGATTAAAATAATAATTCCATGTTATTAATAGCATATGTTGACATGCAAAAGTGCCATGACAGCGTTCTGTAATATATCAAACGTGAAGTTAAGCAAGAAATGTTTTAATTTGAAAATAGTAATTGATATTATAGTATTGGCGTATAAAGGCAATAAATTACGGACAAGAATCTAATTATTGTACTTTACTGCTGCTGAATATTCATGCGTATTATGACCCAATAATATTGCAGGTCATGTTGTAGATCAATATAACTGAAAGTGAATAGGTTGAATACACGCGATATGGAAAACTGTAAAACCTCAGCAAATAAGTAGCCAAAATTCATAGGAATTATGCAAATACATTGTTCACAGACAAGAGAGAGCCATGCAGTTAACTTTTGATTTTCGAGTTGAAAATTCGCTATTGGGGGCTCAACATGCTCATTTTTCACAAATTAATATTTTATTATTCTAAAAACAAGGTACAATTGATTCGAAGACGAAAGTCAAATTAAAAATTACTTCAATTCTCAGAATACATAAGCAAAGTACAGTAGTTATCCGTGCGTCCCCAGAACTGAGAAGTCACGTCCTTCTCCTATGGTTCTCGAAATCGTGTATGCTGTAGCTCGAGTAAAACTTAACCGATTTGTATAAAGTTCTACTCACATATTCCTAAATATACATATTCCTATATTATCTGACGTAAAATTGTTTAAACATTTTAACTGAGTGATTAAATTTTCGTAGCAATCGAGAGCTTCTTTCAAATTCTGCCGTTTTTGTTTTATTTTTATTGAAACAAAGGGAATCCTACGTCGTATTGCAAAAATTTGTTCATCCTTTATAGCAGGGGTGGACAAACTTTTGATCACTACGGGCGACCTGCTTTCTTAAATTATAGGCGGCGGTTTACCAACATCGTATGTGTTAAGTGATCATAAGAAAAATAGTAATTTAAAGCCAAAAATAAGTTTAAATTTAAAATAAACATAGATAATACCAATACATATTCAATATCAGTTATTTTAATAAGAGAAAATGATGATTTCTTCTCACAAATTAATTAGTTTATAAATAAAACAATATGTTCTTTTATTTTCTTATTATTAATGCGAACAATGTTATTGTAAATACATATTAACTATTATTTTTTATATCGTATCAGAGTACGCGCTGGAAACATAACATTGCATATTTTCGGCAAGCTTTTCATATTGTGATTCATATGTACTTATAGCTACTCGTAAACATGCTGCCAAATGGTCATCTGTCAAACGGGAGCGATGTTTTGTTTTGATTGCATTCATGGTAGAAAATATTGTTTCGCAGAGGTAAGTAGAACCGGAAAAGGTTGTTAAATATGCTGTACATCTCCATAAACATGGATATTTTTCTTCACAAAGTAAATTCCAATAACTATTTTGAGACGAAGCTCTTGATGTGTACATGTCAGACAGGCGGGCGACTACGAATAGTTATGCGGTCGACGATTTGGCCACCCCTGCTTTATAGTATTCATTATCCAGCGACACTAACGAGATAAAGTAACATTATGTCTTCTTGCTTGGTATTGCCCCCAAGACTTACATTTCGAGGATTTATATGCATCAAAAAAAAAGTGGAGAATTTATGAAGATTTCCATATTAGTTAATGTTCAAAGGTTTATACGTCAAGTCAGTCTTGCTTCCAGTAATTCGGGGTCAAGCCACTGCGTCCCAATGGAGATAAACTATAAACATTGCGTTCTTTCGTTTTCCTTTCCAGACGCGAGCTGGAAGAAATTGCAGTGAACGAAATAATATTTTTAAAATATTATCCATACGTAACACTCTAAAATAAATTCTCAAAGAAGCGTTACTTTTCGAAGGCGGTCCAAGGTCGTCCAATATTTTGACAAAAATAATTCCTCTTACAGTTTTATCATCGCCATCCATCATCCCATCCCCTCCACATCTCACAATAATTCATCGAGAACGCAATAGCAATAAAAGTCGGTCAATCATCGTTACAACACATCCTGCCACGATTGAAATTGCAGATTCTCGGCGCACAAAGGGACCACGCCGCTGGACACGCGTGTCTCCGCTCCGGCCGATTACGTTTTCGTTGACCATTACGCCGGATCTGCCAATCTTCAACGCAATATAGAGCCACGCTGCTTCATTTATGTACACACGCCGTTTATAAACGGTCCGTTCTTTCTCTCATTGCGAGTATCGACTCAACTGCAACCACGCCCTTACATAAACAGTATAATTGCGGGGGTGTTCGAGCGAGTATACGACTATCTGGAGCCACTCACCCCCTCTTTTATTGCCGGCGCGACGAAACGACTCAGCGAAGAATACGAGCGGAGGGATATCTTCTCTCCTGCGTCGATTCGCCCTCCTTTTAGAGTCGGGGAGAATTCAACGTTGTCTGCACCAGTGTGAGATGATCCATGAATTTTCCCTCTGGAGGGTAACGAGCAAATGGCAAATATTGGTATGGAAAATTTTACTTTTTGATGTTAACTGTTTTGATAAAAATGTTAGACGATGATCATTTACAATTAATCATTGGAATGTTTATGTCGAATATACTGGTCATGAGAAGATGCCAATATTTTGTTTAATAACAGTTTGTCATGGAGAAAACAAAATTCCAACTTAATATTTTTACAGTTTTAGACATTGAAAAGAAATCTGTAAAAATTCTAAGATACATTTCCAAGTCTCTAATGTACTAGTGATACCTAAGTGAAATTGTTAAATCTTTTTATAAGAAAGGACTCTTTCGTACCGAAAATAACGAACAATAAAAATTTTGCTCGGATCGTAAGTGACCCAGGTTGCAGTTAAGTTATAAATTATTGAAACAGGTGATGACAGTAACTATTAACCGCACGTGTATTTTTTTGCATTCTGAAATTTAATTTTCTCAAAAACGAAGCTTCAAACGATAAAATATTGTTCGACTTTTTTTATTTGTATTTTCATGTAGAATGAACCCGTTGCCAGCTGCACCTATCAGCTATTGCGTAGCCTATACAAAGTATGTTTCGTAATACAGAGACCTACTCCAAGAATTGATTTATACTGGGAAAGAATGAAAAAAGTTCATATAAACGTCTTATTTATCCTTCTTTATGAGATATGGAGAAATATGTGAATTAAACATTATTTCGATAAGTGAAGTTGATACTATTTTTTCTATTTCATTTATTCATAATGTTTGATCAGTTTAGTTCATTCTATAGATAAGATTTCCACTTCCGTAAACTTAATCAGATAACAAATGACAACACAAAACTCATTGTACCTCGTAAACAAGGACAAATAGGACATGTATTTATATGAATCTTCTTTTATTGTTTTCAAATATGTAAGCAACTCCTACAATGAATAGTAGGTCCCATATATTACGGAATAGTCTGTTATTATTTTAATATTACTCGTTTATGTCCAGGTAAACGATGCGTAAGTTAGATATACAATTTTTAAGTTCAAAATATTTTACAATCAAACGTTCTTTTCTCTAAAATTATTAATTGTAAATATGTCACAATAATTTTCAGTGAATTCAAAGTACATGAAAGATGTAGAAGGATTATGAAAAAAAAGAATATCAGGTCGAAAGTTTCTATACAAAAATAACCGTTATTAAAAAAAATGGGACTTAAAACTTAAAGAGCTTATCGAGAAAACTAAATACTGTCTAATCGACATAAGTTCTGAAGTCAATCCTGTCGATGTGAAATCAACTGTCATTACTTTTTAGAGGCTTTCGATATCGTAAATGTGTCCTTCTACAACACATTGCATGTAAACAGGAATTGGTTTATTAAAAATAAATTAGTTTAAGATTCTTAACAGAACATTATTACTAATACCCAACAAAAATTACTTTATAGATGCAAATGTCCAAACCATCTTTATTATAATCGATGTTCGATATACAACGGTGAGCATATAAATAGGGACAATCAGCTCCCTATTAGATTCAATAAAAACACTAATATAAAAATTACAGAACCGCATGATCACAGAGTTTGATCTACGAAGAATGTACTTTTTAATGATGTACTGCAGAAAGAAGTAGAAGCAAAATTTAGAATGCTATAAACCATATGAATTTACGCGTGAATCTCTATTTCTATGCTCGTCACCGTATTTTTCGTATTTAATGGGTCAGTTGATTTTACATCGAAAGAATTGACAAGACACTTTTTACCCCTCCCGATGGTTCCTATAGCTCTTAAAGTTTTCGATCCGTTTTTTTTGACACCCTATATAAAGCAGGATGAATACCACGATAGATTTTCGCCAGCATGTGTCAAATTGATGGATCAAGAAACCCAGAAGTTCATTTCCTCTTAACTCTCGGTATATGCTCTCCTTGCAAACTCACTTGATCTTGCTTGTCACGCGCTGCTTGACCTTAAGGCAACTTGCTCTTGCACATCTCAGTAAGTACATGCACTTGCGTCCTCACACCCACTACCTCTACTAAAATTTATGCTTTCAAGCGCTGTGTTTCAGTGTTGTTAACAATTCTGTTCCAGTTTTTACATTATTTATTTATTAAACGAGTAACCCCATTAGAGTACAATGGTTACACAGCGCGGAGAAGTGAAACAGGCGGCACTATAATAACAAATATTTAACAATTTATTTCTGAATATAGGCGGTGAATTAAAAAAAATCTAGTGAGGACGAGGAGGAATTAGCAGTAGTACAAATTCTGGTTATTGCATCGGAGTTAACACAAATTTAGAGGTATATTTAGGTGACCTAAAAGTGCATGTAAACCGAAAAGATCCCTGTGAGAAATGGAAATTAAATGAATCTAGTATAGTTGTGCAACTAAAAGCTCCTTGAATTAAATAGAAAGAATATATCCACAAACGTTCTATAATAGGTATATCAATCTGTTTCTATTCTTTATTTAAATTTCTATTATGTTTCTTCAATTAAATTCAATTTGTTTACTAAATTGTGATTGCAATAATTTATCTTCTCAGAAATCATATGCTTATTAATGCATGGCTACACGTGTATTAGAAATGCATTAAAATACATTTGTAAGAACTAAAATCGGCTTATCCTAAGATTAGTTACTTTTCTATTAATTTTCAACTCTTACGAAAGAGATTCTAAAACATTACTTAGTTAACAAATTATTAGCAATGTTTTTATTCAACTTTAGATTTTTTGTTTTTCTTACATAATAATTAGTCACAATGTTATTAATTTAGATACTTCGATAAAGAATTACAAAAAAAAACACTGGCCAAATTTCCTCCCTCATATGACCCTAAGACCAACCCATTAATGTCAATGGAGTGCAAGATAAATCGTCTCAAGCGAGCATAAACACACACCAACACATTTTTAATTAAAACATACCTCAGTCCCACGAAATTTTCCGCTTGTGCTTCGATAAAATCGCGTTTCAACTCTCGACTCGGCCAATACAATATTAACCGTGCTCAAACAGGATTTTAATTACACCAGAAAGTCTGCACGGGGAATTAATGTAAAATTCGTTCGAGGAACGTACTCTTGCCACGTTTTCAACGTTAACAGTATACGCAAACATACACACGGCTGTTCTCGAGGTGAAAAAAGGGGTTAAAACGAAAAAATGCGAAAGTAACGCGATTCGAACGTGAAAACAGGCAAAACTCTGGCTCTGTGTCTGACTACGTAGCCGGCATGAACCACTACCGCCACGAGGGAAACGTGTCGTCCCGTGGAAATCGCGCTTCATGCTTTATTCAACCGCGTTCCGCGTTCGCGGCTGCACAGCGATCGAAACGTAATTAAAAGCGGAATAATTAATGGAGCGTAAACCGTCGACACTGGTGGAGATTTTTAATACGTTGATCGTGCATAAATGTTAGTCGCGAAATACGAGCCAGTTCATGGAAAATGAGAGAACAAAGAGGGTACATTACTATGTACAAATTTTGAGACGTTACACAAATTTTCAAGAAATACGAAGATTTGCAGAAAAAGGAATTATACTAGCGAAAATTAACTACTCTGTTTGTGGTATTAGAATAATAATTATGACACTGCCAATCACAAACAAGACAATTTATTCGTTTATGATGAGGATAGACTAATATATAGGTTAAAAACCTATAGTGATGATAGTTTAGTAGATTGGCAAGCATGTACACAAACTAATCGAAATGATATTGATTAAATAAAATTGATAATAATTTAACGGTTAAGAAGATACAAAGTTTAAAAGTTTGAAATTCAAGTTTCCAACTCAAAAGATTGGAAATTCAAAGGTTTAGGGACTTGAAAACTTCAACATTTAAAGAGTTGGAAACGTAAAATTTTAAAAAATTGAAAGCTTGAAAACTCAATAGCATGAAAATTCGAAACAATGACAATTTGAAAGCTCAAAAATTTAAAAGCTTGGAAATTCGAAGTCGTAAAACTTCGAAGGTTTGGACATTTCGAACCTTAGGTACTTGAAGATTTGAAAATTTTAAGTCTTAGGTATTTCAAGGTTTGGAAATTCTAAGCGAAGAAAATTCAAATACTTGGGTATTCGAAGATTTGAAAATTCAATTGTTCACAAATTCGAAACTATAAAGATCTGTAGGCTTTTCAATTGCTAAACACGAATTTTTGAAACTGTAAGAATTTGGGTATTGGGAAGTTTAAAAGTTTGAAGGTTTAGAAATTGAAGAGTACGGAAATTTGGAATTTCAAGATCTTAAAATCTGGGAATTTAAATTTCCAGTTTTGAAAAACTTGTGTTGAAAATTGGAGTCTTGAAAATTGCAAACCTACAAAATTCGAAGGTTTAGAAAACATTTTGATCAAATAAAAGTATTCCAAAACAAGTGTTTCCTTTGAAGCTTCTCTATCCGAAATTGCAATTTCATGTGCACTAACCACTAATTCATTTATCATTTCTTACTGTATTTAATTCTAGGACATTTCTTATCATATTATTATTATTTGTAAGTGAGTGAAAAAATTCTGATAGATTCAAGTAATGAAAACCTAGCCATTATTGTTATTATATTTATTCATCTTTTACATATCAAGTGGTTATTAATTATTGAAGTAATATATTGGCATTATATATTCTATTATTTTATTGTAACTTTTTATATACCAGAACTAATTTAGCGAAACAAAGTTATTTGTCCTTGGAAGCGGACAAAATGTTTTAATGCAGTGAATAATAGATATGAACTCCTTTCATTTTGATTTTATCAGATCTTTAATTCTTTGGAATACATTAACAAATTTTAGAAATACCTAACCTTGAAAAAGAACATTTCAAATCTATTTACGAACATTAAATAAAAGATTCTGAACATTATATATGTATATTCGGTCTCATTTTCGTTAATAAGTGTGATGGATAAATGTGTGGGCGGTAAACTTCTTTGAAACTGACAAGTTTAAGGTTGTTTACAATGAAGTTTAACGCTTACATTTTAAATACGATATGACGCGGCGTTAATTTGAATGTTTAATATGTGGAGGTTGTTGCCTCGAGAAAATCAAGACAATTTACTACTTTCCGTCGCGTTCTTACATACTAATGCGCTAAATGAACATTGTAAACTCTTTCAAAATGGCAATTTACGTCGTTTGTTTATACAATCGTATCGTTTTTGGGGTCTTAATATAGAGATTCATGTGGCTTAATGCGTTGCGTTTTATTCAAAATTATTGCTCAATGCACTTTGTAAAAGAAAGTTTTACATACAGGGAATATACAGTGGCGTGTAAGAATATTCGGCTACAACTCTTGTGTGCAATATACTTTCAGTACGAAGTTATATAAAAAATTGTATAGTCCGACATGAATAATTGATATTAACCCTCTATTGTATTCCGTTTCCAATTGGGAACTTAATTTCAAATGTTCAAGCGTGAATATCTTTTTTATACCTGTATAAGTACCAAGTTCCCATTTCGGAATAGTCATACAATTCAATAAATAACATTGTTTATCAATATTTCCTTATTTATTTCGTTATCATATTAACATTTAAATACAACAAAAATTCAGTTATAAAAATTCATGCAATAAAAGGTTATAAGGTACCAGTGTATAGAAACAATAAATTTCTGGGGGAAATATGTCTGATTTAAATTATTCTTGACAATTTATATACGTTGTCACTGGATAATTTTGCACGTCAATGTACATTAGATGTATTTGTAAACTGTTCACTTATCAAACCACATAAACTTATTTGTTAACTAAAGCCATGTCTTCACAAAGTGCGTAAGAAATGCCAGAAACATTGATATCATAAAAAATAAGGTGAAAGAAGGAATGAAGAATAAGTGTTACTTGGGCCCGAGAAAACCCACCGATCGCTTTGCGAATGTTAATTAGTCCTAAGCAAGAGCGTGTCAAAACTGTGAAGTATCTGAGCTTCAGATCGGATCTGGTTCCGAAAATTGACAAGTTGCATATCTGTGAATTCGGAAATTAGAATCGTAACCCGTGTGATACCAAAATTGAACCGTTCGAGAACCGATATTACAGTGATAACCGGTATAGAATGAAAACAGAATCGATATGAAAACCGATACTAGAACTGTAACCGAAGCGAATATTAGGTGTAGAATTATTATTTCAATACAGTGGAACCTCGATCATTCGAATTAATTAGAGGACATAATTGTTTGGATAAGGGAACTGGCGGATAATAGAACATCTTATTTTCTTGAACTTGATCCTCTGTATGTTTAAAAAAATATTGGTAACATTCATGTGGAACGAAGTTATGTATGTTCTACCATATTCGTTCTATTCTGTTCGACCATAACGGTATTGACATTCATTTTATCATTATTCCATTAACAAAACTACAAAAATATTGTCTTCATTTCCTCTCAACTTCCAAACTTGGAAATGTGATTTCCTCCGAACAAGTTAAACGATTTTCTTACGTTATACTAACACTTTCCGCACCTTCCATTCCTGTATCTCCAGGGTGCTTTTATTTATTCTTCACGCAGCCACGCTGGTAGCGTTTAAAAAATCCTAATAGAACAAAAACGTGTACAGAATACCAATCCTCCGCTCCAAGGGGTATTTTATGAATCTACAGGTTGTAACCTTGTTCTTCTCGTTCGATTAAAGCTCCTCTCCCTCGGGCAAGACCGCGCACGGAGTAAAATATCACCCTTGCCTTTCCAAGGCTGCAAGTTTCACGCTTCGCAGGTACTTATTCCCTTAAACCTGCTCGAGATTTTATTTCATCTTCCTTTCTTATTTCGTTTCTTTATATTCTTTCTGTTTTTTCTTTTTTTTTTCTTTTTTTTTATAGGATACAAAGGGCGGTTTTACAGTTCTCTTCTTAGAAGTCATTGCGAACGAACGTTTAATAACTGCCGGAATATTATTTATACGCGACCCTTTGTAAAGAACGTAAAAAAGTTTCGATTGTAAGAAATGTAATCTTTGTTTTTTTCGTGACTGAAATAGCGATGGATGAGGGTGTTTTAGTTCTATTTTCTTCTTCTCCTTTTTCCATTTCTTTTTCTGTCACGCGACTTAAGAGTTTCCTAAGAGGCTTTCCTCGACGTCTCCGAGGTGTTTCGAAGCTTCCTGGTGAAACGGCAATTCGAAATCCTTCAGCTGCTTAATGGAGGCAATTTTGAAGTTTCTTTGACGCTTTCGTGTGCTTCGGTGAGAATAATTTAGAAATATATCTGACATAAACTTGTTTTAAATATTATTGTAAGATTAATTCAGTAATGAGACACTAAATATAAAAAATTATAAATATTCACTTAAATTAAAAGAGAAAAACCATGATGAAACTTTAGTAGCGTTTTTTGTTCGCGTAGTTTAAAAAAAAATTATGTTGATATCAAGTATCCTTTACATCCATAAGAGATTATCTTAAAAAATGTATGTAAAATACTTTTATAACAAATCAATGACATACAAATAAAACTATTTCAATAAAAAACTGATGTTTGACTTTCTCATTAATTCGTAAACAAGGATCTACTATTTTCAATGTTATGTAAACTTTTCATAAAAAAAATTATAAACAATGTTATATAAAACTAGTCGTTATTTGAAGAAAACCATTTTTTTCGCTTCTAAATATATATTAAAAATCTCGAGGAAAAGAATGGGTAAATTTTTTAGAAGTCATTTAAATTATATAAGAAAAATTTGTCTCATTTAAAAGAATTCTTGCGCAACGAAATAACAATACGGAGGATTTGTTAATTTTGCATACTCGGCTCGCGTAAGTAATCAACAACTTTAATCGCAAGCTATGGCGCTATATAATGCAGTTACTCCTTTTATCTCTCTCAAGGTGGGGTATATATTGCATGCTGTAATAACGTTATCTACCCACAGCCACCTCCATGGGAAATCGTAACACTTCCGTAATACTATTCCTTCCGTCATTATTTCATTTTATAACTTCGTTTGCACGATTGAAAGCGGAAAGTGTAAGTAATCCTCTCATTTTATACTATTTTCTATCGATAACCTAATTGTCGAATAACATCCGTATTGGATAGTCATTAAAAATAACATTTAAAAAGAGAAATAATTTTCGATCATATACTAATCAATAACACCTTGTACTATAAATGTTTCAGAGATCAGAGATTGTAACGTTAATTGTTTACACTTTCAATGCTGCGTTAAATAAAAAGCACCGAAATATTATAGGTACTTTGTACCTACGAATTCTTAATCTTATAAACTTAATTTATAATTAGAGTTGAAATGAAATTATATTACAGATATAATGTATTTCTATTTACTTAAATCATAATTAGGGTATATGTATCAATTACTGCTACTATAAGGTTATCGCGTAACTTTATTTAACAATTCTAGAACGTATTTAACACATGCAACGGGAATTATTTGTTCCCTAAAGCAGCATATTTTTTTAAAATATTCGATTTTACTAAACTCTCTTCTAATTACAGTGGCTCTAAATGTATAACACCATCTATTAGGTACTCTGGTCAGTTTTAAGACATTTCTTTGCAAAAAACATGTTTAGTTTATAGAGACGTCAATTTATATTGTATTCGAAATATTTTGCATTACAAGTCATAAAAGAAATGTACGTCGTTCAAACCGATTTACTTATCGAACCATTTTTTACACCAAAATCAGTACTTATGTATGGACATATTTTAAATGACGGAGCAGACTCAGAATAAGTTTCTAACATGAACTAATGACCTTCGACAGCTGTTTTTTTTTCGAATCAAAGCAATAAAATAATAAGTGTCAAAATTGCTTTTTATCATGTGTCACTTTTATTCGCGCTAAAAAATGTGAGTATGTTTATGAACGCATGGTACACGTGTTGAATTATTTGTAGAGAGGTTGAAGCTATGAAACGACATGTCATCATTCAATAATAGATCACTAGTAAATTTCTAACTACAGTCATTTATAATAAGCTCTCAGAACTATCCGATACACCTAATAGTTTTGCATATAGCTGCCAGTTAATTAGGTGTCAACTATGCTAGATTATCTATCACTTAGTATTACAGTAGAATTTCTAGTATCCGAATATCTATTACCCATGTTCTGTAATTAGAATAGCATACTTTAAATAATATAATTAGAATAACATTGTGGTTCTCTAATTACTTTTCTAGGATAATGAATTTTATATGGAAGAACAATATTATTCGAAATAATATCGTAATTATCGTGATTCGTATTATACCTCATAATGATTTTATAATTGCGTAAACTTAATTATCGTGATCAATTTTGTCATGCACCTATTTTTCAGTGCAAAATTGCAGTTTATTACCCAGTTCCTTGCGTTGCAATGGTTTCCAACAACTTTTTGATATGTTTGTTCCACTTACCTACAACAGAAACAGAAATATTATGTTAATTAATTTTGAATGCACATCACAGTTCTATTATATAATATAATTAAAAATTCCAATTTATCTAAATATTATATTTTGCAAGTATAATTTTAATTATTTTAACGTAATTTTGGCAATTAAATTAAAGTATTAAAATTATTAAGTAATTTTAAGAATTCTCAATTCCTTATTAAAAGACTTTACGACATTCAATCTTATTTGCAAATTAGATTATTTGTTATCGATTGAAATATAAGAACGAGGACAGCTGATGATTGCGTTATTAACAACATTTAAGAAATGGGATTTAACAAGGGAGCATACCGAAGTATTAATCTCCGATTTTGATGAAGCTTTGCACAATTATAGAGTAGCGAAGAATATTAGATTCGTATTTTTTTTTATCTGCCATCGAACATGTTAAAAGGGTGAAAATCGACCCCAAAATAGAGTTGGTAAATCATGTTTGGTCGAATATCTCGTAAACTATTGGAGATAGACCAATAGCGTAAACGGATAAATTTTATTATTTTTCAATGACAAATCTGACTGTGTATACGAATTTGTTCGCGACGATGTATCCTAATTTATTCACGTGGAACAGCGATAGGTCGTTTATTTAGCAGTGGTGTACTATCTACTTTTATCCAAATTTCAACGGCTGCGTATCACCTTTAAAAAACATTTCAAAACTACAAAAACCATCACTTTCAACCAAGCATACTTTCGAGAACAGCCGGCAACAGTACTCAAATCCCGTCAACTGAAATAAAACAGTCTCCAATTACCCGTGCGTCCAGTGCGCGTCAAGAGTACCAGTGTTCCATCGAATAAAAAAATTTTTATTCCACACGTCGCGTATTTCATCTTCGGGAACAGCGTCCCTCCGGTGTCCAGGCGTCGCCAATAAAGCGAAATAACACGAATGCCACCCCAGTATGTGCAATCCCGACGTTACTTGAAACACCTGAATTCGTTCGCCATTCGCTTTTTCCAACTCGAGCTTCCACCACGCACACACGTCGGGATTAATAAATCCACTACCTCTCCCTTTACCTCTCTCAACTAGTACGTCGCCAGTGCCGCGTGCATTGTTTCCATTTCGCGGTAATCGTGATTCATGCGTGCAGATATTCCGAGCAAATCCGATCATGCCGTGGAAAACGGACGCGTCGCTATTCACCCCCTCTCATTCGATCCTTTTTTCCCATACCATTTCCGAGTCCGTGTCAAGGTGCGTTTCCGACGCGGTGGATGGTTCCTTTACCGGAAACGGGCCGCCAGTCGGCGGTAATTAAGTATGGTTACCTCGAGGAGGCAGGGTTAACGAACCTCTGTTCGTCGACGAGCTTCGGTAGGGTTCTGTGGGCCAAGGTAAACTCTGACCGGTTAATTTCGCTTCTGCGAGGAATAGAGATAGAGGAGGGAGTGTACGAGAAACTCAGTTATAGAGTTCGACCGAGAAGGGGTTTCATAGATTGATCGAATAACCTTCAATCTTGGAGAATGGAGCAGGCTTAGCTTGGAAACTTGAGATATCGCTTGGCATTGTGACACGGGGTTGAAAAGCTTTTGATGTGCATTGTAAAGTATAACGTATAAAGTAGTGGCGTATATAAAATGCTTCGTGACATGTGAATGAAAATTTGCCCGTCGTGATACTAAGGTTGGCCCGTAAGGTCCCGCGTTTTTCGTTTCATTTTATATAATAATTGCCTTTCCGTTATGCAGTGATGGGACTTGCAACGCTTCGAATCGCATATATATCATTTTCTGCATTCGTATAATATGATTTCAGTCAATCATGTTTTAAAAATTTTTATATTATAAACAGTTGGACGGAGATACCAAACCGCGGTTACAAATAAATATATTGGATTGCGTGACAGAAAGGTTGAGAAACGCTGCTTTAGGCTGTTAATAGCAATTTCCAGATGCTTACAGTCGCTGGCAGAGTAGGATAACCAAACTTAATGATCAAAAGGCGTCAAGATAATACCATAAGCAAACTTATCGAGCGCCTATAAGCACCGATAGTAGTGACAGGTTAATGATTAAGAAAATATTTTTTCAGATCTTATATTAAGGACTTAAGAATTGAAAAGTATATCTTCATACGTTTTTTGACTTTTAGAAAAAAATATTATTCAAAATATTATTTAAAAATATTATATAATTTTATTACATATTTGTGTAAGCATGTAATACATCCCCTGATTCGTTTTATAATTCTGTTACTTGTGATAGCGTTAAAGTCCTTTTTTTTATCTACAAAGTTATTTTTTATTGCACTTTCGAAGTTTCCAAATTTTTGTACAATGGTGACATAATTCTATTAGTATTTTGCAGTTCATTCAAAATACAGATTCAATTATATGTATACAATACATTATTTATCGAATATTCTTAAACAGCAAGAATTAATATTTAAAACAAAAAAATAAATGTTTTAAAATTAGAAGACTATAAATAATATTTAATATATATTCACTTATTTTTTCTCTCAAATAACAGTGGCTTTTTCCTCATGCATTCCACGTTGCAAAAATAAAGATATAAAGGCGGACAAGAAAAAGCAGTTTAGGTGTTTTCTACATTCGTACAAAATAAAGCTTCACAAGAAGGAAAACATTATGCTTAAAACATTTCAACTTAATAAATTTATACAACAAACATTATTGTAACATTCTTTTAAACGATGTTTCTTTATTCCCAATATTAGAAACTCCTTTTTTAGTCAGACTAAATTTTAAATTAAATTTGTCAAGCTTCGTTAAGAGTTAGTGAAACGAGCAGTTAAACTTATAGCACAAGTGTCTGCAGTAAATCAGTATAACGTACAAAACGACCATAAAAATATATATTACAGTAGAGAGGTAGAAATAGAATCCACGATAGCCACACTCCGCCAATTTCCTGGCACAGCTTTAACAAGAAACCAACCTCCGAATCGAAACAATTCCCCGAAGTATGTCACAAGAAGAAAACGGAAAGAACCATTTTTATCTTGTTCAAGGAAGTACCGTGATTTTCCGCGAAGTCGCTCAGGCAACGCTGATAACTTCGCGACAGCAAAACGATACCGGTGTGTCGTTTTTACAACGATACTTCTCGCAAATAATCCGCCCTCTACGTAGCTCTTACAATTAGTAGAGATTGAACATCGAGAATCGAGAGAATCTCTAGTTTGAAAGAGGGAGAGAGAGAGAGAGAGAGAGAGAGAGAGAGAGAGAGAAAGTTGCCCCTTTAATTTCAATCGGGGAAACTTCTACGAGAGATCACTCGCACAGAGACTCCTATACGATGGATCGAATTGAACTCTGACCAAGCACAGCGACCCTTAATTTCCTGTTCGACTTCTTAATTGCATGCTCGTAGAACGGAACGTGTACTTACAGTGCGAGGCCTAGCATTTTCATCGAACAAGTCTAGGGGACGGACGTGTTTCGATTCAAGAGGAAATTCTATACGCGAGTTTCGAGATCAAAGGATACGTGCATCTGTTCGCCGACGAAAAACTACCCCCGTCGCGTCTCAATTCCTGGATATCAAACATAGGACAGAGATGGGTTCTCGACTCTGTGAATGTTTCATGCCCTCTTGCATGGCAATTTAATTAGAAGCCACGTTTTCAAGGGAATCCTAATGTCACTGGAGAATGATTACAGGAATAGGGGTAATTGTTGTTGTACAAAGGTTGGAGCAATTGCGGGAAAATTGCGATCGTAATCATAAGGATAGAGCAATTGGCAGCCTGAAGAATTGTAGAATTTTAATCTGGGAATAGTTTTTTGTGAAACACTGCACAGGATTTAAGTGGTTCATTCTATTTTCAAGTTAGTTACTTTTTAACGCCAATATCTAGGAATGTGTTCGGAATAGAATATAATATATTAGACGTGAAATTAGAACAGGATTTATTATTTTTTGTTTAAAAAATATGAACCTTTGAATTTTGCATTTTTTTACCTATTATCAGAATCGTTGATATATATCGTGATAATTTTGGACATTATTGAAAGATTCATTTAACAAATTTTTTGAAAAATTGTAGATTTCAATTTAAACAATTTTTTTATAGTTGACAGAGTAATCGATTGAGCCCGGACCAATTTTAATCCGTTTCATGAAAACTAGGAGCAAACAAAACCAACACTGCGTGAAATTTGAAAAATCAATAAAGAATTACGATTGCAACGATAAAAATGGTGAAGTGAGTTCATAAGTGATGAATTGATTAATTAGTAACATTTTGATCACGAATATTTGCTTTTTCTTTTTTTGTGAAACATAAAAGGATTTAATTGTATGTAATTTCTCTATGTACGATCAAGACAAATAAAATGACTATAGTTTCAAAATTATAGCAATTGAATGTAAATTATGATTCTCATAATAAAGATCGGTTACTTGATATAGGTGTTCAATTTATTTTGTCAAAATTTTGTTCTAAGTCTTTGAGTCTGAGGATTTTTTTCTTTGAAAGATTATTTAAGAGTTTAATACAGCATTTCTTTATGGATGTTAATTGATACATTGTACATGTTTTATTAAAATTTTACAGACGCTTCGCCCGAAATAGTTTTTGTGAAATATTCCAGACCCTCAGGGTTTAATTACTATTTTTTATGGAGCAAGAAATAAACATGAAAAGATGAGTCGAACAAGCAGAAAAACTGGACCTTATACATATAAATATACATATGTTCTAACAAAAGTTCATTTGATTTAGCTCGTTATAATGTTTCATAAGCAATATACATCCGTTTACGAAGAATTTTAATGTCTATGTTTACCCTGCATTCGTGTTAGAATCGACTACATGTTGCATGAGCAAATATAATTGAATTGAAAATTTCACTGACGAAATAATAGCCCGTAATTCATAAATAAATTCTAGAAACTAGGATTACGCTATTTATAAATTCATCCTAATTTCATTACACATTATTCTACTTTTATATCACTTAAATCCTTACTCATAAAATCCAATCCTAGATTGCATATATGTGTACTTATCCTTAATTTCTTAACTAAATTCCTAAGTCACCAATTAAACCTTCTATAACAGCCCACCAAAATTAACCCTCACAAATCGTTCGTAAAACTATCAAAACAAAATTTAAGTTTCTCGAGTCTAACGATAAAGAACGCGAAACTCATCCGCAAATAAATTTCCCAAACAACCAATTAAATCCCCTATAAACTTAAAACTGTCTTCCGAATAGGTCATCAGAACTACCGTCTTCGAGCACAATTGAGAAACTATTAAAACAACGTTTAAATCTACCAAGTTCAAAACAGATTAAACATTATTAATGTAATTCTATATTACCTGTTTAAACATCTTGAATCTTATCTTCAAATAAATTCTTCAAGCTTCCAATTGAACTCTCTATAAACTTGGAATTTTCTTCGAGATAGCTCATTAAAATTACTATCTTCAAGCAATCCTAAAACTATCAAATCAATGTTCAAATCTCTCAAGCTTAAAAGACTCCAAACAGTCCTCGACGTACCGAAGATCAAAGTCCCGTGGGAGGATGTGGTGCCCGCGAGGCTTTAATTAAAAAATTAGCCTCGCCTTCGTGCTTGTTGGGCAGAAAAAGACAGGGAAATCGAGAAAAGAGAGAAAACAGCCGCGTAGTGTCCCAGTGGAGGTACACCGGAGGGAGAGGATCGACGTAAACGACGGCCAAGGGCACTTTCATTTAAAACGAACTGTATCCACAGAGCGAAGGCTGGCCAGTATGGGACACGCGGCCGCTAATCCAATTTGTGACGAGCCGTTCCTTTAATCCTTCGGCACACACAGCCTCCGGCGTAACCAAGTTTTTCAATTAAATTTCCTAGTCTCCCGCAAATCCCCGTTCGACCTCATTTTCGCCTTTTTCCATCGGACTTGCATTCGTGTATCCAACGTTTACTGTTTGTCTATACGCATGGTTACCTCTGCTCCAATTGAATGCACGAACACACGCGTACATGCATGTATGTATGTGGTCGATTGATCAACCAAGTATCGAGAGACAGCCACGGCCGAGACAAGGCACAATTAAGCCCGGTTTACATGCACGCGCGCTCGTCTCCGGAACCATTCCGGGAACTGGCCCGTAATTACCGACTACGAACAGTCTTGCCACGCTAACTGGAACAAGATAGCATTATAGGAGGCCCGTGCTACAACGTTAGTAACTGGCGCTGCTGCACAAACTGCCTCTTAGACAGGCTAAACTAACTCTCTAACTCGTGCCGGGACATGTATGCTGTTGGTAACCGGAGGTAGTTTTCGCTGGAGAAGTCGGGGATGAAGCTTGCAAGGAGGTAGTGTGATATCCTGCTGGCTCAGTATTGTTGGGAATGTATTGCTGCCACCGTTAGAATGCTTGATTTTGGCTTTTGAACTGAATAACCTTCTGCCTTTGTTTGTCTCAGCTGGAGTAGACTTGAATAATAGTATAATAATTAATGAACTTATTTTAATCTCGATTGCTATTAGCATCGTAATGCAAAAGTGTGTATCTCGGGCTCGCCAGTACTGCGTTTCTTTGCACCGTTGTTAATAATTGGCGTTTCCGTTCCACTATGTCTTTTCTATTTTCTATTTTGGTGAACTTATTCCGTATACCATTGAAATATATAATAATAATATCTTCAAATGCTGTTATAAGGCAATAAGTTAACTTGACCTAGTTTTTACATGAAAGATGGAAATCACGGTCTATATAAACTTTCGTATTGCGTTTATATTGTTCCAATACATTTTCCTTGTTAAATATGGACCAAGGCACAGTAAAATTCGCAATAATTCTTTGATCATTTAAGAAATTAATTAAAATCTCATGATTTTGTAGCGCCTATAGAATTACCTAAAGCGATATTTTTTTTCTTAAATTTCCACTCTGTAAAAGATGCTGCCCTGGCTACAGCCTACTTAACCTATACCTAAATCCACCTCTGATTAAGTTACATTAAGTATAATAGACGTTTCTACAAAATTTTCTGAGTGATTGGTATAGAAACAAATATTCCAGAACTGTATACTTTCAATGTTTAGGATATTTGTGTAAGTTCGCGTTTCTGTGAACATAATGAGAGAAATGAAAATTAAATAGGTGATAGCTTCAGCCTTTAAATATTATAATGTTTCCCCCGTTTTTAATATTTTATACATCTTTGCCGATGATGTCCATGAAATACTTTTTTGCACATTTAATTTTTGTATGAATCTATAAACATCCGCAGTATATTTATGTATGTCAATTTCATGCGCTTTAATCTTCCCATTATGTTTGGGTCTAGATGGATCATTCTGATCTTTACATTAACAAAACTTTCTTACTTTGAATTATTAAAATTAGCTTTTGTAATTTTATCTGTGTTTGCACACGATTTCCAACACAGTTGAATTTTCCGATAAAGGGTGTAGCCGGATAAGATGGTCAAAAGTACCCCCAAACCAAATTAAATTTCTGATACACCAATAGGTAGAGGACATGGAAAAACCCCTCTGTGCAAAGTTTCAACTCCCTATCCCCACCATTGGGATAGTTATGGGGTGTGTTGTGATTACAGTTTTTGCTTGATTTCTGTTGTACTCTTTCATCAAAAATTCTGAAAAAATTTGAAAATATTCCAACTACTGGAATACATATCTGTGAATTTTTTCAGAATTTTTTATTTCAAAACCGAATTTTGAAAAATGAAAAAAGTTTTGAAATGTTGATTTCCTATAGAAGTCCTAAAATGACTACGTTTATATTTTTACAGTTTTAGCACCTCCTTATTGTAGTTAACATAGAATTAATTTGTTTATATAGTCTGTACCGTAAATTATTGTTATAAAATCATACATGAGTCATTAAATCATATAAAGCTTTTGTGACTTTAGCAACGTAAAACTATCTAGAAGGGCACATGCCACTTGACCTCCTTACATATATATAAGTTTTTTCACAGTCTTCAGCTTTTAATGCAATTTATTCTCCCTGTCTATGTTATAATAATATTATATAATAAGTTACGATGTGATAGCAGTAAAGAGGTACATGAACACGGAAATGTAGATGAAAAATTGAAGACAAATGAGTAATGCAATCAATGTAAAATTTAATAAAAAATGTTATGATGAAATGAATTTTGCAGCTAAAATTTGCTAAACATCGCTATTTACTATCTAATTTATGTATTGCTTAAAATTGAAAACCGCGTTTTCTAGATCCTAGTAACTAAATTATACTATTTATATTATACAGTATCGATAGTAATCTGTCTTTCGTTACGTTTACTATGTGTTGTTTCAAACTATTTCACTACTGCTATTATGCTCTCTATCAATCTTACCTTGTACCCCAACTGGGTTTACATCCGTCGAGATAAATAAATAAATAAAATGAAATTTTCTTCATTGAGACCTCAATTTAGAAACTCGATGCCACATATACGTGGATTCTTGGTTTTTTTTTTAGTACTAAATAGGTCTTGCAATCTTTTGGCTAAAACTTATTTTTCTACAAATTTATGATACATCGTAGCATACCTAAATGTCCACTCTCCCTCTCCACCGCGTTCTCTCAGTCTTATCCACATTTTAGTTAAACTCTCTCATGTAATGAAAACATACCTACAGATAAACAGGGATAAGATTGAAGTTCAACTTGTCGAAGTTGGACGCATCAAACGGAATCCTGAAAGAGCAACCACGGAAAACCCAAAGGACACGAAGTCGCGTTAACTGCTCGACTACGTCTCTAAGTAGATACTCCCTGTGGCGCGTAAGACAACCGAGTCTGGCCACCAATTTTCGAATCCCTTTCGCGGCCGGCGGTTATTCATTTTCCACAGTAACTTCGCTTAACTTTGTTCATTATATTCGACGTGGCTGCGTTCACCGTCCGGCTCGTATCATTTAATAAAACTTTTAATTCCCGATCTCCCGTCGTTCCCGAGCAACTTGGCCAGCCTCTCGTCGCTCGCGGCGACGCGCCGCCAATTACCAAAAGCCTCGAAAAGTCTGCCACGTGTCCAGAATGTGCAGCCAGGTAATTATAGCTTGTTCGATAAATTTAGGGAAAATGTCAAAATCAAGAATAAAAATGCGAGGGAAAGATTTCGGGAGTATAATACGTTAGAAAATCGATACCGTTATGTTACTAAATATGATAAAAGGGTACATAAAAAAATTGAACTCTTATCAAGTTTTGGTAAAATCTCAATTGTGAAGTCCATAGCTTCACAATTTAATTAGGCAAAATACATTTGCAACATAATTATGGACATTTGCAACAGACAACAGCAATTATGGAATACTGTAACAAAATAATAAAAAATTGCCAGACTATTTCTTTTTCATTCTGCAAAAAGACAAACTGATAAGGATCAAGATTATGATATGATTTTTAAGTTATTCAAATTTTTTTGGAAATATTAAGAAGAAGCGCTCTTTTAAAGTATTTACTGGAATAAAATACATTCATGACTACGTTGCAGATGTTTATACATTCATAGCAAATTTAGATATGCAAAGACGTAGAAAATGTACCTAACGTGCAAGAGTATACAAAATATTCGAAGTAATGCAAATGTTCTAATGTTTGAAGAGTGAACCAAATCTGTATTTAAATTCTTTTTCTCTTTTGATGTGTACGCAAAGTCCAATCGAATAATATGTACAAACGGGTACGGCGTGATTCTTTATAAAAACAAACTAAGAAAAAAATGTACAGTCAAATTTTTTCGTTTTCAGCTTAGTTTTCGAGAAACTCGAGTTTCAAAATTCGTTACGTACCTATGCTGTTACGGCTAACGACGTACAGTAACGCATATCGTGATTATAGGCAATGTACTACGACGTCAAACAATCAGTTTTGATTTAACATGTTCCGCACCGTATATATGTATGTGTGGCGCACTGATTTCATTGTGCTTTATTGGGAAACTAGATTTTGTATACATTTTACCTGTATGATATACTGGAAAACTATTTTATCGTATTTTATTATATTAATATTTATTAGATTTTAATCTCATACAAGTAAAAATTCGTAAAATAAAGGTGATAACACGGCGATGAGTTTATATGGCCAAAGTTTTAACAATTTCGTAATTGATAAAACAAAATTTCATTTATTAAAAATTTCTTTTGTACCTTTCCTTGAACTTAATAACTTTTACAAGTGGTGTTACAGCTAACAAAATAATACGCATTGCACGTTGCTCTACGGACCGTACCTTAGCTGTAACAGCGTACATGCGAAGTGGTTTTTCAAACTCGATTTTATCGAGAACCAAGCCGAAAATGAAAACTTTATTTTATATTTTTTTCTCAGTTTTCGTCAAGAATTACGTCGTTCCAACTTTTACAAATTGCTCGTACAGACCCCGTATAAGCATATAAATTTCCTTAAAAATCTGCAATCCGTTAATTGCAAAATGATGGATCCATTTGTTTTCATGTCCATAGACTGACATTATTTTCCTATCACGATAAAAATGGAAATTACTTTTATTATTTTATTTGATCTAATTAGAGTACTACATTCAAATGATAGTGATAGCTGTGTGCAGAAAACAAAGTAAAATATCGATTGAGAAAAGTGTCTCAAGGTGAATAGAAAGGCTTGGGAGCACAAGAAGTTTGAAGAAAACTTGTTGCAACCAGCCGAAGAGTATTCCCGTTACAGCTTAGAAAACACTGGCTCTCCTAGTAGGTAGTTCAGCTTTCGTCGATACCTTCGACGATTTATAAGAACCAAACAAGATATACGATGTAAGGAAAGCACAACTTACGGTAATTCTACTTTCCAGCCATTAATATCAAGTTCTAGTACGTGCAAAAACTGTTACCACAATATTCAACTACTCAAATATCATTGCAAATACTTTTGAAACCGTTGGTTCTCACGAAAGAAAAATCTCTGTTACAAAAATACAGCAAAAACTCGCTTTTTTTATGAGAAATCACTTTCATTCTGGTTCTACCACGGTTCTTAAGACACTCCGTACATCTATCTGGTTCCATCTTCTACTCTGATTACTCAGCTAATTGGTAACGCGATCCCCTCGAAAAAAAAATCCCCTGATATCTCGCGAAGCTATTGGAGAGAACTAAAGAAAAATCAGCATCGCGTTCAGAATCTGGCAACAGTTGTCCTCCGCCCGGAAGGAAGGGTGAAAGGAAAGCCCTTCCACGGCAGGAACACTCGTGGTGGAGGGGTACGAGAACGCATGTAACGCGGCCGGTGGCGCTAGGGCCTGAGGAGACACTAGAAAAAAGTACAAGTGGAAACGTAATATAGCGGCTTTGTGTCTGCGCCACTCAGACTGTCGGCCAGAATCCTCTCCTGTTCTCTCTCTCCCCCTCTCTCTCTCTCTCTTTCTCTCTTGCTGTCGTTTTATCTCTCTCTAACTTTCCCTCTCTCTTGGTCCATCTTGCACACGCAAAAGCTTCTCGACCACAAACCATCTTCCTCCTCTCTTTTACTCTCTTTTCTCTTTGGTCTTGCTCTCTTTCCGTTCCAACAACAATGACACTATAGAAAACCGCGAGGGATAATACGCAAGACCCTAGACAAAATCGATTTCACCCCTGGCCATGCCCATAGGACAGGCCCCTTCGTTCTACACCCACGGCCAACCCTCATTCTCTCTTGACGCATCACCTTTGATTCAGCGAAATTCGAGGCGTCTTTCCACGCCACTCTCCGCCATTGTTTCACGTGGGAAGAGCCCCGCGGAGAGGGGAATTTATCGAGAAATTCGAAACGACTCTCTACGTGGCACCATCCTCTTCATCTCTGTGTCTCTCTTTCCCCCTGGCTTTTCTTTTCGTCTAGCATCCCCTTTCTATTCGATTCTATTCTACCCCGGGTGTCCGTGCCCACCTCTTCCACGCTTTCCTGTCACGTCACCAAGGTTGCAGTGCGCCCTTTCCGCTCCCTCTTTGTCGTCCTCGTGTATTCTTCTGTGTCCTCGCTTCTAATCCTGATCGAGGAAGTAGGTCGACCCTGCGAGAATACCTCACAGCCAGATCGAATTTCCGCCAATGCATTCGAGACGAAAATCCCTTTCTCGTCTCGATGCTCTTCTATTTTATCGTCCGGCCCAAGCTTCGCTCGGGTCTAGTGTGGTTTGACCTGTCGACGTCGTCAGGGGATCGCTTTAAATCGAACGGGAGAAAAGCTTGGAGAGGAATCGCGTAAATGCGAGATGCTCCGCCTGCTATTTTTCTCTCCAGCTTGGATTTCCTTTTTCGCTTTTCCATGCCACGACGCCGACACATGTCGCGGAGATTGTTTGCATCGCCGCGATCGGAAGTCGATTTAACGGAGGAGCAAAGCCATGACGCGTCGATCACGATTGTCGCGGATTTTATGCAAACACCTTGCGGGAAATATCTCGTGTCGATTCTACGTGTACTCTGTTTGCGTTCAGAATTTATTTTATTTCATGGAGGTTCGCTTGGGATGCGCGGATTTTTAGATTTCCAGAGGATTTTATTCGTATTGACAATGGAATTTTTGTATTCCGTTCTCGTACATGGATGCAAAAGTTTTCTCAGTTTCTGCGTCGAATATAAGTAGCTTTATTTTGGTAAATTAATTCAGATACACAAATATTCGTATCAGAATTACGATGTGTCTATAAATACTTTGCTATAATAAAAATATGAGAAATTTATCCGCCGATAATTACCAATGTATTATATTTCCTTTTTTTATAGTAAAATATTTTTTTTACCGTGTCCTACAACTTTTAAAATATTTACACACTAACCATATTTATTTCGATACTTTGAACATTTTAAGCGACGATAAATCGATTTCAAAAATGGGAAGAACGGTGTGAAACTTGTCCATTAAAGCTCATACGTTAATTTCATAAAGTGAATTAAAATCAAGGAAAGCTTTTACAGTTTAACGCGCTTAACGATTGCCTGGTTTAATTACGCTAGAAGTTTAGTGTACAAAGCTAATGGATTCAACAATTTCTCATAATGCAAGAGTTCTTTTTTCGTAATTTATATAATTTTTAAATTTTTATATTATTTATCCATTCATTTATTCTCTTTTATGTTTAATTTCATTAAAGACATACATTTTCTTCTTCAATCTCAACAAACGTCCACTGAAACATACATTATTTCTGCAGAATCTGTTTCAATATAATTTATCCATTCGTTTCTTCTTTGCGTTTTATTTCCTATTCAGCAGTTCGTTTGTACTTTGTGTTTCGTTTCATCAGAGTACACATTTTTTCTATAAGAATCTCAATAAACGCCCATTCAGGAATCAACTTGGTACGCTCTACTGTGTTCCCAGACACTATAAACACCTATACAAAAAAAATTCCACGAGTCTTTCCTCTAGACTCCTCCATCAGTATCAAAAATAGCTGATCGAAAATAGGTCACAACTTTCGAACGATTACTGTTGCGGCAAAACGACTTTGGCAACTTTGTCGCTAACAATAAGTTTTGAAGAGCAACACAAGTGAATGGACACTTTAAAATGAGAAATGAAGACCAACATGGTAAGAAAAGGACTATATTCAAGTAAGAACTTCTTTATATAAGGGTTTATTCGAATGAAAATTTATTTAAATAAAAATTGATTTACCATATTCAGTTGTATTAAGTTGATCCACAAAAAATGCTGTATTTTCGAAGTGAAAAGGTCAAATATACGTGAATTATTCAAAACACTACACGTGTACTTAGTTCAAATAATCTTTACATGATTCTATGTACTTTTCTCCAGCAATTAACTAACTTCATTATTATATACGTGTAAGAATCACCAATTTTAGAATTGTCTAATTTTTCTCCTCACTTTCTATTCAGTGGAAAATTATAGATCTGAAATTTTACAAATCAGTGTTGAACTATTCCTTTATCTATATAATTTTCAAATCTCAGTTTCAATAGCCTTTATGCTAAACTTGCTAAATTTGGTCTTTCATAAATTGTTGCTTAAATATTTTGATTATTCGTGATGTTAAATACTGAAGTTTTCATAACTTTATTATAATGTACAGACAGTTACGTTACAGCTATTTTTTTCCTCTTTAATGTGATACATACAATTAACGATTTTACAAAATTAAAAGAATAGTGTTCATCCGTTAATCGTAAACTTCGGCAAAACGAAGTTTCATATATTATTTATCACGTCGTTATTTACATTTACCGTTATTACGGTGCACTTTTATTTAAGACGAAAAAGCAGAAAAATTATGTAGTCTATCTAATTCTCGTTTAAAGCATTTGAAAGATCAATTCTTTTACTATAAAAATGCATGGTACTAATAAGTTGTTTTCTATATTTATTGGCATTACTTTTCACTGCTTAAAAAAGTGCATTTTGTCCCATTCATAAATCGGTCGTATTGAACATAGGACATGGGCATTTATGATAATAAATAGGTAATATAAGTATTAATTTCATAAATATTGTTTCTCAGAACCATTAAACTATTAAATATTGGTAAAAATCTATAAAATAAATTGATTTAAACGATTTGGCATTATTTGTCAGATTGATCGAATCCATCGTGGTAGTCAATGTGTTAAATAAACCTGAAAAGAATCAACAATTATTCGTATTATTATTCGAATAATGTTAAAATAAATTATTCAAAATATACAATACATTATTGAAATAACCGGAGAGATTAATTTGTGGCAAATCATGAATTTATTATTATGAGGACGAAACGTTTGAATAATTACTTTACATGATTATTTATTCGAAATAATTCGAGTAACACCCAACTTTAGAAATTTTCCAATTTACAAAGTGTATGGATATTTTTCTCTGTCACTGTACTTTTTTTTTCAAACTACCAATGTCATTTTCCTTGTCAGATGTAATATCTAATGTAAACATAACTGTTTCGATGTATTCTTTTTTACGACTTCTGACAGAACCACGAGGAAAGCTTTCTTTCGAGCTATTTTTACGATCGTCTATCGTATAAAGAGAAAACATGCTAACAAAAAGCGTGAACACGTCGATGAGGCTTCAACGTCGACGCTTTGCATGGATTCTCGTCGATGGTCTAACAAGCTTCGTCGGAGGTCATTACCTCGCGATAGAATTCAGTGTCACAGTGAGGAGCTCCTGTGTGTATGCCATGGGACAACGAGCGGCTTTTACAGTCGTGAATCGTGAATCGAGGAACTCCACAATGGGCCCGCGCGAATATAGCGTTTGCGTAAGAGTGGCTGTTATACGCGTCGGAAATAGACGTATTATGGGATATATTCGAGCGTGAATTGGAAATGCGAGAGTTTCGAGGGCCTCTCAATGGGCTACGCGTCAGCGTATGATTGAAACGCTGAAGGTGGTGAGCTGGCTGTTTTCTAGAATCGAGAGGGAATTTTTTTATGAAAGCTGACAAATTTTACATTTTGTAACTACTGCAAGACCAAGCGAATTTATCTAAATACATTTAAAGGGAAAAAATGTTAACTCCCTATAACGTCAAGTGGTTTGGAAGTTAGACATCCGCATGTATTTATCTTTTAGACCTATTTTATTTCGTTTTTACTATATTACTGTATTTTACACGTATACCATTATACCAACACTTTATAACTTTATAACAGTTAATATATAACATAATAATGTATATAACAGTTAGTATATTCTAGTGTTCAGATCATAATAAAGGAACTGTAATGAGAATATTTTCTTAACAAGCAAATCAAATTTTGGTTTTAAAGGGCTGGAATGTTCAGAGTTGCTTCATTCTTCCCGCAAAATCCTCGATTATTTATCATTATACTGTTCTGTTCTTATCACTGTACCATCCAACAGATTCACATTCATAAGAAACCTTAATTAACAATACTGTATTTTTTTGCATGCACAGATAAAATCTAATTATAGGCAGATAATCGAAGACTTAGAAACTTCAATAGCCGCGGGAGTATAATTTTAGTATTGATATGCTGTATAGATTGGTATTAGCCTTCCGGTATTAATGCAAGGGTAGCACTACAGGCGGATTTATAGCTTTGTTGCTATAGATAGATCTTCTGCAAGTTTAAACAGTATGAACGGAGTATTCTGATGTCATTGAACTTGGATTAAAACGTAATTTCACACCCCAAGGGAAGAAGCTCCTCTCCTTCTTTACACATGAGGTGGGAAATTCGTATCAAAATAACTCTTATCAAACCTTGATCATAACACTAACAACCTCATAATTCAACTGGATACAGTTCTTCTGTGACAATTGAAGATAACGCTTACAGAAATTATATAAGGTAATGAATATTTTGTCCAAATGTCTGAAATTTAATGAACTACAAATAAATATGCTACAATAAATTTTTGCTTTTCGAAAAGGACCAAAAAAAATGACGCAATGAATTTATAACGATTTTTCGAATTAAATTAAGTAAAACAGATAATATAAAGCGTAATTTTCCACTTACAGGAAACAGTAACATTTCAATTTTGCAATAGAAAACAATGGAAACCCTAAGTGGGAAATAATTCTACATTAAATCCATTGTACCAAGATAGTTTGCTCGGTTACGGTCTTACCATATATTTTCAAGCATAGAATAGCATCTCCGCGTAAACTCAGACACGTACTTTGAGAAAGTACAGTATCATCCAAATAAATTATCCAATTCCATGGCTAGAGATCCAAGAATAAAGAAAACGTACTTTGAGAGCACTATGCGCTGTCACAGCAAACGCTCCTCCATTTCTTATCTAAACAACCAAGAATTCTATTTCATGTTCCCATCTGTGAAAAGCCAAGAAACTCGAACAACTTTTCTCTGCTCTCTCATTTCAAACAAAGCAACCATCTACCCATTTCCATCATTAACGCAATTAATTGCAACGACCACCAAAACCCCTTCCCAACCCCGCAACTTCAAGATCCCCAACTTTGCCAGAATTCTGCCAACGTCAAAGAAAGAAGGCTAATGGAAGAAGGTCCAGACCTTCGTCAAAGGATTCAGAAACGAGCACACATGCGTGTGGAAAAAACACAAAAGAGAAAAACCTCGGCAGTCTTTTGCTTTTCGACGTCACGCGAGACCAACCAGACGATCCCTTGGTCGACCCTTTACGGCCAAGGGTGTTGTCTCCTCTGCAGTAACCACTCCCATGAGACTGGAAGCCGAAGAGGAAGGAAGGACGGAAGGAAACGACCAGGCAGCCAACCAAAAGGACACACGAGGGCCAGGATGATATCGTTCTCTAGCTTCTTCCAGCAGCCAACGCGGTATTGATCCTGTTTGCCACGTGGCTTTAGTATTCGGCGCGCAAACTTTCGCGAAAACGTGTCCCGCATGCCTGCGGCGCCCCATAATTGTAGATTCAAAGGATATAATTCGAAAGAGAGACTACGGAGAGAGGATGACTCGGCTGAGGGTGAGCAGCGCAGAACCCAAGGAACACGACGTTGGATCCCCGAGGATTTGTGCTGCGGAGAGAGAAAGAGAAAAAAATGGGGGCGAGGGGGTCCGGAAACCGTCGAATCTCCAGCGCCCACGGCACCCTTGGCCTTCTAACGAAGTGAAAATTGCCTGTAATTCCCCCCCCCCCCCTCCCGCCCGTCGACGTCCGATTTGATTCCGCCACCTTCAACCTCGCCACCCTTTTTTCTTCTATCCTCCTAGCCGCGCTTACTTTTCTCCTCTCATGTTCGAAACTTCGATCGCTTTATGGTTTCTCCTAGTAGACACTGCAGATGTCTTTTTCCACGAGAAGAGACGTAAGAAGGCTCCTGATCAGCCAGCTGTTCATTCCATCAACGTGCACTTTTCCACTGGGCAAGGCTGATTCTTAATTCGCGCGTTGTCAAGGATACGCGGCTGGGGTTCCGAGGATATTCTCCTCTCTCTACTATCATGCCCGGAAAAGTGGGATTATTGGGCCGTAATTAACGTTCAAACTCTCTCTCGGGTAAGGATCGACTAGGGTCTCGAGCACGGACTTATTGGCTTATGCTTCGATAATATACGCGGTAAAACTGTGACCAAGAGAACAACGGCCTCTATTGGATTCTTCGTGTTCCTCTCGAGAGCGTCTTGATAGAATAGAATTTTCTTCGGGTTAAAGTTGGGTCGCAGAGATGAATTTTTTTATTCTTGTTTCGTGGAACTTATATTGCGATGGGGAAGTATTTTTATTTCCTTGGACCTCTTTATATAATGAGACGATGATATATATTTTTCTCTAAAATAAAAAGAGCTTATCCAAAAATATTCTTTTGCACTATTTTTGAAAGACAGTATGATTTATATTTGTTCTTTAGTTTAATATACTATGATCTGCTTTGGAATAGACGGAAAAAACCAAATAGCATTTAATTAAAAAAAAAAAGACAAAGTGATCTCTACAATTTTGCTCGATTTAGTATTATGAAAAAGATTGAATTATACTGAAATTCCTTGCTAATTTATAGTATTTATCTTCAAACGTGACTTTGAATTACCGCAGCATCGTCTTAAGTAACTTTTAGGTGAACTTTTAAAGAGGTACATCACCCGGGGGTATCTGAAGATAGGTGAAGTTTAAGATACTTTTTCATAATTAATTACCGATAAAAAAATCCTTAAAAGCATATAAATATAAAGATCCTTTCAGAGGATATAAATATAATTTTTAATGTTATTCCGATTTTTAAACAGTGACAATCGTTGCCAAATAGCTATTCGCTCTTATTACACATAGATCTACCAACTGTTTCCTATTTATCCTAAAAAAAAGGGATATTTGCATAGTCTGTTTCACGAATTGTTCAAACAGACAAACTTGTTTGTCGAAGGAAAAAAGTTCTTCCGTAAATGTTTGGAGACTCGTAGTGATAAAAACATACACATACGAATGGGAAAGCATGAAAATTCTCATATGGTGATCCACGTTACGTACAGGAACACGTGTGACCACCGGTGTCCTGCGTTGTCTGAGCCTGATAAGGCGAGTCAGCTTCTTTTCGACGATAGTGGAACCCCTTTTGTAAAACATACGCGGCTCGACGCGGAAAAAGTGAAAAGATGACGCGATAGGAGCCGGTGGTTTACGAAACAGGTGAAAAAAGGGGAGAATCTGTGAAGCTGACGGGCATTGTTCTGTGAAAAATGGAGGCGCGATGGAGGTTGGTTGGTGGAATTTTTTTAAAGAGATTATTCTGCTACTTTTCACGTCAAGGTAAATGAGCGTGAAATATGCTCTCGGATTTTAACATGATTTCTTTCTTTTAGATCTGTAGGAAAATCTCTTATAGCATTCTAGAAAAAGACGAGCTACTGATCCTCTGATAGATTCTTTACGCTATATTTAATTGGATGGAAATTTTAAATTAACCATTATTGAGATCTTAATAAAGGTCGGAAAAATTTACGATAAAATAGAAAGTAAGAAAATGAAGATTCAAATAGTTTACTGTCTTATTTGGATTAGCAATTTATAATTTTATTATAATGTACCTGGGTAAATTAATTCAAGTAAAATCACCCTCAGACACAGGATTATAATTAAAAAATCAAAATTAATTCTAGTTAAATCGATTTTAATTTCTACATATGCTTGTATGGTGATACGAGTTAAATCGTTATAGAATGGATCTTATCAAATAAATTAATTTGTTTCTAAATCGATCTAATGCAGATTTGAAATTATTTCGTGCCTATTTCTGCCTATTGTAATCATTACTTATTTAGCTTAGTTATGAAATGTGAATTAATATAAAGTAATAGTTTTCTACGAATAGAAAGATTTCTATATTTTATTGAAACATTTAATTAATTGTTACCCTCCAAAAATAAACTCCTTCGAAAGGCTGCAATTCTACAGATTTTGTACATCAAAAAATATTCTCGACACACATTAAAATTCAAGAGAATTTAATAATTTCACGAGAAATTACAATTACTCTTATTGCACGTTAAACTTTTGTGGATAGATTTCATCTATTTAAATCGAACAGCCGCCAGTATAAATGAAACACGCGTCGCTTATTTTTTTTTTCGAGTATTACAACATATGTGAAACTCGAAAACAATTGGAGGGGGGGGGGCAGGTACCAAATGTGCCTTGTTAGTTTAATTATGAAGTGTAAATTGACATAAAGTAATAGTTTACTAAGAAAAGAAAAATGTCTATATTCTATAGGAATGTATGATTAATTGGATGAGTCACTGTAACATTAACACAATGGTATGATATATCATACTAAAGTGGTATGCGCTCTAATGAGCCACCCCTACATATAATCCCTAATTAAACCCATACCTATCATACCACTAAGCAATTAAGCCGCATCCATTGGCTCCCTTCCACCACTAATAATTTCCCAGTAAAAATATGGAATATAACATTGGAGAAATCTCTTGAAATTTTATCTCGCATAACTCGATGAAAGATATTGAGCAGAATCACGCACTATATGGATACTATGTACCATCTGCAACGCTCTATTTACGAAACGCGAGAAATCTCAAGATATCTCCCTCTTGCATCTGTAAATTTCGCTTAACTAAACCTAGGAAAATTCGATTTGCTCGGAGCACTTTAAGCAGAACTTACGTAACTTCCTTCGCGTAAGTTCGCGAAGTAATGTTGCTAGGTTATGGACTCCGCCACGCTACTTGCGTACTTTGTTTTCACAAGCGTTGCAGTTTTCCAAATAATATCTCAGCCAGTGTTAATTTATTGTTGCACAGCAGGAAAAGGAAACTGGGTGGAAAATCTCTTATTAGGGAGTTACGTGTTAGACTTCTGACGCGTTTCCGTATAACAGCAGCAACGGAACTTTATTTTTCTTGCGTTTCGATTTTAGTGCCCGTGAAACGTCGTTTCTCCGAATTTTCAGATTAGCAGATGAAAATTATTTTTTCTAATTCTATGAAACCGATAATTATAATTATACTGCAAGTGTTTATGTGTTCATAGGAATTTTAAATGCGCAAAAGGGTACAGAATACCCGCGAAAAGGATGCAAAATTTACAAAATAATACTTAAAATATTTAATATAAAAAAATATTTAATATTTAAAAAATCTACAATATAATTGAAGTAAACCACATTAATGAAAAATAAATTTGCTGCAATGTATATATGTGTGCATTATAATAAGATTAGAAATGATTTTAGTGTATTTGACATCCATAAATAATCCAAATAGCATTAACATTTTATAAAATGTTTAGATTTGAAACATATGTCATAAAAGTTATTCAAACTACAAACCTAACATTTGAAGAAGAATGTATAGGTAAGAAAATTGTTGGAATTAGCTTCCAAATATAGTTTTTATTGAAATGAAATAAAATAAACGTTTAATAAGAGTAAAACTAAATACAAAGCTGGTTGATGTTTCCTTGCTGAGGAAACGCAGTGAAGTGACGAAAATCGCCTGCATGAACGTGCGGCTCGTGTACAAGAATGGCCCATGCCATAAAACGACGGTCAGGGAGGGAAAGCAAGAACCAAAAATGCACGTGTACTAATGGAGAAATTCAGCCTTCGCACCAAATGTGCAAAGGTCAGAAAGCATGCTGTCTCTCGGACACCCAGCTCCAGGTATGCCTATGCCTGCTAGGCTAAGAACGATCAAAATACCCAAACACAATTCAAAGTAAAATCAACAAAAATAGTTCAACATTGATTTGTAAATTACAAGATACGATGGTTTCCATACTGAACAGTAAACACAAGAGCAAGAAGTTAAGAAAATGTTAAAATTGAAGGTTTTTATAAACATAGAATAATGAAACTGATTAAATATTGTGAGAGAATGAATGGAATCCTATCGAAATTATTTTAACTAAATATATGTGTAATATATTGCAGAATTTACTTATGTTTAAAGTTTTACTCTGAAAAATAATAAACCGAATCGTTTGGGAAGAAATTAGCACCTAATCGTACAAGTTAGTCTATTAAAAAATTATATTTAATAATAAATACTTATTGAGAACGGAGAATAAATTAAATATCAATTGTTGAGACTGAAATGCTTCAATTCCTGTAGGTGTAATAATTTTCGGAATGTTAATCCCAATATGTTTACTACATCCAATTCGGGAGAAATATTCTCCCTCCAATGTGGTAAATAACCAATAAGAAATACAGATTTTGAATATTGCTTTTTTTTTGTATTCGTGGTGGACTTCTTCCAACGATGAACCATTTTCAAGTTTTTACGAAAGAAAGAAATTACGTTTTGCACAGAAAATTGTAAAAATACAGAATACTTGCAAATGCACTTGGAGACACTCGAAAACATACGGAATTATATTTTCTACGTGAAAATTAACCAAAGTATAAAGTAGGAGCGAGGAAAAGTTCCATTTTCACAACGAGTTAGCAAGAAATATAAAGTAAAACGGGGAAAAAAGCTGCATAATAAGGATAAGCTAAACAGAAGACGTTGAAGACTTCTCCACCTAGTTTCTGCAGTCGCAGAATGTCGTAGGTTTGCTAGACTATAAGCAATTAAGCTGGTTTCAGAAGTCGTATTGGACAGTGACGAACAACCGCGACAAAACCTGACAGAAAAATAATTAAAGATCGAAGCGAGATTTACGACGTTCAGGGTTCCACTGACTATTGGTCCCATAAAACATCGTGATCGAACGGCGTTCGAATCTTCGAAAATAACGATGATCGTTGTCGAATGTTGCAAAACGCAAGAAATGCTAAAAAAAACCATTGAAAATACCATTAAATGCGCAGATTACAAATCTATCTTAAGTTACAGTTAATCGCCTCACGATAAGTCTACTTAACACCTGTAAGTTTCAAATAGTTAAAAAAAATATAAGGCTTCTAATCATTTATTGAAATAATTTGTACAATTTACCAACAATGAATTAATTTCATTATTCTACACAAATAAAAATCTCTGATTTTATACGTTTCTGACCATCTAACATCCAATACAAAATCATAGATGTAACAAGTGCTCGTGTACAATTTTGGAAGCTCGAAAGTTTAAAAATTTCAAGCCTTGGATATTCGGAAGTTTGTAAATTCAAAAGTTCGAAAACTTGAAACTTCTCGAAGGATAGAAAACTCAAAAATTTAGAAATTGTTTTAATTGAATAGAATTACAAAAAAATAGTGAAGAGTATTTTATTTTAAACTGCTACATGCAAAACAGACAAAGGTGCCAAAGATAGATTCAAAGGCCAAGAACGTGTCGTTAGACATGACACGTCTAATTATTCAAATGAGAAAACGAAAAGACGATGATCACAGGAATTATCTCGTTTAATCTAGCGCCGCAGTGCTATAAAGACATCCGAAGGATTGCGAGCTTTCATCCTCGTTGGAGTAAGCTCGAATGAACGCACATCATCCGCGAGAGAAACGTTCCTTGATTCGACTTGCTAATTTCGCCAGGTGGACGTCCAACGAACATGGGGCAAACATTGACTCTGGCTGGGAGCAAACAGAGTCCGCGAGGGCACGGTGTCCTCTTTATAAAGACCCGGAAAGAGCTGATAAAGCGGGGCTAAAAAGCAGCGACAGGGGTGAGGGAGTACCTTCTCATCATGAAGACTTTTCACGGGAAAAATTCTTGTCCTCCGACGAGTACAAAGCGGCCTCTCGTTTTTCAGCGATCTCTTGAAGCGGTTCGGAAGATGGAGAGAAGGAAGTTGAAGAAAGAATCGCGGTGTAATTAGATGAGCGGAGGCAACGCGAGAACAAGGGGACTGTCACTTGTAATTCTCCCAATTACCGAGAATGTTTCTCCTTTCTCTTTACTTTATTTCTGAAGAAAAAGGAAGAAATCGACAGAAGTGGAGGGGTCGAAGATGACGTGCCGCTTAGCGGAAGGAGTAGGCGAGAGAAAAAGACGCGTTTCAAGGAAAAATTTCATTTCTTTCTGGGCCAAGTGGTGCTCGTGCCACCACCCCAAGAAGAATCCTTGCCACTCTTTCCTTCTTAAAACGATAAACGTGAAATAGAAAAAAAGGGGAGAGTGAGAAAGAGAAGAGGAGCTTTCAAGGGAAAGTTTTAACACGTTGGAGTAAGACCCGTTCTCCTCCTTGTACCACCACGGAAATTCCTTTTCACCTTTTTATGCCGCTCCCGGTTACGCTTCTCACCTCCCGGACCCCAGCGATACATTAACTCTGTTTGTTTCTGGCCGGATAAGGGAGCAGGATAGGAAGTTCCTTAACGAGAGACGCAACAACGCCAGCCACTGAACAACCGAGAAATCTCAGTTCCCTGGGAAACGTTCTTTCTTCTTCTTCGTGAAAAGAGCTGGCTGACGGAAAAGAGAAGCGAGTTGAAGTCGGTAGAGCTTTAATGCTTCGGACGGTGAACTGTTTTTCACGTTGCTGAAGCGAGACAGCATAGGAAGCGTAGCTTCCGTGTGTCAAGCTTTTGTTATCGATAACTATTGAACGGTAAATTTTAGCTGCTCTACCCAAGTAAGTAGTTCATCAGAAGTGGTTTGCGAATATTCCGGTTACAGTATGAAATAATATAGTATAATGCAAATATTTTCCGTTATATCAGGTTCTCTATTTTAATGGCACCTAAGCTATGTTCTTAATTTTAAAGAGTTTAAGTGTAACATTTCAACGAACGAGGAACTCCAAGTGTTGGGCTATAATAATACGGTATAAATCATAACATTCGTCCCTCGAAATTTTGTTGTTAACACTTAGAACTGTCAATAGAAAATTAAAACTAACTTTTGTCTCATGATTTTTTCAGTAGCTACATAAATCGTCTAAAAGTATTAATCACAGCGTTACGGAAGAACAGATACAATTACTTTGTTGTAATTGTAAAAATGTTAAAAAAACATTAAAGATGATAAATTACATTTTACCATTAACATTATATAATATCGATTCCATTTGGAAAATCAGAAATGTAAATAAATTTTAAGAAACCTACAGAGATTTTAAACAAAAGCTACGTATAAATTAAAGTAAAGCGTCAAAACGAAATAACAAATCGAAGAATCTCCAGAATAATCGATTCTAATTTTAATTCGAAGGTGCAAGTAGAATATACATACGAGCACTTGGAATGCATCAATAGCCTGAGTATCTCAAGTGCTTTCAGAAGAAATAAACAGAACGACTCCATCCATGGTGTTCTTCAAGCTGCATCGAACATGCAAGCTAAATCTGCATTTCTATAGGCAGAAATAGCAAGTACATATATATGTATATACCACAGAAGTGTTGATTAACCTCTAAGTATCACAGAGTATGATTCTATTTAAATTTGACACTTGACAGTACACATTGTACTAACATTCGTTCAACTATATAAAAAATCAATATAATCTTTAGATAGGATAAAGTTGTTTTTGATAATAAATTAATTCGAAAACTTTCTTTATCATTAACACTTTACCTTATAATGGCAAATTACGTTTTTATCATCATGTGAAAGATTTTATTTGCAACACTTTGCTTGATCTTCTTGAGTAAGCTTTTTTATGGTTTAAAAATTATTGTTAAAGACTGAACTACTATTACTGACCAACTATTATTTTATAATACATAAAGTATTCATGTTTTTTTTTAAACTCGAAGAGTAACAAGTAACTATACACATATTCAAGATTATAATTCTTCCCAATTCGATAACAGGATATTTCGATTTTCATAGTCTTCCTATTTTAATTCCATAAACAGAGACCGATCTGGTCCTAATAATTTTGAAAGGACCGCGTATTTCATAAGCGAATGAATGTAAGACCCTTAGTTTCATCCTTAAAAAAAGTTAATGCATAATTTTTTTTATTCAAATCTTAATTTGAAATACACGAAGGTGTTACCGAAATTTTGATAGATTCTTCCAGATTTTTACGCAAGTGAAATAACTGAAAAACACGTTTACCTACTAAGAGTTAAGTTCATAAACTTGAGGGTTATCAAGTACAAATTACATACAATATTTGGAAGTTTTGTGCGTGATACAGCACCACAGTTATGAAATAACGTTAGTCTTTCTAATCAATAAAAAATAAATGTACAGCAAAGGTTACTTCAAAATTTAGTTTTAATATAATAAGGATTTAGAATAAGATAATAACAAGATACTAATAAATCATTGAATTGCAAATTTGTCTAAATGAATTGTTTATATTATTCCGTAAGTCTATTAAAACGAGAAAAGTTGGAAAAGCTGTAAAAAGGAGAAAAAAATAAATAGAATATCATAAGAAAGGGGAAGGTATTTAGAATAAGATAATAAGAAGATACTAATAAATCGGGAAATTGCAGATTTGGCTAAATGAATAGTCTATATTATTCCATACGTCTATTAAAACGAGAAAAGTTCGAAAAGCTGTAAAAAGCAGGAAAAATGGATAGAATATCAAAAGAAGGAAGGAGATCACTTCACGCCTGTTCCAAGCTGTCATGCAACTCGCAATAATGAAACAAAAGTAGTGAAACAGGAGAAAGAGAAAAGGGGGTGAAAAATTCCAATTTTTTTCCCCCGCACGAGATCTCTCCAGAACCGACCTAGTCTCTTGCACGCGGAAATACCTCTCTTCTTCACCGTGTCATGGCGCAAAGGAGACAATTCGCGAGTGCGGAAAGAGAGGAGAGAGAAACGGTCATGGAATTGCGAGATTTCCTGATGCTCGAGTTACAAACGCTTTGTCCCGGCTTTAAATCCAAGCGGTTAGTGTCATGTTATGGAAGCAACACCACCACCCGTGGGCCAATTGTGATTTCTGCGTGCAGCTGCACCTTTTACTTTCCACTTCTCGTCCAAAGAGGTCCTTCTCTCTGATATGGAACGAGAATGCTTTCCCCCTACCACCCTTTCCTTCTTTTACCACCTGCAAACAATGCCAGGGATCCATTAAGGTTGTCATTAATCCTGGGAATTATTCGTTTCCTGTTACTGGAACCAAGCGAATAACCTGAACGAGTTGAATTGGACAAGAAACATTTCTAGGCTGTGGATAGTTGAAGTTTAACAGATGAAAGTTGATGGAATTTAATGTAATTGTTTGGATTCGATGATACAATAGCGAATAGCTTGGGTTGAGATGTGTTGTTTCACAAAATGTAGAAAGTATCTTTGATGCTTGTTCAAGCAACAATAATCGAAATGAAAGTGAATGGTTTAGATTAAGATATATTTCGATAATATTAGATTGGCTGAAAAGTTTTGGCGTATTTTAAAAAGGCGCATAGAAACGGAACTTTGTTAAGCAACGTATTTACCAAGATGTGTACTGAGACATATTTCAGACAGTTTCAACATTTCGTTCTTGAAGAATTTTCATTTTCTTCAGCGAAGAATTTCTGTGACGTAAGCGAGTTCCATCAGCTTTGAGATTTTTCAATCTTCTTCGAATTAAAGAGTTATACTAAGGACCTAAAAAATAAGAATCTGTCAGTATGAATAAATTTCATCATTCGCTCTATTATTTGTTGCTTTGTACTGCATTTTTATGTTTATAGTAACATCTACTGTATTTGCATTTTATTTTACTCTACTTCAAGATTATACTAAACATGATAAATGCAATTAATCTTTACGACTTTATTTTCAAATAATACTTCGAAATGTTTACTTCAGATCTTATTTGTGTCTGAGAATTTGTTGGCGTATTAACTTACATATTGCAATACAAATACCACGTTGCAGAACAGCGACAAGACTTTTCCACCAACATAATATATTATTGTACAGAATTGATGTTTTCTCTGATATTTATCCTAGTTAGCTAAATTATGCTGGGAATAACAGTAGATGACTTAGGTTGCGATATATTATTGTATAGAATTAAAGGTTCAATGAACTACGGATCTTTAGGCAAGCTCATAATTTTATAAACACAACTAAAGAAAGATAACATAAATAGAGATTTGTTTCACCCTCTAAGTATTTCAAAATGCACTTCACTTCGTGTTCTTCGTATATTTTTACGTTTCTGTGGATTTTGTTTTTTTTCGGCTCATAGAAATTTTCCATAAATGCATAAAATCCCCGATCTATTCATTAGACTTCACAGTTGTTTGCTAAGTTTGATCGTTCTTGAACAGCTCTGTGCTCTTCGATTATATTGAAATACATTTTTGAATCTATAACTATGGCAATTATTAAACCTTTTCTTAGTATTTTTGTAATTATTGCATATATTAGATTTATGTTATTTAATGCCTTAATGTACCATGTCAGATATAAAGTATTGAAATATTAGACGTAATTAATTATCACCCTTAACCTTATAACTTGATGCTACAATTGCAGTTCGAATTAAAGTTTATTACAACTAAGGTATATCTTTATGATATCCAAATCATACTCTGCATCATGGACTATGCTCGTGATTATATTGTCATCAAAAAGTTCACAATTGCTTGGTTTTCTCTCTGTTTTGTCGGTTTGTATCTCATGCTCTCCCATCCAAATAAAAATCCTCTTCTATTAGCGGGAATTAAGTTTTCCCTTATTGACATACGCAATATAGAGGATCTTGCTCTTCTTTATCTATTCATAGTATCCCGGAATGAAGAAGTTAGAAATTCATACTTTCACCTCAAATATAGCTATCTTTTATCAGAACTCTACCGTTCCATGTAAAGTAAATTGAGTACAGTAATTTCCATACAATGAATGAGTCACTTTCTTCAAATCTGACACAAATATAGTCATTCCATTAAATAGCATTATATACCGTCACGAGACATACAGCAAATGAACAATTTTTGAGAAAATGAGAAAACTAATAATCAAAACCAAAACGGAGAAAAACGCAAATGTGAGGAAATATTGAAAGATGTATTCATTATTATATTAATATTCCTTATTTATTTATTTAGTCACGGGTATAAAACCCATTACTGAATAATGTACAGAAAAAAATATATGCGAACGAATTATTCGTTGTTCGTTCCATTTAAGTTTATTGAGTTGTAATTATATTATAGTAATAGTAGTTATAATTTAGAATCAGTGCAATGCATTTTATACATTTTTGTAAAAATAAAAGTACAAGACTGATTAAAAAAGGTTTGCATCTTTTAGGAATTGCAAGAGCCTTTAAGTACCATCATTACGTGCAAATCTGTTTTCAAATTACTCACGATAAAACAAAATATAATATAATGCTAATAACCAATTAAGATAGTAATCGCTAATATTTCCAAAATGCACATGTGGGAAAATGTTTAACTCGTCGTCTGAGATAATACGATTTTACATTTCACATCGAAAAATTTTGATGGAGAACCAAGAAAGGTATGAAATTTTTAAGGTTTCCAGTAGAAACTAGAACATGTATTCGTTAACCCTTTCTGCAGCACAGGATGCAGCAGAAGGTGGGTGTAAGACAGCTTTGTGAAAGTAACGTTGATTTGTGCAGAGTGCTTGTAGTATGCACACGTTCTAGAAAGCAGGAACAAGGGTTGTTACCAGCTTGAGTAAGTTTCTACATCTGCAGGCTGTGACTTCACACTTCACGCCTTCCCTGCATTTGCGAAGAAAGGATTAACACTTTGAAAACATGCAGCCCTGGTGTACAGGAGAATATTTGCATATCACGTAACATTTGTCAAAGCATAAACCTTATGAAAGAAAATTCCAAAGTCATACAGTCTTAAACTGTTAGCTAAACTTTGTTTCTTGAAAATTAGTGAGCATTTCTGTGACTTGAAATATTTCTATGATGGTTCACTTTATTCTGTGGTCTACTTACTGTATTTCAAAAATTAAATTATCCTAACTTTATATTTACAACTTTCTGACTCTTAAGTGGAAATTAATATTTGGCCTGATATCACATCCCTTATGCCGACTTAATAATTGTGGAATCTAGAAAATTATGGAAATTTGTAACCCAATGTAACATTTTTTAAACCTTTTTTTCAGCTCTTAAAATTTTGTAGATATCAAGTTTTACTTCAGATTTAAAGATCATAAAATAATTTTTTATCGTATCTTTCAGCTCTCTCGCACATCTATACTTAAAAATTTAAAAATTTGCATATTCACGGTTTTAGCATACGTGAAACGCTATTTACATTTTTATTGCCACTCTTTTTCTACTTCGGATGCTGTTAGAAATCGTAAAAATCGTAAAACTACTTCCCGATTATTCTTCTGGAATATCGAAATATAAAATAATAATAACAAATCACAATAAGTTGCAAACATATCAAATGAATCAGCTAATTATGTCACTTGAGTTTTGAGTTTTAACCAATTTAACCAAAAAAGTGGGCGATCATTTTTCAAGACACATATCACTTTTAATTTATTTTTACGGACAAAATTAATTTCAATTTCTACTTTTGCCGGACTAATTTTAGCTACATTATGGTGCTTCATCTTTTCCTAACGCTTACATTCAATTTCAAACTCTTAACTTGTAAGTACCTACTACAGTACTTAGCTGTTCAGTTTCCAATAATAAGATTGAACGAGCCGCTAGACATCTTTAACCTAAGCCGACGACATTTTTATTACACGAAATATGTAAAACCATCACGTCTCGCGCGGCCAAACCTCGATATCCCATAACGTCACTTTCGTCCATTAAAGAAACGAACCTATCGATTCTCGATAACGTATTCCCGTCCGGGTAATTTGTTATTCATATCCACCATGAGATGAGAAGCTGCCTCCCTTGAGTACTCGTAATTTAATACATCGTTCGTAGCAAAAAGGAGAAGAAAATCCTGTAACTGAAATTTCTCTGGACTATACATCTGGGATCTACGTTCCGGAATCCATCGAATCTCAATGAACACCCTCATGCTCGCTTTATATCGCAATGCACCATCTACTAGCTGCGAATGGTTTCGTATTTATATAATAAATACGCTTTCAAGAATGAAGCGTAACAGAGATTGGAAAGTAAGAACTCCAAAAATGCGTATGATACATGTGCTTGTGGTATGTGGGTACGTTCGCACGCCCAACGGCGAGAATTTAGAAAACAGAGGTTCGTGAGAGTTTTACAAACGAAGCCGAGCTTGGAGAAGATGTTGTAACGAAATTTGAATGTTGATACAATATGGATTCCGTAGCAAGACGGGGACAGTTCTTGTTTTCATACGTTTTTTTGTTTGTTATCAATCCTGTCTTGTAAAAAGTGTGACCTATTTGATGTGGAAAATCATCTGATTCGGTAAAGTCATAGCAAGAATGAAGCTTTAAAAATATAAATATAGGGTCTTTCATTAAAAACGATGGATCTTAAATACTCGGTACGGTACTCAGAGCAATCTATTCTTTCTTCTTTCTCTCCTGATTTTTATATAGTGATGTGCCCATTTTCGGAACATGTTTATAATGCTGCTTAATCGATTTAATGATTACGTTATATTTCTGTGACGATTATATGTGTACTATAGCTAAGCAAGTAATATGTGCAGTCAGTCGCAAAAGTCTACATATATCTCCAGCTTTCAAATAATTTTAAATATACAAGAGACTCTGTCATTTTAAGAACCATCAAGAGGAATCATACAGGCTGTCAAAATATGGTAATGTTTTTCCTATTTGTTTACAATAAAATATACGTAAACCAAAAATACGATTTAACGAAAATTTAAGTACGTGTATCAAGGTTTACACAATTTATTGTTACAACTATAAGATATTTATACTTCGTTAGATCTTCAGATACATCTGTGATCTCCTATAAACTGTGTAGCATAATTCAAATTACATCTTATGTACTTTTAGGAGCAACTTCATTCATACAACCAATGATACCTTTATAAAACATCATTTAGGAATCTTCTTAGGCTGTACTTTTCTATTTTATGAATTTTCATGCCATAGTTATTATTCAAAAATATATCTTAAAATATGTAAATATTTGAAATTTAAAACGTGTACGTAGACTTTTGTTTTGACTGATTGTATTACACAGTAGCAACTTCGCTTTCATAATCAGCGTATATGACACCAATACAACGATGAAACGTTTTAATCGTTGCTTTTTTTTCTTTTATTAAAAGTTTGCGCAATATTGATAACATTTCTCAGATTAAAATGTTACTGAATACCATATGTATATAATGTAAACAATTTGGATTATGTTCCCTGTACGAATACCAATTTTTACTGTGTAGTTGGTGGAACACTACATTATGAGTACGTGGAAGTTGGTGGGCGTTAAAATAGAAGTGTTAAGATGTAATACAAGTATACGGTGAAATAAGGAACTCATAAGGCGTCAACACGAAATTAGTTTACAAGATACGTTGGCTCACATCCGAGTCGAACTGTTTCCATTTTAGGGCTGCTTTAGTGCAGTGTGGATGCTTACGCGCGTGGATAAATGAATATATCCAGCATTTAAGGCTTTATGAACTTGCTTCGCAGATTCCAGCAACACATATTCCTATCTCTTGTTATAAAATAAAATGACGCGAGTTACATTCACTTTCGACATATTACCGTTTAAAATTTTGAACAAATGAAAATGTAAATTGCAATCAAATTGAATTGTCATTTTTCTTTTATGAACGGAAACCTGATTCAGTTCTAGCAATTAATGCAAATAGTGCGTATTTTACGAATATTTATGAAAAAAATGTCACTTTACGTTTTCGACTTACTTTTTCACATAGATTCACAGTTTTTCAGCTTATACCACCAGTTCGGCAATATCCTGTACAATTTTAGGGCACATTTGACTGATGCGTCTGTTAAATAAGTCTCACCTATCTCACACGTATCACAGATTGCTTGTCTTATTTTTAACAAGGTATCTTTTTCGTTATGTTTATGTAAATAATATCACAGAAAAAGGCTGTCATTTTAAATATAATAATTTTATCATATTCCTTCGTTTCAATGAACTATGGAACACATTTGCCTAATTTACTCTGTAAAGCTTGAATCAGTGTGATACTGACAAACAAGTCTGACACCATGCAAAATAAACATTTTAAATGAGAATTATCTCGCAGTATAAAGATAGTAGCTACAAAAAAAGAACAGTTAATGCTATTTGCAAGCATAAAGCCTGAAAGGACAAACAAGTTATGCAACCGTATCATACCGCGAAACTTTCAACGTCGTTCTCGAAAAATCTCGTCACAAATACCGCACTTTTACGACGCCATCTCGTCCCGTCCCATTTCTCGCATCTATAACGATAAGTTCTTCGCTATCGTTGCATCTCGTTTTCTACAACGTCGGAAAAGATTCACAAAAATTCACTTCGACGCCGTGAAGGCGCCACAAAAGAAGAAAACGCTTTTTCATCCACCAGTAAACTTGGTCCGAGCGTGTAACGCTGCTGGCCATTAATTATTCATCCCACGTTTCGTAAATGCTACGCGCTAGCTGCGGGCCTGGTAATTTCAAAAACGAGAAGCCGGCGTTTTTCACGGTTCCCAACGAGTCTCGTTGACGGAGGAATCGCGTAAACGACGCGCCGCGCCGGTGCCTGTGTCGCGACGCGACGCAAGCTCGTCCGGAATTACGTAACATGAATATTAAACGAGACGCATCCAGCAACATTTGAGACGCCTTCTGCCTCTTTCCATTGGGATATGCTTCGTGATTTTCCATCGTGATTTTGCAAGAGAAAACAATGGGTTCGTCTGGGGCGTTAAGCTATGGAAGAGTGAAGGAAAAATAGGTAAGAATATATAAAAATAGAAAAGCATTAAGCAGATTATGAGACATGGCAAGGCTTGACTCGATCAGATGTAATGATACAGTAGGCATAGTAATTATGATAAATATAATATTATAAATATGGTAAATATTATAAATATAGTAAATATTATAAATATGGTAAATATAATAAATAGGATACATATTGTAAATATAATACAAAGTAGTACTACCTTCCTTAGTTTAATTGCCTCAACATTTTCAAACACAATGAGAATCAGGCTTTAAATTATAGAAATAAAATACGGCTAAAAGTGCCATTTTAAAGAACATATATTTTTTCTATAAAAACGATGTTTATATAAGTACCAATATTAGTAAATAAGTAGGGAACTGTTATGAGAGTAATTAATACAGTTTGTAATATTTCGTATCTAATGGAGGATGTATGTTATAGGATCAGTTTCATACATTAGGCGGAATGTGGCAACAAACATAATCACATCTCGTCTAAATAAAGCGGAAAATTGGAAAATCATTAAATATGAACATCAGACGGTAAAAAATTAATTCTGCAAATGATCGATTCCCTCTAGTATGATTAGAATGGTTTGTACACACCACAGTAAATCGATTGATTCAAATGTTTAAGAGCTCGAGGCATAACAAAAATGCACATACTGTGTGAACGCTGCTTTCGGTCATCATCGATACCACAAAATAACTGAACCAATCGAAAAACTTTATCGTCTGAACGAGCTCTTAAGCCTACTCGTCAAGAAGAGGACGACGGCCTTTGCAATAACCCATTTCCCATTATGTACTGAAGAGTGCAGTTAATATGTATAAGTAAGTACATACATGCATATTATAATTAGCATGTAAAGATAAAGGTTCATATTTCTTTCCTTTTCTTATACTTTTCTTAATCACTATCATTTTCTAATTGATTTTATCAACCTATTTTATTGTAAAAATACAAAATAACACATAAATACATAGTAGTATGTATTACAAAATAAAACTTTATAGTAAATTGTACATTATAGTTAGTATTTGGGGAGGTGAAAAATTTTAGGTGGATTTTCAACTACGCGATTAGTTTGGTAACGTATCACCTGCGTTATTCAAGGGACAACTGTAGTTGCGAAATTCGTATATTAGTACAATTGTCTATAGAGTCCTGTAACACAAGATATTTTAATTTAATTTAGAAGGGGCGTGGAGTTCTAAATATTTTAAAATATCTTACAAAATACATTGGATGATAGAGTGAACCTCGACCAAATTCAACTAAAATTGGCTTGGTTAAATTACAATAACTCAACCCCGCCGTTCAGTGCATCGACTGTCATTACTTGGTATACTATTTACTATTCATCACGTTTCCCTCGTTCATTCTCATTATATATATTTTCTTCCCTCGTCATGTTCGAGAGCTAATTTCTGGAATGAAATTACTGCCATGCTCGTGGAAATTACAATGTGGGTTCTCGAACTCGCTTAAATTTAAGCGGGCCATTATTATAATATCGTAAACAAAGCTAATATAATACCTAATGATTAATCCTTCTGTGATTAAGTTATATTTATTTTTGGAGACTTGTTGTTATAATTAGCATTATTTGCCTGTATAATGAATGACAACTTAAGATTAATGTTTGAACTTTTGACTGCAATATACAAGGCGTTGAGGGTAGCAATGACCAGACTGCAGATCTTTATGCATTTATCGAAAATTTAAATATGTAAAAAGGTACAGGATGCAAGTAGTATTAAAAAATATAGGGAATACTAAAAAATACAAATTACAGTGCTTAAAGTAAAATACATTTTACAGTATCTAGGGGGTGAAACGATCCGCTGTTGAGACATCTTTACTTTAATTTAATTTGCAATAATCTGAATTTGCATAAAGGTCTGCAGTCTAGTAATAACGAACTTAAGAAGCACATGTTTAGAAAAATATACTTTTTCATGGCACAGCAAATGTGTTAATACATTTTTTTTCTACAAGAACCTAATATTTATACTGGAAATGAGGACGAAATCCACAAACCAGACCAACAGAAATGTGCATTAACCCCTTAAGTGGATTAGAATTAGAAAGAATTATCATAAATTTTGCAGTGTCGAGTTTTTAAGTTAATGTAATAGAATAACACAAATATGGTATGGAAGTTCAATATACAATTGTTTCAAATATTTTACGAAAATTTCAAATTAGGTTAAACCATTGAAGTTAATGCACAAATTGAGTCATCATAAGCAGCGGATATATCCGCACTCAAAGGGTTAAGTGCTTCCACTGGTCAAGAAAAAGTTAAATATTCTTGTAAACTTTTTAAAGAAATAAAAATGCGAGTGTTATTGATGAATGTTGTTGACGATTATTAAATGGGCACACATTTAGGTGACACTTATGTACGTGTTGAAGACTCGATATATGTGAAATTCTTCGAGTAATTTTGTCTTAAAATTGTTAAAATTATTCAGAAAATATTTTTGGTGCTATACATGAAGTATAGCATATGATTTATGACTGAATCTATGTAATTAACAATACGAGTTATTCATTGCTTTAGGCACGTGTTTTACGTTTATTTGTTCTGGATATTTGTTTATCCATAAATTTACATGTCTGATATGTTACAGCCTAAATAATCCATTTATAATCGTTTGTTTGAAGAAGTGTTAATTCATAAACATGTAATCATAAGAACCATAAATTTTTCAAAAAAAACTGTTTGAAGCAGAACATTTTTTGATTCTCGGTTAGAAACCAAATCGCAGAAATTGTCTATGCTGATATGAACAGCTTTAGGTATAATAATGCTTGTTAATTCAACAACCAAATCACTTTATTATTCAGCAATCAATAATTACGTGCGCATTAACAGGTATCGCAAATATTTATTTCACTTAATACGATAAATGTCTCCCATATACATATGTATTGTTCAGCAGTAATTTTCAATATTGTATGCTTGGTTATCAAATGGTCATTATTTCCACAACAAGTAATGCAAATAAGTACTGTTAATACAAAAATTCCATGCATAACTTCTCGAAAGATAATGGAAAATAATTTAAAACAAAGCGTCATAGAATATGCATTTGAAGTATTTCCACGAAAACAAAATTATTCACGAAAAAAAGCAAAAACATATATATTTTTCGAGAAATGTGTTACATAGAAGCCTGAAACACAAAATACTCCCGAAAACTCCCTGAATACGTGCAAATGCGTCCAGAAATATAAGATTCTAAAAGCATGAAATATTCACAAGGGACATAAGGATCCCCCAGAAATATACAATTTTTAAATATAGACGGAATAGACACGGAAATTCTTTAATATAATATCAAAAAAATAACGGAAGAAACAGAATTGTCAAATACAGGGTGGCCACTGAATGACATATAAAGCAAAAGTAACTTTCACAAACACATGTTTCTTCAATCTTTTATTATTTTATTTGAAAATATAATTAACGGATATCTTTCAATATTATGTGTAAAGAACAACATCCCTCAAATCACCACCACTTTCCTGTTTACAAATACGGGCTCTTTCCACAGCACATATTTTCCATGACTTTACTGATGAAATTCCCTGGGATTCTCAGTACCCCAAAACCTAAGAGAGTAGAGTGAGTTAACTCTAAAGTTTTAATAATTGATCTTTCACTGGAATAGAAAATCTCAACGAGTTTTACTCGTTGCTGGACATCATACGTAACCAGTTTTAATCTCCAATGGATGCTTTATTACCCACAAAGAAAGGAAACAAAAAAGAATGAAAGTGAACAAGTTACAACTTTCACAAACCCTTCAGTCTTTCGGTGGCCACCCTGTACAACATATAATTACAGCATTCTGAAAACCCACAAATTTCAATAAATATAACCCTAACTTTTTCTCTCTACAGCACAAAAGAAACCCTCGTGAATTTTATTGCTTAGCGCCAGCACGAATCAAAATATCAAAATTCTTCTTAAACACAAATATATGTATACTGTATCAATGGATGCAAATTTCTCAAGCTCCCAGCTCTACAGCTAAACGGGGCCCCCATAATCGACCACATAACTACAGCCATTCATCGAGCATGGAATTTTCTCGCGAACCATTTAACAAACCAAAAAAAAAAAACATTTCCTCCACTCTACATCGATTATTTCGTTTGTTCCGGCGCAATCACTGCCATCGCTGCATTGCATAATAATGCAGAGTTTAATCGAGGGTGCGCGCGGTACATGCGACACAAAAGCAGAATGAACAAAGCGGCGAGTAAAACAACGCAGAATTATCTGACAGTGTTTTTCCAAGCGCCGAAGACTTACAAGGGATGAACTCGAGGGACGAGTCTAACACGGGGAACACGGGGGGGGGGGCGGAATATTATCGAATTAATTAGATAATAAATATATTCAATAATTAAAAATATTGTACTTGATCACATAAAAACACTCGAAAAGAGTATTTTACTTCGTCGTGTAAAAAGCTGTTAAAAAGTGGAAATAAATATGTTGTGTCACTTGAACAAGAGACCCTAAAAAAGCTGCATGATCGTGTAAAATTATTGCTGTTATCGGCAGCCCGTTACCCTTGAATTTCGATTTATTTCGGGCGTGCATCGATGAGGGTGAAATATGTGAAAATGTGTGGCGAACAATGGAGTGAATTGGCCGATAGAAATGGAGTCTGCGCGACAAACTCCCTTTGACTGTGCTATTTCGAAAAATCTAAAAGGCTGAATGAAATTATTGATGTTACAACCTGTTGCGATTCAGAGAGATGGTCTATATATACGTTCCACGTTTACCTTTCTATCGCTCGTTTCACATTCAATGGAACTACTTTCACCGTTTGGAATTTCATGAATTGTAATTGCATTTTCATTGAACCCATTTACAAGAGAATTTGATTTTATTTCATGATTCTACATATAAAAAGTTGATTCGAACGTGCTATTCAAAAAGTTAACAATCTTCACATTTAGTAGTTTATTCGATGTTCAATTTACACACATTCCCCGAGTAAAATAAAATCTAACATATCGCAATATGATAAATATGAGATCAACACAATGAGTAGAAAATTGAATGAAAATAAATACACTAAGAAGAATACAACAGTGATTTTCAATGGAAGCGATATAATAACTAAAGGGAGCGATAAATCTTTGTAAACTAATGTAATGGATACATTTGTTCAAAATTTAGGTTTTTGAACTTCAACAAAGTTTCCAACTTACGATTAGGCTCAATGCAGACGAGCGACTTTTCACAGCACGACCGTATGTCTGCTTTTGCTGTTTTAAATTGGAAAAATAGGAAGAAAACATATGATCGAGCATCTAGCACAAGAGATACATTAAATAAATACGGTATATGAAGTTTCTTTTTAATTGAATTAAAACTTGTTGAGGAAAAGGTTGGGTTAGGTTTGGGTTAGGTTATATGAATGTGCGTACATCTACTCGAAGTCATAAAGACTTATATAAATACAGTAAATATTTATTAATATATTAACCAGATTCACATATTATATAACAATATACATTAAAATTATCTTTGTTTATAAAAAATAATTGCTGAAAAATGAGCATGATTTAAAAATGAGGTCGACAGAATTTTCGAAATGAATTTTGAAACTGAGCAATATGAAAGTTGTCGAATTTACAATTCTTGATTTCAAGAAGCTAAACAACTTTACATTCTTTGAAAATTTAAGATGGAGTTTCATTCACCAAAAAAATTTAGTACAATACAAGAATTATGTATAACTATTATAATACAAATTCAAATTCATACAGCATATGTATTTATTATAATTCAATATCCTCCGGTGTTGAAAACTTTCGAAAATTCCACTAATCAAATTTCAATCTCCTTAAAGAAATTTCAATATCTCATTTCTTTTCATGAAAAATCTGAATGCTTCAATGTTTTTCTTTCGGACATCTCAATAAGAAAATTTCATTGCGCCAATATTTTTCTTGAAGACCTTCAATGATAAAATCTCAATGCACCAATATTTTTCTCGGAAACATCTCAATAATAAAACCTCAGACTGTTAATATTTTTTAGAAAAGCATCTCGAAAATAATCTCAACGTGCTAATATTTTTCTCAGCGACATCTTAATATTAAAATTTAAATGTACCCATATTCTTCTTAAAGAAATCTCAATACATCAAATCCTCCAAGAAGATAGAGATTTATCTTCTGAAGCTTTTACAAAAGTCACATTGTTAAATCGAAATAGTAACTCGTTTATTTGGCGTGGCACTTTTTGCTCGAGTTCAACTTTCTTGAGCGCCACTAAAAAGATTAGGATGCATAAATTTCTAAAAAAAATATCTGAATACGCCCTCTTCCATCGATAATAAAAAGATTCAAGGAATGGAAACGAAAGCATTAAATTTAGTAACCAATGTGTTCCACCACCCCTCCGGAAAATGGTGGAAAAATTTGCGTTCACACAAGCGCGGCTCGTTAGCATCGGGACGCGTTCGTCGACAGCCGCCGCCACTTCGAACACGTGTTTCGTACACGCCGGCCTAGCGGTGGCATAAATATACATGGATATGGTAAACAGGAACATGTGACGTTCTAATCTGCGCGAAGACGTTCGCTCCACCCCCGCACGTTTGTATACTGCCGCGCGTTTAGAAGTTGCTCCAACTTTGCCCCGTGAATTGAAAGCGACAGAGAAGTTTTTTAATCAACGAGGAAACGCGCGAGTCGAGCTAGGCTTGAATTTATAATCGCCCTAATTCGAGCCATTACTCTCGCGAGACAGTGCCTATGGTCTTAAACCTTTGCCCGGATTGAAGTAACTTTGAACCATTCGCGGCTACGTGTCGATTATGCGAACATCCCCCTTTGTTCTAAGAGTAAGGCGTCTCGAAAGATTCATCGCTATCTTTTAAAGTGATGGATCTTCAGTTTCTTTCTTGCGCTCTGCTTGTGATTTAGGTTAGTGTAAAAGTGTCGGAATTAAAAGGAATAAGATGTGAGTTGTTCGACGCACCTGAATCTTTTTATTGTGAATTAATTGTAAGAGCTAAAGGTACGAGTGTTGGGACAATAGATTGTCGAAGAGTGGCGATTACGTTGGCCAGGGCCGCGTTCGGCAACCCTGTCATAAATCAAGAACAAGAGTCCCAATACTCGTGGCCCGCGTGACGCAGCGAGAGCTGTCGTCGAGGTCGTGCGAGACCTGGGGCCACTTCCACCCCCTCGCAAGGGTGACGTAAGCCAGTCCCAAGCTTGGGACAGCGGGGGGTTTTTTCGCAAGAAGGGAGGGAACGGACGCCCTGTTTTTAAGGGCGGAGAAAAGGAGGAGGCGGTGATTCCTCCGTTTGGTACGGAGAGAAGCGGTGATGGCGAAGCGCGCGTTAATAAAGTGTTTGTTTTCCCGAACTGTCCAAGTAAGTTCGGCCCCTATCCTTACATAATGGAATTATTGATATGCAAAGTTGCTCGCTTTGGTGAAGTAAATTTACAATATTGAACTTCGTTTCTCCTCATGCTTAACTAAATGGCAATGTACTACATATACGTGTTACTGATAAAGTATGAAATCGGGGTTGATTAATTTAGGTAACATATACGTTTCCTTGACATTTTTGACAAAGCTTAAAACATCAAGGACGTAGACAGAGTTTTGTTTTGACGGTGGGAGGAAGGGTGTTAAACCAAAATAGATTTTAACACTTGCGTTCGAAAGGCGACTCTCGTAAAATACCATAGGTATTTCATACTCTTGCGTTAACAGGTGAATCGAATAGTTCACTTCTTTTTTTTTTATGAATCTGTGCTTCTGTGGTTGATGGTGTCGAACATTTATATTAGTATGATGATTCATTAACTGTATTTCAACTATGGTAGAAGTAGCCGAAGTTTATTGGCGTAGGAATACTGCCAAAGCAAACCTAATCTATAATTGGTGTAGCAATTTATGGTTGAGACCTATCTAGATGCTGTAAACATTCGTAAGTCATTGCATATTGGAACAGAATAAAGGTTTCTATAGAAAACTTTGCATCGACGTATGGGATCACTAACTTGTGAATTATTAGAAACTTTGTAAAGAAATCTTTTGTCCCAAGAAGTAAAAAAAATTATTATAATATATCACGATAACAAATCTTTAACCCCTCAACGTTCAATGTGATCTCTACAGTTTCCTGATGGGGTGTTATTTTGTTCTAGTAAAAATTGCTGAATTCAAAAGAAATGTCAGCAAATAGAATGTGTGTCACGTCGTATTCGTAGGTGGTATTTTCCATTATAAATTATTGATGTGATTTTCTAGGAATGCTAGAATTAGAATCATTGATTATTGAAATGGTCTATAATTCAGAAATGTAGCTATCTATTCCCCTTAGGGTATTAAAAAATTCACAATATTCTACCGAAACGGCGAATCTTTAATCTCTATTGTGTCTTTTGTACTGACTTCCGTGTGTCTATTTCAAGAATTTCTGAAGTCAGTAAAAGGGCGAAATATTTTAACGTTCTATTCTAAATTTATCGCGGTTCCTTTTCTCGTATGAATTGTTAAATTGAGTTTGCACCACATTGAACCGCAGAAAAGTTTGTATTGTCCTGGGATCGTCGATTACTGAAATTGTTCCCGACTCGGAGTGGTATCTACTATTTCTTGGGGCTGTTAGAAGATTCATCGCGTTCTAGTGGGAAGATGAATCTTTAATCTCAGCTGCACTCTCTCACGTTGTTGTAGTTCTTACGGTTCGAATTAAAAAAGGAAAATGTAAAGCTACATCAACTATACACTGAACTTCACTCTTAAGTTCTTAAAAATATTGTATAACTTGGCCTCATTAAAGCAAATGATACAATTATTTTCTTTACCTGTGATGATACAAAAGTAAAAAAGTATTATATGATTTGAATTATAGTAAAGGATACTTAATTGCAAGGAATATTTTTATTCCAAAGACAATTATCGTTCTATATCAAACACCTTGTACATTAATTTTATTATATATTTTAAGACTTCACAATTCGAAATGATACATCAAATGAATGTTGCTAGTTAAATGCTTCAGAATATTATCTGACGACGAATGGACAAGGTATTAAAGTTTAATGTTCAGTTTTGGCGATGAATATATTCTCCATAAATTGGATTATCAACTTCCCGAATATACATAAAGAGTAAACAGTAAATTTCTTTTATAAGTATCAATATTAATTAAGTAAATAAAAAGCCGTTGGGCCACGACCCAATCATACCAGTTTAGAAGTAATAGTCTAATTTATTTTTCAGTTTTTAGCAAATTTAAATTAAAATTTTAACTACAATACATTACTTTCTACAGTTACTCTTGAAAGTCTACGTACAAATTTTAAGTTTCAAAAATATACATATTTTACAACATACTTTGGAATAATAAAATTGACATGAAAATGGATAAATTATAAAATCAAAAGGACGAAATATACATAGAAAATGTTTCACAAAGAGAGCATCATTGATTACACGAATAAAATTCGCTTTCCAGGCAAAAATACGATGTAATTTTATGTAAGTTAAACAAATTACAGAACGTAACCCATGCATTAGGAAATGTAAAAAAGTATAAATACAGTTATACCAATAAGTATTGAATAATTTCTACGTACACTTTACATGCATGTATATTTTGTCCTAAACAAATAGAAAAATTGTCACTATATTTTGACAATCTGTTCAATTTTAATAAATAAACAAATTCCTATTGTGAGAACGATCGAGATTTCTGTATTGTTTTAAATATTTGAAGTTTAGAGGTGTGTGTAAACTTCTGCAACTAACTGTATAAATACACGTGAGACACTAATTTGTAGAGAAGTAGGAAATTCCGTCTTGGTTTCAGTTTGGGTTAACATTGAATACGGTAAATTCTAAAATTCAAAGTTCAGTTGGCAGAAAACCGCAAAGATTTAATTTACCTGGTTCGGCCTCCACTTTCGTTATTTCACCTCGCATACAGTAAACACATTGAAAACAGTTACAAAGCAGTTTTCCCGACCCGTGTAACTTTATCCTTTCCCTTTGTGAAATTAATTGCTGGAAGCTAGCAAACATTATAACGCGTCGAGGTCAAAATCAAGAGAACGATTCATGCAGTTTTCATCGCGATTATCTCCAACATGAATGAAATTCAGTGATTAATAATTCAACGGAATTAATATTAAATCGTATCCAACCGATTTATTAACCTTTAGAAGTTATTATCAAAGCCAACAACAACAGCAAGTGTAATTAAATGTTTTTATTGTTACATGAAAATACCACATTATCGTTTGCAATGGCTGACAGAATCTATTTTATTCATTCAATGTTCAAGAATATTATTTCATGATGATACTACATTTAAAATAATATCTTTATTTTATAATCTCTAATAAACTTAATTTAAATTTAAATATTAGGTAATCGCAATGCACCGTTTTCTATGAAAATTCTATTCGATCCGCCGAAAAGTAGTATCAAAATTTTCAGTAAAAACAATAATTATTATTTTTTAAATATAGGTAAAAATAGCTTTATTTCAAATCATTCATTAAAATACCACCCTTTAAAATATGTACAGTCAGTCACAAAAGTCTACGTACATTTTTAAATTTCGAAGTCCGACTGCATTTATAGAAAGAAACGTAACTTTTGTTAAAAAAATATATCAGCATTATCTACTGCAAAAATCCGACATTACATTTAACTGGTCCAATACAGAATAAATTAATGCATATCCCAACATTGAAGTAAATCTTGTTTGGGATAAAATTTGCTACATAATAGCCTCTGAAAGTTACTAAACTAATTTCAAATAATAAAATATGAAGACCACAGGGGAAGAACTTGACAAGTTCACTTTCTTCTATTTTCTGTTATTGGTGGCATTTGATTTTAATTATCCAAAGCAAAAGGGGAAAATTCTTAATAAACTCCGAGATATAAACATTTTTATAATACGCGTATAAGGAAATAACTTGACAAGTCCACGTAAAACAAACAAATAATATAAGTCCACAATGAAGTTTGATGTTTAATAATTTCACTGAAGACAAGATAATGGGATCATAAGTAATTAATACCAAAATTTATTATTATTACTATTATTATGTTCATTATTATTAATATTACTATGTCATTTCAACTATTTATTCTTATTTGGCACTTACATGATTTTCATGTTCTAATTCGATAGAAAAGTAAGTAGAAAACAATTTTATTTTCACTGTACTTTAAGTGTAACTTTATGTTCTTGTATAAGTTGCTTGAATAACATATTCTTAGAATATCTACCATTTTAAGCTATTATGTAAAATTTTGAAGAACATAAGAAAAATCCCTGCATAAACCGGAAACCGAATACCAAAACAATTTTATAAATATGGGACTGATTTAGAACGTTTTGAACTTTAAGATTGTTCTCCTCTAAAATTACGAAAATGTGACTTATCATGTTCTTCCCATGTGGTCTTCATATCGTAACGTTCTTCTTTCCAAAATGCAAAATTGAACGCATAAAAGCATATACAGGTTATCGATCGAACATTCTAATTTCAACGAGCATTAAAGTAAGACATTACTGAAACATGGTGCAGCCTACGGCGGAGTCGAAGACCTCCTGCTAACTTTATAACAACGAATAGAGTAGAAACTACGTATCCGTAAACGGTATCTTATAAAAATTAGAAGAGATAGCAGAATGCACAATTACCAACTAACTTCGAGATCTAATCACACGATATGAACTTTTAACGAATTCACAGTTTTGCGATGCGAATACCTGTTGCCTCAAACTTTCGCTTTGAAAAGTTTCGAAGTTGATAAGCTTAATTTTAAACGGCACGATTCGCATTTTATAACTGAATTCCTTTAATATTATACGAAACTTATGAACTTCAAAATTATGTCTTAATATGTTACGCAATATGATTTAGATGAACAATCAAAATGTCAAAATAAAAAATATTCTATGAAATCGTACACGTTGAGTACTAAATTTAGAGCAAGAATTTAATTCTTTGATTATTTTGTAAAATAACGTTTATTATGTGCAATGATTCTAGTAATCTCAATGTTTATGTATTATTAGTTTCAATTGCAATTAAATTAATTTTGTAAATTTTGTATTTACAATTCGAAATAAAAGTTGATTACCCAGTTCCTTATGCTGAAATTGTTTCCAATAACTTTTCGGAATACTTGTGCCACTCACCTGCAACAGAAATGGAACAATTATGTTAACTGATTTCGTATAAGTAGTGCAATTTTATTATACAGTTTGAAACTTCAATAAATACCTTACGTTTTTTAATAGTTTGCTGTAATTGTAAGAAAAAAGAGGTGCATGCAATATGAATCGGTAAAATGTAACAAGACACTTCAGGTGCTAGAAAACGATATATGTACAGCAAAAGTACTACATCGTATATCATTGACAGCATCTTCGTTCCAAAACATTTGTAATATTTCAAAAGGGAGTTTAATTTAATACAGCTTAACGTATTAAACAATTTGTGTGATTTCAGAGAGAACGACATTGCGCTATTAGATAATTATTAACTTTAATATGTTACATTTTGTCTTCTGCTACTATTACTTGTGATATTCTTTTTGAAACATCAAAAAGGATGAGCACCCTACTACCCTAAAATTCCCTCCATTCAATATAATAACGTTTCACTATTAATTTGAGATCGTAATTATAGATCGTAATTATTAATCATAGTTACATCTCTTATAAAGTTTGTAGTTAGTAGCAGAATAATAAAAAAATGTATCTATAAATTACGCTCACATTACACTTCTTTCGCGGTCTGTATTTATTACAGCTATTTTATTACTTTTATCATTACCATTCTTAATTGTTTGACCGAAATTTTAGTACATCTTTTTCTGATTCAATGGAAGTGGCAAATCCTGTTCTATATCAACGTTACATGAATTTTTTTACCGCTTAGAAGTAGATATTTATAACTTTATCAGAATTTGGATTGATTTCACAAATTATTACAAATTAAAGTGGAAAAAAGATGTATTTCAACAATTCTGAACTGTATATATACAAACTTCCTCAAACCTCCATTTTCACTCAAGCTACCTCTGACCGACCTTGTTGCTTCTTAGTCCAGACACCATAAAGGTTCGCATATATACTATATCGCTACATACGATCAAAAGACAAGGCATGTCGAGGATTAATCATTAAATCGATACATGCAGTATTGAAAGAGTCAGCCGAAAAGAGGGCGGACAAATAGAAAGGCCTGAGTGCGTTTCTCTGTCCCGAATGACAGCCACGACAAGCATGAAGGCGGCCGACTCCCTTGGGAAAGTTCGCTTCAGATTCGACGAAATTCCACGAGGTAATCTATCAAAATCATCCCTTGGCTTCATCCCACCACCCCTTTTGTCTATTTCTTTCTCTGTCACGCATTATGTGACAAGGTGAGAGGATGTCACGCGAGACTAGGAATTAAGCTTCTATTGAAAAGAAACCCTGTCCGAATTACGAACCATTCACAAACGATGACTGCTAGCTTTTTGATCGTCACCCTCCGGCTGCCTATTAATTGTAATAAGCTGCTCTTCGACTTTCCTCTTTCCACGTCCTCTCGTCTCTTTGGAAATTCTTGCCACCCCCTCTACGCTTAGTAAATATTTGTAGTCGAGTACAAATAAATCATCCCTTTCACGGGGCGCAAGTATTTGAGTTTGAAACTGGGCTGGATCGACCTCCCCCTTACGAGGGTGTCTTGTCTCGTTGGTTTAATTTCTTCGACGGATGTTGATCGTGGGAGGCAGATGTTTAAAGGTGGACTGTTTGTGCGAGAGATTTAGAGAACGACAGCTTTTGAGAGTTTTTGAGAAAGGGGAGCTGAAGCGTTAAGGGTGCGAATATAAAAAGGGAAACTACGTACACAGGTGTAACATAGCGGAGAACGCGAAAACGATAAAATTAATTAGTTTTTTGGACATTTTCTTCTAATTTTATTTTAATATCGTGTTCTAATGTGTAATGTTATTATTACTATTACTATTGTGGCTATGAGCCTCTAAAAATTGTTTACTTCTAACTACAGTGTTAAGATCAGGGTCTGCAGTTGTTTGAAGTACCATCTTCTATAATTGTCAATTTCGTACCAAATTGTTTGCATTATGCTTTCGTTGCAATTTACAATACAATCGTACAAGTAACTAGCAAATTAAAGATACACACACATATCTACAGTGTGTGCCAGATTTTTACCGCAAAACCTTATCAATACGTTCTATGGCTGTAAATAAACGAAAAATGTTACACAGGCGTAGATCTCGTTTGATGTCATACTAACAAGTTATGACAAAAATATGAAATACGAAAGAAAATATAATACTACACAAAAATAAGTTGACAAACTAATATGATTATTAATTATTCATACTCCATTTTAAAACGTTCAGTGTTCTTGACGATATAATGTTGATGATGTTAAAAAGTTGAATTTGTTACTTTGCGAAATTCATTTTGATTTCACTTTATTTCAATGAATGATTCGACTTATCGTACCATCATTTTATTGTTTAGCGTCTAGTATTTTCTACAGTATGACTCTAGTTCCATGTTTTGAGGGTGTATTACTGCTAGTTTCATACGAACGAATAACTTCATATTTTATCACGAAATCATTAGAATTATTAAGAATTATCACTTTCCCGTGAATCCAGTATTTATATCATAACTTTTTAATGAAGTTTCAAATGACCTAGTTATATAACATTTTCTGCTCATTTATAGTTATAAAATATACTGACAAAGTTTTACAGAAAAAATCTGACAGCTTGTATATAGCTTATGCATGCACAAAGTATGCATAAAGCAGGAGCGATGAACTTCTCCGCCAAGATCCATACGTCTCGTACTACAATTCGTTCGATTCCTCCATGCGCGCTAACAAATAGAGAAGTCGCAGATGCGTCTAGAGATGGAGAAATACCGATAGCGTATCGATTGTTATCGACAACCTTCGCTATTGGAAACTATCGACGTTTTTTCACAATTATTGATAGTTTTAATATTTTCGTTGTCTTTTTGCGATATTCTGATAAAATGTGCTGTAACGTTGTAAGAATTAAAGATAATGTACAAATTTTGTAATTATAAAATATAATAATACCCAAACGTAAATTGTAAATAGTAGGTATGAAACATAAAATACTAAGTAGTAATCATTATAGCCTGTTTTTGCACAACAGCTTTGAATCCATCACTTATATATCGATGTTTTACTTTGACCTGTCAAATAATATTCCTAATTTCATTTCGACGCTTCGAATTTTTCCTCTCCTCATTTTTGCTTATCCCAGCATTTTGAACCATAACAAATCGTATTAATTTTTCAATTACAATTTTCCATTTTTCTTATTAAATTTCTTTAAGAACCCATCAAATCGTAACTAAACTTTCGCATCTTTAAGAACCAGCTGCAAAGTTCAGTTTGAACAAACAAATTTTATATAATTCATTAAATATAAATATAATTCTAATTATACTTAATTAATATTTACTTCGAGAAATTTCTGCAGTCAAATATTTCATTGAAATGAAATTTCTTATGGGAACTTTAGATGATTATAGTTAGAAATGATTTTAGTATAAACTTCACCCATATCACGCTTTAATTCCACGTAAAGCTCTTTGTAGTTTAAAATTTCTTAAACTTTGACCATTAAAATTTATCATTAATTAGGAGTAACTATGTTTGAAACAAAAATTTCTAAACTGTTTCTATCATTTAAATGAAGTATTCAACCATTTCTTTCTTCGTGTTTGCGACCAACGATTGCGTTGCAATCACTGAAAACTGTCTGTTTTCAAAGTTTCGCGATTAATAAATTTGTAGATGCAAGCTCCTTTCGCAAACTTTGACCATTAAACAAATTTATACCTGCCGGCGGAAGGGCTTTACAGTAAACGCGCAAAGCAACAGGAGTAGGATCAATAAAGCGGAGATATTTCACTCAACGTTATCGTTTATTACAGTTCAATTAAATACGATCCAATTTACGATATAATGAATGTTTCAACTGAATTATATCATTCATAATTTACGCTTGCGTTTAACTGTTTCAACTACCATTTTATTACTTTTTATATTATATCATTGAAATTAACTATATAATCGGTTATTCCTTGTTATTCGTACTTATAGGTTACAAATATTATTTAATATTTTATTGAGAGAAGAAAATCTAACTATCTCATGAAACATATAATACAGAAATGTAGTTAATATTTTTAACACCACTGTAAGAATTTATATTTCGTACCATGACGGACAAGACGGCACACATTCAACGGGCACTGCGCGTTACATTGTAAGGCGTAGGTAATGCGGCGGGCTTATTCGTCCCCCCTCCCCCAATGAAACCAAACGGTCAACGCCGTTTCGGAAAGGACCGATCAGTATTGCGTGAGCCGTCGAACCGAAATAAAGAAAGAAAAAACCTTAGCGGTGCTGCGTTTCCAATTGTTTGTTACTCACCCACCTTTGACATCCATTACACTACTGTGCTGTTTAGCTGTTTTTTATTCAATCGTGTTTCCTCTTTAATAAAAGGATTTTTTAAAACTATTAACAATTAAGATATACTTATTTGTGCTAAAGAAATTAAAACGATAAATACTTGAAGAAAATAAATATATAATGCAATGGAAATAAATCTTTATTCATTTTCTCTATAGAAAATCACAATACGTTTGCAAAAATGTATCAATGCAGATTTATACAATTTATATGGGAAATTATAAATGGGTCATGTTAATCAGTTTGGTAACTTTAACATTAAAGAAAAATATAGCAAAGTTTCAGAGAAATGTAAGGTTTCATGTTCTAAATTGTCAAAATGAATAGCTTTTTATAAAGAAAGAAAAACGCGATCAAATAAAGTGAATTCCAAAATTTGTAACTAGATCAATCGTTTCGTTACACCATATATATAATAGCATAACGTGTCATAGCTTAGAATCACTACAATTATTTTACAAAAGAAATGTTTATTTGTTTATAAAATTTTCTCCATAATTATACATTATACACTAAAAAGTATCTCTTGAAGTCGATGTGAGTTAGAAATAATAAAATTTTGCAAATCCTGATGCAATGGAAAATTACCATAACTATTCGTAGCAATTAAAGGATAACATTACCTATTTAAACCATTTTAATTAGCCAAATAACATAAATGATCTTTTTAAATAAGTAGCCTCATATCAGACCCGAGATTTATAATTTATAGAAACTTAAAAAATATACTAAGCCACATCAGAGACCAGATTTTTCAAGACTGGTTAAAGATTCAATTATAATACCTATATACGGTATAATATATATAAATATATAAAACCTCTATAAACATATTAACAGACATCGAAGACGAAACTTTACATTATTGGTTGAAAATAATCAATTATAACTTCTATAGTATCTCAAATCATGTGACATAAAAAGGGACAAATAAAAATAGTATAGTAAATAGAAGCAAACTAGGTTAGAGGATTTATTAAAAATTGTTCTCGAAAGATATCATCATTTCTTATTAATTGGCATTCAAACGTTAATAGATGGACCAAAATCCATTTTCTAAAATATTTAAAATAGCAGCATTGTGTAACTCTTTATTCTTTAGTATACCACTCTTTGTATAGAAATGTTTCCGTTCCATTTGCTTTATGGTGCTAACATATCTCAGAGATTAATCGTTTGAATATTAGTCAAAGGTAACCAATTAAAACACCTATAAAATCTCTGCCTATGACACAAAAGTATCAAAAGTCAAGCCTCTTTGCTTGTTCACACGCTTCCGGTAAACCAAAGCAAAATAATCTGCCTTCAGCCCGCTTTTCAACCCTTTTACCACCGTTCAATACTAACGCAACAAACGACTATACGGCGCCAGCCTGTTCCCAGTTCGTCTACAGATTTTTCCCGATACCGTGAAGAATAATCCGTTTTATTTGTTCGAGGACTCGCGTACATCACGAACCCCCGCGCTGCAGCGAGCGGATACGGCATTGTTCATTAAGCGAAATTTAATCCTCATCGCGGTGCAGCGATGCAATTAATGCGATAAGCCTCGAAAAATACCGCGGCGAAATTAACCGAACGAACGCTAACCGAAAAGAGAAACGGAGAGAAGCAAAAAGGGGCAAAAGGGTGCAAGAGAGAAACAGAATACAGATCCGGACGAACGAGGCCTTTTTCTCTTCTTTCACCGAAACCAGAGCAGGGGGTGTATTCCGAAGCGGGAGGAGAGCATGCATATCCTCTCTCTAAAAAAAAAAAAGGAAGTAAATAAGCGAATCCTCTGGATGTATAAGAATATGGAACTCAAAAGAAGACACTGCGGAGATGTATGTACACTATCCTGCATAAATATTTGGACACTTACGTATCATTATAAAAACGTAGATTGTACTAATAGTAAAATCCCTTATTACAAGTTTGATTCACATTTGGTTTCATCTTAGACGGTCATATAATCTCTACAAATACCAAAAAGTATTATTTAACATACTTTTGTACAAATAAATAAGCATTAATTAAATTTGGTGGAAAATTGATTTTGTAAATACGCCGAAGTTTGTCCACTACAACTGCTTCTGAACTACTTTTTTATTACTATTATTTGGACCTTTGCGTTGAATTGTGTGTTTTCTGGTATGTTCTACAAGCCGTCCGATATGAGTATGGAATTTTATGATTGTATAAAAATAATTTGATCAATATTTAATGATTTTCAATAATTTATTACGAAGTTCTTTTTATCTATGATACACTGCACACTATCTGCACTTCAACAAAACTCATCAACGTTCATTGAAAGTGAATATATAGCAATATAATATCGTGCCCAGTGTCGAAATACGGTAGTGCATATGCCGAGTAAAATTCATTGCATGATAAGAAGTATGCAATTTATTTTTAAAAAATCAATGAAAGATTGATTAGAAAGGTTTGATAAATAATTGAACGACGTTACAGATTAGGGCGACCTTATCGATTTTTATGAAATTTGAGTATGTTATATAGGACGATATTTTGAACAACTGATTCTTTTTCAATAATAGGCAGTCGGTTTTAGTTTCCGCGATGCACGCAAAAAAACTTTTAATAACTCGCATGGTCGTGGTCGATTACCTGACAGTGGCTAGAATAATGATCCAGTCTGTACCTAACCCGAACCTAACTATCCCAACTAGTAACTAATTTAACTGGTTAGTTTCGGGTTAGATTATTATTCCGGTCACGACACACCATCAGGCGTCCGACCATGCGAGTTCAAATTTTCAAGTTCACCCGGTATACCAATTGGTTTTCGGTCGTTGTAATGTGTTTATAGAAACAGTAGATAAGCAGCAACCACTGGCTCACGTATACGCTACCATGGACGCGTACGTAAGCGAAAAATTTGATGGTACAGCGGACGTTTGTATGGAAACACTACTATTACTGGTCATGCCATAAACTTGTAAATATTTTTGTTGGAATAATTTCTTTGATTTTTTTCCTATTACGTGTAACAACGTTAGCCTGTTTAAAAATTACGCTTCTATTCTGATTTTCTTTAATGAATGGTATTAAATTATCACCTAATAAATCCACAAATTTATCTGCATCAGTGGTGTCTTTGCAGCAAATATTACTAGAAAATAAATGATTAAAGTAGCCAAAAATAGCAATAAAACCACATTTTACAAATTACCACAAAACAGCAAAACTAGATTTCGCTTAAAATCATAAGTTTAAGTATGACTTTTTCAACGAGAAGATATTTAATTTAAACGAGCCTGGCGGTTTTAAGTATTATTGACACGATTTATGCACTAACAAAGCAATGATAATGAGTAAAAGTTTCGGCATCAGGAATTTATCGTTTTGGGCTGCGTTTAGTTATCCTGCAAGGACACCACTTTACAAAATGCGTTACGAAAATATATGCAGATAAATATGCAGATTTATTAGCGGACCATTTAATACCATTTACTGAAGGAAATCGCGATAAAAACGCCATTTTTCAGGAAGATTACGCTGCAGTACACGGTACAAAAAAAAACACTGAATGCTTCCAGCAAAGTGATTTGCCAGTTATGATGTAGTCAGCACATTTGCCGGACTTAGACCCTATGAAGAACTTATGGTAAATTTTATCTAGGGCCATCTAGAAATAATAAGCAATACAGTAACGTTAAAAAAAGTGCAAAATGCTATAAGGTAAGAATAGAATATAATTAATGTTATGACATTGCAAAAGCTAGTATTAATACGATAGTATAAATGCCATTTGCAAAACAGAGTATTTGAATTAATTAGATGTAATGGCGAACATACTAAATATTAATATCACGGTTCTTGTCTTTTATAACATTTTAGGTAATTATTCTTATATGTATTTCGCTGCTCCTTTATACATTTGGTGAATATATCTTGTTTATGAAAAGAATGAAATGGCTTTTTCTGTTCGTAACATTGGCTTTCACTATTCTCTCATATTTTTCACATACCTTTCATTTAATTGACAAAGTACTTAGTTTGTTTTACCTAAAAGTAGTAGCGCTCCTATACAAATTTTGTTAACTGTATATTATCAAACATTTTTTGCATATACCTCGGAAATTAAAGCCGACCGTCTATTGTATGCACTGGAAAAAGTTGTTCAGAATTTGCGTTCTTCATAACACATTTAAATATCTTAAAAATCAGTGAGATCGTCCCTAATCTATAACTTTAGAAAGAGGTGAAGTTAATATAGTATTAGAGGTAATTTAGAATCTTGTTATGCCAGATTTCTTTTCAGCTTCCTCATTATATATACGTAATTATACAGTAGTTAAATAATCCAAAAGTATGTACTACAATACATAAGTGACATTCAAACTACTAGCTAGTTGATATTAATCCTTCAAATCTACCATGAAAACTTTGCCACGAACGTAAAGCCTTGCTCTTATTCATTAAATCGCTTAAATTCGAATAGCTCGACTAATATGGTTCAACGTAGAAGCTTAAACACATATTTCAAGTCGAGTAAGTAATAGGTTTATATTGACAAAGTAGCTCTAAGCTGCTGGAAGTAAAGGAACTTGTCTACTGAGAATGGGGCATAACTATGCAATGAACGTAACATTGTTATAAATGTATTTTCACAACGAAACTTTTCAACCTAACTTTGTAATGTAACCTTTCACAACCTTAGTTTTCATCGTTCCGCATAAACCGCAATGGCTCGAAAACGTCTTATAAACTCACTCGATGCGCTCCATTTTACTCGGTCGATACAGACTAACCACCGCTCGATTAATCGGCTAGTTCGTTCGCGAAAAAGGGACGTCTCTAATGGAGCGATAGTTGCGCGTTTCGTCGAAAGCGGGACACGGTTAACGACACGTGAAACGTTAACCGGCAACGATACTTCGCGGAGGTAAATCGGCCGGTCGGAGGCAACCGAGACGTAGCCAAGCAAATCGTCTGGCAGAATGGAAACTCTTAACCCCTTTCTGCCGGAAAGATTTTTCCCAGAATTTTTGACGTCATAGATATGACTGGTTACATCATAGTTATTTGGTGCAATGTACTGTATGAAAATATCAGAGATCAGAGACTTTACAATTAATTGACGGGTTCGGGAGAAATTATGTACTGTCCGTCCACGAAAACAAGGCAGACGAATCTTTACATTCTCACTGCAGGTATGGTCTACTGTCTTCCCTATCACCACACGCCGTCTTCGTTATTAAACCACTGTCGATCTTTAAAATGAATCTACTAAAATGAAAAAACATTAAAAAAAGATGCGATAAAAATGTCAATTAGTAACAATAATAATATACGATTGTACAAAGAAACATAGTTTAAGCAAGCTCGTGTCATTCGCGGACTTATGCTTCCTCGATTTCTTTAAATTAAAGACTTTCTCACTTATATCACCCTTTATCTGAATCTTTCAATTATAAAGTTCAGTTAAAACTTCATTTCCCTCAATTTTCTTTTATATTCTTCTGCGTTAACATGATTACGTGATGTAATAAAGTTGTATCCTTTTTATTCGTGGTATTATATTTTTGTAGGGATAAATAAGAGTAGTTTATGACTGTCTCGATAGCTAAAACATAGGATTATAGTAGCCCATTTTATATGTTTTAGTATCCTTTATTAAGGTTTACAGCGTAGTTTCGGTTTATGGTTACAATATGGAGACCGTGGGTTTCTTGTTTACCTTTTTTTAAAGTAGAAGATTCCATCAATCTCATAGTAACTCCAACAATTTTATTACTTATCATTAGAGGCAAAATAAATTTCCAATTTTAATCAAAGCATAAGATGTAGGCAATTTTTCTTACTTGCAAACGAGATAGGAATGAGATAGTATAAATTCTGGAGAATGTCAGTCATCAGAGAATCATATTGCACGCTGCATTGCTTTATGTATCAGCTATATGGAAGGCATATGCAAAATTCAGAAAATCCAAGAAATTCTAGCAGGTGCTTTCACATTCCTTCACCCGGACACACCTCCTTAAGAATACTTGAGCAGAAAAAAAGAATCTTACCTCAGGAACTCCTTTAAACCCCTTCTTACAGTCGAATGCAGTACTCTTAGTTTAACTTTCTAAAATATTGCACCTAGAAACTTTGGAAGTACTTTGAAAACTGGCAGCTGCAAAACACAAAGCTTTCGAACTTCGAAATATTCCAACGCATTTTGTAAAAGCTTTTGTAAAACTTCTCCCACTTGTTGCACCTCGTTATCCTCCCACCAAAGCGATGTATCGAACGCAAGTAATAATGTACGCTGCGGAAGGACTCTGTATGCAACTTAAAATGCTCTTTCACCGCTCGTTTAAACGAATATGATATTTTGGTAAACGGAAAAATATAGTTATCTAGTTAAATTTATAACTTTAAACGTGAGAAAAAAAGTGTTGTACGTGCATATTTCATTATAAAATTGCTGAAAAATGAACATTGAATAAGTAGTCTCAAAAACGAGAAAGGAATTAAATTACCACAACAAAAGTTAAAAGTTAAAACATTGGACAGTGTGCAGTAATAAAGTGGCATCTCAATTTTTTACACATTCTTTGTTGACATCTCCAATATTCAAATTGCATTTTATTGAAAGTAAAAAAGAAGAACAGTGTAAAATCAATATTCAGTGGAAACCTTCAATATTATCAAGAATATATAGCCCGTTTGGAAAAATATTTGATTTTTAAATACTTTTTTTGAATTTGCTCATATTGTCGGAAAGTAGATGTCCTCAATTAATAATGGCTGAACTGCAGATGTTTATGTAAATTCATATTTTTATAAACATAGTTGAAGGAAAAGACTCTAAATAGAAATTAATTGCAGCCTCTAAATATTAAAACATGTAACATGAACGTTTCGTATTTTTTGTACGTTAATGCGTTCCTTACTTTTGACCCAACAAAATTTCATACTATAAACGTATAAAAATCCACATTTCATAATCATATTTATGACAAAAATGTTGTCCTGACTATTCCACAAAACGCTATCGAACTATTTATTTGACTATTTTCAGAAAAAGAGAAAGGTATTTATTCGCATTATGTGTGAAATGATCTAATACAAAAAGGGGTGCTGACAGCAGCAAAGAATAATTCGTTTACATTGTTCCACGTGCGTGAGCGTAATCATTGAGCCAAGCTGCTTTGGCGTGCGCTCTGGATTTTCGATAATTGCGAAACTCGTTCGACTGGCGCGTCGGCGTTAATTTATTAATCGCATCGACGGGACCAGGGCCAATCGCAGAGCTACGCGCATCCAGATACGTATGAATACAAGCTGCGGTTTCATCTACGCACGTATTAAACGAAATTACCATGCGACGGAAGAGAGGAGGCGCGTCGAGTAGCGCCCAGAGGCTGACTCAAATTCCATTTCGCCGTTTCGACTGATCGCTAATCGAATTTTTCCGCGCACAATGGTGCGGAAAGGGATTTTAATGATATTACTTCGAGTATTTCATAGTCGAAGCGCGTCGTTGAAAAAGGGCCGAGTAAGGACCGTTTAAATTTCCACCTAGTCTTCTCTCAGACTAGTTTCGTTCTCTCTTTTTCTCCCAATCTCTCTTTCCCTCTGAATATTGATTTTTCCATAATATCGACTCAGGAAGGAAATTTATTGGGTTTGGTGCGGATGCGGTAATGCGGCCATCGTTTGAATGCCATCGCCGGAAGAAAGTTGTGGAACTTGGTGATAGAAGGGTTTTGATAAATGGGGCAGTTGTTTGAACCTTAAGTACCAGAGTGTAAATGGCACTTCAGCTTTTCACAATGTAATAAAATGACTTGACGGATATTTATACATTCTACGAAACTTTTTACATTTAAAAATATAAAGGTATAATTTAATTCTTGGATGAAAGAATTTCTCTTTAGAAAATTTGTGTTGCACCCCGTTGATTATTGGGTCTAGAATACATGTTAAGTTGAGACTAATTTTTGAATACTCTAGTGGATCTATCGCCCATATTCTGCAACAATGATAGAACTCATAATTTACCGTTTTTAAGTTACCAATATAAGAAAAACGGTAAATGATATTAAATGGCTGTATTATCACTGGACTGCGAATCCCTATACATATTTGTATTTTTATGAACAAAATTGAAGAAATGTCACCAAAATACAGGTGTTTTCCATCGCTCAGATACCGTAAAATGTATTTAATTTTGGATATTTTGTATTCTCTTATATGTTGGCTACATTTCTTATCTGTTTGCGCATTTAAATGTTCCAAAATTACACAAAGATCCGCAGTTTAATTATAACATTTTTGTACCAAGAATTTAATAAGATGTTGCGGAACTATAATTCATGGTTCGAATGCTTTTAATTACCATAATTTTTTAAGGACATCCTTGAGCCTTTCTCGTACACTGTGTTAAAGGGTTAAATAAAACGTAGAGAAGAAAGAACTGTAAAGAAGAATTTCCGAACATAAATTCATTGAAGCGATACTGTGAATATATTTCTGCCCCTCGAATACGAGATTCTTCTAACAAAAGTTAACATTTTCTTAAAGTAGTATTTATTGTATCTACATGATGTAAATCGTGTGTTAAATTTAGCGTTGTAAGGACAACTGTGGTGCGGACTAGTTTAAAAAAAGATAGATAGAAGTTTGTTTTATCTAGGGCGTTGTTTCGAAGGAAAATAATTGAGGTAATTCAGATTGTGTATTTGACTGGGAAGATCGGTGGGGTAACGGTAACAAAGGACGGACTACAGGAACTTGGAAATAAATTCTCAAACTTTGCTACTCTCTTTATCTCCGTAACTGATAAATCACTGATTATAAATCTAATGATAAAAGTATAACTGATAAATTATAAGCACCGACTTTAGAACTTCAGTAAAATGGAAACTTGTAAAACGACGGGATCAAAGGGAGAGTATCGAACTTGCGATTCTTTCCGCGAAACTAACTTTTATAGCTAACTCGTCCAATACCTTCTTTCGAACTGAATTCAACAACTAACAAAGTCGAACAACACGAATCTGTTACAACCTTTTCAATAGGATTAAATCCAATCTCTTATATGCAGAATACGTTCCTCTTGAAACTAACTCCCGTAGTTTGAAACCGATGTTCAAACTGATCGAACAAAGTTCAGTATCTCCTCCGCTTCTTTTTTGAATAAATCGTTTAATTTGAATGAAGAACAAATTTTTGCAGAAAAGTATAGCATAAAAATTCTTATGCAAATTGATAGAAACTTTTGAACTGCTTCAACCTTTTTTGCTACAAAAAAATTTTGTTTCCGTAATTAAATGATGTATGAGCCATTTTTTTAAAAGAGGTTGAAATCCATTTCTAGCGAAAAAAACTGTTTACTTTTGTAACGATTTTATTAACAATTATTACATCATATTTATTAAATTTTAAAAACATTACCCAAATATATTAACGATTGCCAATATTTTTTAGCTGATTCAAACGCAAACCCTTAAATATCTTTATATTTGAATAAATTGACTTATAGCACTTTTAAAAAACCTCGCTGTTTTTTTAAACTGTTATAAGTATTTACAACGCAAAAGACCTTGTGTTTCTTTAGTAGTTTTATTAATTTTTATCAAGGAATAAAATTTCATCTGTTTATAACTTAAATATATCACCCGAGTTCGTTAACATTTACCAATATTCTTAAATTAATTCAAACGCAATTCTTTAAATATTTGAAAGTGAAAATAAATGGATTTATACCACTTTGAAAAAGCGGCTCATACAACATTAATTCTGTTACTGTGCTCATAAAATGTCACGTTTAATCTAGAGCAATATTATAATTGCATGCCATTTAACGAATTAAATAAACAACTCATTTGCATGCTCTGAAATACGTATAAATAATATGTACGTAAAATACAGAATCGAATCCTAGTAGAATTTCAAAAATAGGAAAAATACGTTAATCTACGGATACGATTGGGTCATAAAAATTCAAAGCCAATAGGAGTGTAAAAAAAAAAAAAGATATCGATAGCACAGTAATCTGAAAGAAAAAAGAATAAAACATATACGGGTATGCAATCTACTTTTATAACATCCACCTGTATCAATCCAACAAGGAATCACAACCTTACCCTCCAATAAAACAACAGCAGAAAAACCTAGAAAACCCTCTTCTAAAACAAAGCTGTCAAATCCTATCGAGTGTCCCAGTACAGAAAAAAATCCCTGTCCCCGAATTTTCCCTGAAATCCAGCAAAAATCCAGGCAAATCCTTCGAATGGAACGTAGCACGAAGATTCTCGAGATGCGGCGGAAGAGTACAGGGGTGTGTGCAAGCGGAACACAAAAGGGTGACTCGCCACGTGGGAGAGAGCGAACGTCGCAATTTTCGATCGATTCGTGGCGCGCGCGAAAACCCCTGTTTTATGCAAATCTCGCTGGCCAGTACCAGTAATAAATTATTCGCTCGGCCGAGTCCGTTTATAGGTACATAGGTTCATACAGCATGGCGGGCAGGGAAGCCCCTAGTATTATTTGTCGCTGTTGGCGCCGTAAATGCGACCAAATATTTGCCGGTAATAGCCCCGGGCGAAGGATAAATATTTATTGGACGTCACGAAAGCTCCGTTGCAGCCCGATGCGCTCGATATCGCTTTGAAAAAAAGGAGCGAAAAGAGGAAAATGCATAGAGGGTGGAAATGTACAACGTGTTGTGGCATAAAAAGGACTACTACGGAATTTGCAGTTGTTTGTTCGCCTCTCGGCGTTCCTACGATAATATTACGATATAATTGCTTCCGTCTTCATTTCCGGTGGAAATTGCATGCCTTATTACGATGGGAAAGTTTTACAAGATATGAAATGGCTGTCTTTTCATAACGTTGACAAATGAATAAGGTGTTTTTATAACTCAAAAATGGCATTTGGAAAATTGATGTTTTGTAATAATTGAATAATTTACCTATTATTTGCATTACCACTGAAATACCACAATTACAGCCAATAAAATGTAAATGAATTACTTTTGTAGTATGGCAAAATTTTTAGTCTATGTAAAATAGTTTTGCATCGCATAATATTTTACTCTGGAAGAATTGCATTCCAAAAATTGGATACTGCTCTGGTATTATAAGATCTCCGGACATTCATATTTATTATTATTTCATGCATAATGTTATGTTCTATTATTTGATATGTGCATAAACGATGACTGTTTGTTTATCCAACATTTATCACAGATTAAACAATCTAATTTCAATTATTCCGTAATTGCGTGCAATATTCGGATTGCATTAAGCTTTTTACATAAGTAAAATATATCTGGAGCGTAATACGATATTGTTTTCATTTACTGTTATATTTGTATTCGTTGCTCCACTTTAAGTCTTATCAATTACTATGTCTGTTCATATAATACGTATGCATTTTATCGTAGAAAGGTACTAATAAAATGAAACTACCAGCCACTATTATTACAGTTTTTCTCCACCTCAATCATACTACTTTACTTTCTTGCTCCATTTTCCTTTTGGTTCCTTTTTTCACTGTATCATATTATCTAGCATACCGTTACTTTACTATCAACTCCTTTCACTGTACTACACTGCATTCCTTTGCTAAATTCACAAGCCTGATATCAACTCGAAGTAGAATATAGAACTAATCATCTTACAATTGGTAATTAACCGTAACACTATATTTTCATCCTCCTCTTAATAATCACAAATATAATCAAATACTATCAATATAAAGATGATAGTATTATAACAATTTTAAAGGTTTCCATTGATTTTAAATTTCTATATTACGTTTTTTTTATTTTATGATAATAAATGATAAAATACACTGGCAGCTGTACATATTTTATGCATTAATGACATATTTAACTTTTTTTACGTTTTCTGATATTTCCAGGCTACATTGTATGTTTGCGAGCTTTTTTTTAACCGTCGCAAACCATTGAGAAGTTTTAGGTTGTCGTACAGGTACTTTTTCGTTATGTATTTGCTGAACTTTGCTAGCCAAAGTGACATCATAAGACTTCTAAAAGAATGGAGGAAAGTGTCTTAATCAAAATGATTCATACATACATTAATGAATTACCTTTGATTTTTTTTACTACATTTAACTTCTACTAATTGTGCGAAAGCAAAAGAACTTTTGGCACAATCTAATATTTACAGTAAAAAAGTTTGCATAAATGTAAATAAATGAAGTTTTAAGCCCATGTTATTTTAAGAGATAACTGTACTTTGTCCAACCATCACAAAAATTTATCATATTATCCCTGTAAATTCATCTAATAATCACCATCAAAAGCCAATAAACAATCCTAGAGAGCGTTTAACGGAGCTGCAATGGGGAAAAAGAGGCAGAAAAAAGATCCCAAAGGGAGAGGAACTAAAAATGCAGGAGAAAAGAGTCGATCGATGGAAAAAGCTTGCCGTTATTTCGCGGAATTTCTATCGTGGCGCAGTGAGTAACCAGCGGAAATTCCCTGGATCCCTTCGCGCGTGACTGATCTACGAGCTCTATAGCACGCGGGAATCGATCGTAGAGAATTCTGCATGAATGAAGACACGTCACAGCTATTACGATCATCGTAGATGAGACGGAGCAAGATGATAGAAGCTGAGAGTGAGAGAGTATCCACTTGTCCCTGAACAACAATATGCAACCGGTGACATTTACCAGCTCGTGTCTCGAGTGCTCGCCGTGTACTTTAATTATCTCGACTAAATGCACCGACCAAGCTACTCTCCTTTCTCTCTCTAGGTATCTCCGTCATCCAATAAGCAACCACGAGGCACTACGTTCAGTGGCGTGGACAAAGAAGCAAAACGGAGCGAATTCAACAACTCCCTTCCTTCCTTTTCTTCTCCTTCCTTCAGCTGGTCCGAACGAGAAAACCCTCTATTTCCAGGCTTTTCATCAGATAACCGCTGGTACCGTTTATTACCAGTCCCTGCTAATAAACGATCTCGATTTAAAAGTTTTCCTCTCTTTCTCTCTTATCTCGAGAGAGATAGTCTCGGTCAGGGGGAGCCACGACGATCTCGCAGCTTCTACTTAGAATTTAAATAGATCTTCAGGTCCGGACCGCAAGAGCAGCTTGCAAAACAAGCTCGATGCAACGACCCCGATTTAAATACGAAATCGCAACCGTGTCTAGCTATCAAAAGCTTCGAGTTATCCATGATAATCCTTAGGATGAACCGCCTTAATTGTCGATCCAAGTATCCACGAAGATCCAGACATGGGTTAACTGGACATGCGTGGATCTTGCAGGGATTTCACGGAGCAACAAGCAGTTTTAACGAAGCTGAGACTTGGAAGGAGCCACTGACCGACCTCAGACAAGGAGCAAAACTCATACCTTTCAGGTCGTTATCGGGATGATCGTATCGCGGATCTTTTTCTCTGTTCGACCCGTTATTCCGATTCCCACGGATCGACGAGGACAGAGGCCATGCCAAGTTCGTTCTAATCCAGTTCACGCGAAAACGAAGCTAACGGAAGTACAGAGACGAGAGCAGAAAACGAGGGGTGTCACGGCTGACCTGTCGCTTTAACGACGAGCGCTGCGTGAAGTCCTATTACCCGGCAAGGTGGATGGATCTATCTCACCTCGACGGGGACACACTACCTCAACGCAAATATAGACGTCTTATAATCGTTCGACATTATCGTACAACCCACGTCGAGACTCTACTACGAGGGGGGAAAACTTAAGGCTGACAAGGTCGCCGGACAGGGAAAAATTGATGAACGGAATATGGAGGCGTATTTGGGATTGGGGATGATAAGCTTGCTGTGGGTGCTGTGCTTTCAGCAGGTCCCTTTCTTAGGTACTGATACGTAATTCAATTTAATTGAAGATAATTGACTTTGAGATAAATTGTTAGAATAATTGTGAATGACGTTAAGCTAATTTTATATAAGAATGAAGAATTTGTTATTATTTTGATGATGAATAAATCGAAATATGCCTTGAATTTGTTTAACCAAAATTAGATGAACAAATAAGAAATGATGTTTTTTAGCATAACAGAAATGTTATATACGTTTATACAGTGTATTTGGTAAGTGGTGATGCAACCAAAAAGAAACAATAGATTGGTGACCATGATCTACTCCTCTCGACTTTTATTGATAGAATTACATTAAATTAACTGTATATTATTTAATGACATTATAAGTGTCGAGCAATTAGAAGATAACATTCATTTAAGATTGAGTAAATTAAAGCAGCAAAATATGCTAGAAGCGTTAAGAAAAATTTAGTTCGCCAAGCAGGATCCTACATTTGGAAGAATGAACGTCTTCAATAATTAATAAAATAATAAAATGTATTATATATGAACATCTTATTTTATTGTGTATTCTTAATTTTTTAGTACAATACACACATATCTGAGTCAAGACAATAATTTATGGTGAGATTCGTTAAGTCGAGACATAGTTAAATGTATACACATCGGGCGAATATTTCAAGTCGATTTTCTCGAAAGCCAAGCCCCATATGAAGAAATGTTATTCCATGTTTTCAACTTATCTTTACCCTGGATACAGTATACTAGAAATTATATTATTACACAATAGATACAGGTATAGTTCGCCCACAATTAGATGAGAATTAGAATCAGTCATTATTTGCGTAATCGATAATCCACATATAACCTTTGACTCATCAAGAATTTAATAAGATTTAGTAACTTTCATGTTTTTATAACGCGTTTATATACATTGTGTGGCAGTAAACGATAAAATAAGCTAGAGCAGTCAAACCTCGATAACTTGAACACCTTTAACTCGGAACTCTTTAACTGGAAAACTTCTATAACACGAAAATTTTGTTCATTCCCTTGCGCTTCGCTGGGAATACCTTTATAAACCGAAATAAAACTTTAACTCGAATCATTTGCCATACACTTAACTGAATTTTTTTACTTCAGTTACTGGAATTTAAAATAGCCAAATTTCTAAGTCAAACTTTTATCGTTGCTGCCTTTATAACTTGAAATTATAGCTATGTACATATGTGTATATTATAATTTGTTGAACAACTGAGTTCTGGAAAATAGAAGACGACACTTACAGCGTCTTTACCTTTCATAAGTCGAATTTTCGTACGTTAAACCTCTCTTACTTGAAAACTTATTAATATTCAGATGTCATGCTGTTCAAGCTACTCATATTTCGCAAAAACAACGTTTATTTATTTGTTGCATATACTTTTTGGATAATAAAGAATAAACTAAATAATGTCAAAGCTAAGGGCTATTCAACAAAATATTCATTATTATTTAAATATTAATGATTAATAGTTTTAATGTTCAAATACTATAGCTTCTCAAATATCCAAATATTTTTTGCGACATTGAATTTGGCATTATTTAGTTTATTGCTTATATTCCAATAAGCATGTGCAATAAATAATTAAAATTTATGTTTTTAAGAACTATAATGAGTACTTCATTATATCATAAAAGGCAGCATAGTGTCCGAGTATTAATAAGAGCCATTGTATTTTTACAATAGCTATTTAAATTAATAAATAGTATTTCGCAGTTCTAGAATACTATGAAAATAAAAGTCTTCCTAATTGAAATGAATTATGCGTAAAATTCATTCTAAAAAAAAACAAAGGTCACTGAATAAAACTTTCACACAAAAAAGAATATTACTGTAACATCTGTAGAAATAAATACCTATACGTGACTGCATTCGGCCAATTGTTTTAATAATGGCTAACAAATCGCGTCAATGTGTTTAAGCAAAATCGTATTAAATTCAATTCTTCCTATAAAACTAACGCGAGAATCTCAATATTCGCTGAACCCTTTCCAATTTAAAGGATTACGGTTTCACCGATTACAATTCCTATTAATGTTCCAGCCTTCGAAATCGATTTCTGTTTTACTAACGTCGTGGTTAGCTTCGTCACAATAGGATTACATTGGAACTTCGTTTATCTACGCTCCATTTATTCGAAAGAATTTTCACGAAGCGGTTGATTGCCACTGCGAGACTCCTGTTATCCAAACTATTGTCAAACGGTGTTCCAATTACGTTCGGAACGTTAATCACTATGCTAAACGAACGTTAATTTTGCACAACCCACTTGGAACTGTAATTGAATTGTGCCATTTACGAAATGAACAAATTAGTTTTCATGGGATTTTTATCACAATTAGACGAGTCTTTGTTTTAGATTTAAAATTTGTAAGTACCAGTTAAAAGAAGTTAAACCATTCGAAGTAATGTGAAGAAATTGCAGTACAACACAGTAAATGCAAGAAAGATGTATTAATCCATTTTCTTATAACCACGAGTTATATTTATAGCGAATCCAACAATGAAATCAATGTATGTATTTACTATAAAATTCAATTTCTTATATCAGTAAATAAAAGTGTAGATTACTGACTACAAACAAATTATAATAATTCAGAGTTAAAATAGCATATAGCTAACGCTACGAAATATAGTTACCGAAAAATCATAAAATAAAGAGTTTAATTAATCCTTGAAGTACACTGCTGCCGTACATCCACCAAGTGGAACAAAGCATTAGAAAAAAATTGATAAACACACATATTCTAGTCACAATTTATAATGCTCCTAAAAAAGAATATTTTGACGAGAAAATGTTGACAGACTATTCACTACATTCACGAGACGAATATAAATCATCAAAAATAAAGAAAGTCCAGAGGTCTTTCCGAGTTCGAACGAAAGTGTCCATAAAGAGAGCAACTGGGAGATCGTACAAAAGGACCATAGAAACTATGATGGTTTTTATATTTCTGACTTTTGACTGCATTAGAGGAACAGTGCATGACATGAATAGAATTCCACAGACCCTGAATACATTTCGAAGCCTTCACCAGAAGAAAAGCTACCCTTTTTTCGCTCCATTTCACCAAATAAATCTTGCTACTGACAGTAAAATCGCCTAAACTCTTCCATATATCTATACGTCTGCACAAGTTTATACCATCCAATAAGAATTTCCCTTAAATTCAACATAGTACAAGAGACGCATCCAAATCAGCAAGTTTCATAGAGTGACTCGTCCACCATGTGACGTGCAAACGTTTCGTGCAGCGGTAAATCCCAATTTCCGTAAGATAACTGTACACAACGGTGACTTCCACGGGTCGAGCGACGTGCATTTCTCGACATGAAACGCGCCGCGGAAACATTCGAGGGGAAGTCAGGGAATAATTTATCGACATCGTAATTTCACCAACTACCAAGAGTCCGCGAACCTGTTGTTCGGAAGTTACGAGACGCACGCATTTAGGTAGTTAGGCAAGTTGTTTCACAGAGGGTCCGTGGGACACCCGGTATAACGGGCGGTCTGGGTGGACGCGTCTATCGCGAAGGAAAAGGCCCGAGGTGGTCGTTGAAAAGCCGAACAGGGCTCCCTCGAAACTCTCTTTGTTCGTACAGGTGCACGCGGCAGGTTGCTGGCAGAAACCCAAAACAGGTTTTCACAAAACCCGTGGCCGGTCTCCTTTCCTTTTTATCTATCCCATATCTCTTCTCCCTTTTTTCCCTCGAGAGGGACTCGGTTCCCCTCTTTCACGTTGACGTTCTTCTTCTTTTACTCTTTGCTGCTTTTTCGTTCTAACTGGGGGTGGGGAAGTTTGTGTGGTTACGTACGAATGAGTGTGCGTCATCCAGCAGCGGGCCGCACCAGTCACGTCACTTTGACGAGCATTCAAATTAAGCGGCCCTGAATCTCATGCACGCGGTCTCCCGCACGATTAAGGGGATAATTAATTTTACATTCGTCGCGCGGATCCCGGCACATCTCGTGGCTAGGCTGGTGTAGGATTTACACATTGTGAATTGTGAATTCGAATTTCTTCGGACGCTGTTTGCGAGGTTCGTGACCTATTGTGATGTAGAAGTGATTGGAATTTTTCGTGTGAATAATGGTGGATGAGTAATGCTTGAAGTTGTTTTGATGGGAAATTACAAAAGTAACTTTTGTAATACGTGATAGGCATATAAATATTGATTCTCTATTAATATCAACGTTATAAAAAATTTCTATAATACATAGTATGTATGTATAATAGTGTACCGGCCAGCATATGCAAAGATTCACATAATTAATGAAATGAAAATTTAATAAAGTTAAGTTTTAGTTATTACTTGCTTTGTTCCATTGTGTATTGTAAATTAATGTGAATTATATGTGTATTCGATTATAAACTTTAGTTTAGACGTATTTTTCTACAGTGTACAAAACAATTGGTCAATGGTGTAAGTGACTGTAAATAGGGAAACACTTATTTTTTAAATTTAACTGATGATATCGTAGATTGTACATTTCTTTGTTTCTGTAATATATTATTTCTAAGTATAAAACAAATTAAATAGAAAAGTTAATAACTAAATAAGTAAGTTATAAGAACTAATTACAATTAACTTTTGCACATTGATTTTCCCTATTCACAGCTCCGCTACTATACATTTTTTTAAGATAGAAGAACTTGTATGTTTTTATGTTCGTTTTTCTGTGTTTGATATGAACTTAATATATAGTTGTCACATAAAAGCATTAAAAAGGCTATGCTCTTGTAATCTGAAAATCAGATTAGCTACTATATAATTTGTTGATGTTTTAAGAGATATACATTTTCAATCCACAAACGAACACGCGATCAAAATGACAACTCCTTCAGTTAAAGTCAGTGTAATGTCTATCATTAATTCAGTAACTACCTGATTAACTAGTATATTTGATATTCCAATAAAAGGACTTCAATGAAGGTACAACGTAATTCCCGTATTAATATTAATGTTCGAATATTTTTCCAATTTATGTTACTCTTCCTATAGGAAAACTAGACCAACGAATGGAGAATTAAAACATCGGAGAAAGAGTTTGGAATTGAGACACTCGACCAATGTCGTCCACTCAATTCGAGTTAATCAAACCCTTCCAGACGACTTAATTTTCCAAGAAAATATTCACGAGAGATTTCTCCGGCGGTCGTTATTCATCAAACTTAATGGCAACTATCTTCCTCTCTTACGAAGGCATATCAACAAGAGGTCCACAAGCGGCATCGAAATTGCTTCAGAAAAATGTAATATCGTTCTCCTCCCTGTGCGACTTCTCCAGGCAGCGAAAAGTTCAACGAACCCCGGAAGCGTGCGTTTCGAACAAACGCAGCAGAAGAAAAGGAAGACGCGAGGAGACGTCATCTGGTCGGAATATTTTAATTAAAGCCTATTTCTACGATAACGATTTTTCCCCGTGAAAGGGTCCACACCACGTTCGTCCATAGTGTCGAGACGTCTCTTGGGAAAGGAAAAAAAAAAGGGAAGAAGTAAAGAATCGTAGACTTGGAGCGTTTCACGAATCGTAATTTGTCTCTCTGGCAAACGCACGATCGTCAAGCAAGCTGCGTAAAATACGTGGTCGGAACCATTTTATTAGAACACGACGTTCGCGTAATGTAAAAGTTTTGAAGCAATGTACAATATGATATACAGTCGGTTTCACAAGTACGTATGCACGATATGTACGAGAAATTTCAAGCAGAGACTTGTAAATATTTGTGACAATCTACAAGTAAACAAGGCATACAATGTAACTATATTAACAATTTCTAGTGTAACGATTAAGTTATGTAAACGAAACTACATATATAATTTTAATACATCAATGAATGCAGCTTGCTTTTCCTCATTACAAAAAGTATTAAACTATTTATGCCAAAAAAAAAAAAACATTAATTGGAGATATATTTTAATTTGAATATTGAGAGTTAAATCTTGTGAATGTGTAGGTAAGCTTCAGGTATAAAAAAAATAATTTTTGCGAACGTATTGCATGTACGATCTTATGGAACTGACTGTATAAATTTTATGATAGTGTAAAATGGAATACAGACTTGGAGTACGTGCTCCAATCGTAAAAATTACGATCGTTGAACAAAGCCGATAAAGCATCAATATACATTATGTACTAATTGCTGCGAGTGTCGTTGGTGAGATATGTAGTAAGGGGAAACGGTTGTTCCACGTGCCCGTAATGGACGTTGTTAAGTAGTGGAAACATAAGTGATGGGGTAGAAGTTCGTAGTACATTTTTACTACTGTCGTACAGCAGAACGGTTTTATTTTGCTAACAAAAGGACTTCTGATGGTTGCACTAAATGGTCTGTTTGAAGTTGATTAAGTTGTTCCATAAAGTCACTTTTAGGAAGGAAAGATGTATGAATGAAAAAGATCATTATCGAAGAACTTTATGAACTAAAAATCTTTGTCGTTTTGAACAAAAGGACCTCTTTCACGGGAAAAGTATACACACAACAGAATTATACTATGATCCATAATTCGATGTTATATATCTATTACTACATTATTACTACATACTACATTATTACTATATATTTACAGTAACATTTAGTTAACAGAAGGCACACTTACTGTCCTTCTTAATACAAGTTACGGCGATCGACAAAAAAACGCATACTTCTATGTAGAGTTTCTATTTTCATTGATGTTTTCTTCTATGCAACGACAAATTAATTGTTGAGCGCAAAATTGTTAAATATTATTATATCCTGTCCGGAAATGATGAATAAATAAGTGTAAATTCATTAACGGTTATTGTGTCATATCTATAAATGAAAATTCATTAAGTGCCATAATGTCCTTTACCTAAAGGGGAAAGAATGAACATATTCCGAATAAAAAGTATAATTTTTTTATAATTATCAGACTTTTAACAAGTTTCAATGAGGCTCCCAATAAAAGTCAAGAGTTTGCAATATATGAATAACTTTTTCAATCACTACATATACGCATTTTAAATAATGCCATACCACTCTTATTCATAAAATAACCTCACAGTACTACATTTTATGCGAAAAAAATAAATCCTTCTTTCTTGTTCCCAAATCACATCAAATTCCCATACGAATGCACCATTGGAAACAGTTAATCGCCACATTTCAAAAGCAAGTTCACTCATCAGTCCCTTCCTCATCTCCCAACACCAATGAACCGGACGAACAAAGCAAAACTACCGAAAAAAAGACAAAGAGACACTATTCTTCCTTCCCAGATCGTCCATGTAGCTTGTGTGATTAAATAACACAGCCGGCTGTTATTTTAGTAAAGTAATTCAACGTAACCCTTGCACAGTCGTGGGTGGGCGTCAGCTTAATTCACGTGAGTATTTAGCTAGTTAATCCTACGGGCGGTCTAGTGACGTCATTGAATCCTTTGGCTTGTTAAAGTGGCCCAACTGAAGAAGTCTGGATTGTGTGACGTTGGCATAAAATGCGTGCAACCGATTCCGTGTGAATACAACGTTATCCGAGCCCGACTTTCCATTCATTCTTACTAGACACATGCAAAGGATGCAGAGCATGATATACTTTCTCATACAACCCCCTATGTATTCGTTGAATAAGTCTCTTGAGACGCATTCAACTTTCGTTTGGAAACTTAATAGTTCGAAACGCGAGAGTCAAATGGAGACGCGTGCTGACGCACAAAGCTCGTCGGGTTCGTTTGACGCTCTGTTATTCGCTGACAATGATGTAACACTCAGAGGTGAGGGGCTGTCACGCCTGAAACACGTTTCAGAGTAAAGACAGCGTGCTAGAGATTTACAATTATCTAAAGAGTTAGTTGGAATATGATAATGAAGTAGTAAAGCTATACAATTTTGAATGAATAATAAAAGTAAAATAAAGTTTACAAGAATTTTGTTTCTGAAATGGGTAATTGAAGTATGATTATGCGATCGTTTTAAATTTTGATAAACTGATCCGATAACCCTCATATCTCATTTTCATTATGCATTTACATATAATAAATGTAAATAACTTTTCTAAGTACAGGGAGACATTTTACCAATGTTAAATCTGCCAACTATATGTATATCTTTTTTTCTCAAAACTTTTACCACTTAAAAGATACTGAAATCAAATTGGAATCACATTCTGTTTGGAACTTAATTTTTTTCTTTTATTTTTCAATAAAAAGACTTTGTTACTAATGAACGAAATAAGATTGTATATCACAAGACAGTAACCGAAACATGTGGTTAAAATTTTGCTTCAATATCCTCTACAATATCCTCGTCTCCTTTTAACTTCGTTAAAATTTAGATATCAAAACGTTTCAAGTATTATTACATTTATACTATACTTGGAGCGTCTGTATCCCAATGCACGATGTCAACAGGTTAAGTACCCAATTATTATTTAGTTGCAGTGTGATAATGGCATTGTTTGAAATTTATTGAAATGAATTCGTCAAAGATCAAATTTAAGTTCACATCTATCAATAAACAAATTAATGACACGTGATTGACTCATTAAACAAAAAAATAGTGTTAAGGAAATTTATTACAATTCCCAGTTGAAAATTATAGACTCTGCTATTTTATATCATTATTCATTTAAATACTTAATCCTCTGATTATCTTCATAAAAGCTTACGATCGTTCTGTGATAAATTTTGGTTACATATTTAATAAATCTAATAGAAAGTTCATTCGTATATTGACAAAAAATGTATAAATACAAATGGGAAAGTAAATGAATTTGATTCTAATGCAATAAAAATCTACTATATTTAAAGATACATATTGCCTGGTTATGTCGGACGGAACACAATAGGATTAAATTTTCGAAAAGAGTGTATATATAGTCAAAAAATAGTTTAATATCTCTTTAACTATAAAAATCGTTCAAAAAAAATTTGAAAGAGAAACGAAAAAATAGAAACCATGTTGTCTATCAACGATGCATAAATTCGCATCGGTCAAATCTGCTCACTAATAGCGACCGGATCCTCGCAAATGGATCCCCCTATATAATTCACGGAAATGCTGGGCGACGCTTTCAACAAAAATAACGAATTTTCAAACATGGAGTGCGTGACAAAATCATTTTCCATATCTCGTGCCATTAATAACAATACGCAACAGGAATATATTCGTGGCACACACGTTAAACATTCACACGCAAAATCTCTTCCCTGCTTATTCTCTTGTTTCTCTAGGAATGAACAATTTTGGCGTATTATCTCATCGAAACCGCGTTCTTTCATGACTGGAAAAAATTCCTGGTGGAAGATTACACAGCAAAATATGATCCAAGGGATCATCATGAGTGTAAAAAGCGCGTAAGAAAGAGAATTCGCCATAAGATAAAGCCTTGCGAACGTGGGACTCGTGTAAGTCTATTCGTCGACGAGAACACGGTCGTAATTCTAGTTCATGCGTTGGTCGCTGATTAAGAATTATCTCATCGCGATGCACACCTCGTCTCCTTTCTCTCTTGATAAGATAGCCGCGTGTTTGATCGATCACTCGTTATTAGAGTACGAGAACGTAGCATGTGAAAATTATTTCTATTTTGAATGGACCTGGCATTGTTTCTTTCTATTCTATTGTTTCTCTCTTCGTTTGCCCGATATGGTTCTGGTTGTTTGATTAATGTTTGGGATGCGCGAAATGATCATTTCTCGACACTCCCCTCCGGCGAAATATCGATTATGAATATCAGAAATCGTAATTAAAAACGTGTTCCTGTCAATCGACCAGTTCGTTAAGCGGTTCCTGCTTAATCACGCGGAAATTATCGTCCGCGTCTTTATTCGAGGGAAAATCGCGACGACCTTTGTGTTCGATGTCTCCCCAGTTCTTCCTATTCTGTTTGGTCTTGCTCTTTGAATTGTTCGGAGCGTACTGGTGTGATTTATTTGACTTTTAATCTTGGAATGCAATTGAGTGTATTTTGTTAACTCAGTGGAATAATTGGTGTCACTATTGTTATTGTGAATTGCAATGAAATATTCACAATTAAAAATTACTTAAATTTTAAAATGATAAGATTACAATAAATAATTTGAGAGTATTTCAAAGTAGTTACTTTTCAATGAAAATCCTTAAAATCACAATTTCTTTGTTTCAATACATTAACTACCTACTCAAATACAGTGACTCGCTTAATTCATCTAATGCCACGTTTGAAGTCATATCTTAATTGTTGCTTATTGCACTCAATCGCGAATTATAATGTAATGTAAATTAGTAGTATACTGTGTATCCTATTATGATTCAATTTACTATTTTTTTTGTTTTTTAAAACAAAATATTCGGGAAATTGTGCAAATCACTGTACATCATACACAACAATTCTAACAAATACAGTAAAATAGGAATGACACAAAATATGGACAGTAATTAGAAGAACGTTTTTATCAATCAATATCCAGCTGCGATATGAATATGAAAGTAAAAACAATTATTTACCCTATAAAGAACCAGTCACTTCAAAATGACATATGAATTCCAAACATTATACATCGTTTGTAATAATTTGTATAATCTGAATTACAAAGGCAAGGACAAAGCTGCTATCACGTCGCATGATAATTTAACAAATGCAACTAAGTTCCTAAAAGACAACTCTGTACTTTAAAACCTAATTTCACGGCCATATTTGAAGTAACACATTACTTCGCCATTAACTACAGAGCTACATATTTAAAAAAGAAATAAGCAATCTTAAAATTGAGAATCCCTGTGCAAGATAAACATATACCACAATACAATAAATTTACAGGAAGAGAAGATTTATAAAAAGAAAAGGAAATTGCAGAAGCTACTTGGTGATTAGAAAAAAAACAAAGTATTTATTGAAGATATTTCCATTGAGCCTCTCAAGTGTTAAAAAGAAACTTAAGACAACGGGATACTTTCTAGTGAATAATTTCAACACACAGATGATTTGTCACCCTTGTAATAATAGAAAACACCTAGCCACGAGCTTTCCTATCTCATTACGTGCCGTATTACTCAATACCGCTCAATCATTATTCCGCTCAGAGCAATACCTTTCCGAAGCAAGTCACGTAAAAAAAAAGGAATAACATCATAGATCTCAATTATTATTCTCTTTCAATTTCAAAAGAAACCGAGGATTCTGAAGTGTAGAAAAGACATGCTTCACAAGCAAGGCAGGGACGTGTTAAACGTAAAGCAAGCTTTGGATCACTGAGAACATAACACCTAACAGACCACCAATAGTCGCCTAAATTATTGAAAATGCACAGTGAAAATACAAAAAAAGCTCCTAGGCATTGTTGACCAAACAAGATGCACTATAATGGAGACAATTTCACAATGCAAGAAGAGGCAATTTTCGATTGGTTTGCCGTCGTCAGGAATACACGACGTTACGTACGGTACGGTCTCTAAATTCCAGCAAAATTCCAGCACTGCCGAGGCGATGAAACGAGAGGCAAACGATCGTTTCTATTCCAACTACGGGGGCTCCCCTTCTCTCAATTTCCCGGTTATTTCACCATAGAGCGTTGTTGAAACGAGCGGGTGCTTTATGTTTGTTTTTCATTTCCTGCCGAAAAATCACTAATTATCGGCCATGGAAACGCAAAGCCAGCACATACACCAGAGGAGTATTTTTCTTCTCGTTTATTTCTCCCCTTTAACTGTGAGTCTCTTTCCGTCTTTTTCGTTTTCACGGGGAAATTAACCTTTTTTACGACGACGTTCACCGTATTAGTCGAAAAGTAAAACAAAAAAATAGCCACGACTCATTAAGTGGTGCCACTGCAAGTTCCTTGGGTTTCCCGGAATATTTTATCGCGGGGGCTACTGTAATAACCATAATCAAGGGTTTCTCTCTCTTGCGAGTAGCCACATTGCTAAACTCGTCCCTTTTTCTATCCCCTCCACTCGCTTTTCACCACATTCTCTACGTGTTCCCACTTTACTACACTTGTTGGCTTTTCCTTCCGGTGTATTCACGTAAAGTCGAAAAAAAATTCCAGAGCGCACCACCGTTCAGCTTCCGGTACTTCCGTTCTGTTCATTAATCCTCCGTTTCTTGACGCTTTAGAGGTCGGAAGGCGGTCATAAGCAAGTTTACAACGCATCGAGAGAACTCAAAAAATCGTCTAAAAGGTTTAACGGTTGCTTCGTTATATTTATGCGGCTCGATAATGGCGAGCCAGCGGGAGAAAGGAACTTTAATGGCTCCCGGAATCCATGGTCCACGGCAATGGGTCACTGCGTAACAATGCAACAAAAAAAAAAAAAGAAAAGAAAAAAAGAGAAAAAGAAAAGGATCGATGACCCCAGTATAGTTGTATTGTCGTACTGCGTGTGACGGACTTCAGAGGAAAAAATGCCAAGAGGAACCCTGCACACGCGAGAATCCTGCATCGCGCGTTTACAATGCTGAAACGAGAAAAGGTCAGCCACAGGCCCGTTTATCTTCCGACCATCTAACGTTTTTCTTCACCTCTTCCTTTTTCCTTTTGAGGCCAACTCTTAAAGTAATCGCGGTGAATCTCGCAGTAGAACACGCGATACATGATCTACTTCAAGATGAGTGTAAGTATATACAAGATAAGTGTACGAAGCTTTGACACTTTTTGAAGGGCTGTTCTGAAGTGTCAAGTCAATTTTCATCTTTTAGTGATAATTTGAAGAAGAAAATAAAGAACTCGAAAATTGAAATTGACCAATAATATCTTGGAGTTTTATCTTCCTTAGGAAAAATTAAAACTAATCCTTGAAGAACAATATCAATTTTATAATTTTATTTCCGAATCGAAAAACGAAGAATTATACTAGATTTCTTCTGTTTATAATACTTCTATATTATGTGGACTATAATTGCATGATTACGACTGATCTTTCGATCTGGTTTCCCTGTTTACACGCAGCCGCCTTAGGTTCGATAATGGACGTCACCTTAGACGTTTACTCTGTAAGTGGAGAATACTAGATTTACATCTATCAGTATTAAAAATATTTCAGATTAGAATTCCAAATATTCATTACGAATTTTGTTTTGCCAAAATGAAAAATGACTAGTTATGCAGTTTTTATTAAACTTTCCAAAGAAATGTTTTGCGCTTATTTTCATTTTCAAATTATTAATTTAATTGTAGAAATGATATTTTGTTAATTGAATTTTGCAATACCAAAGATTATTTCTGATATTTATATTGTTTTACAATACATTTTTAACACATTTTCTTGATGAATACAGTACATAGGTGTCACAGTAACATTCTTTTACGTTTAATTTACATTTACAAATTTGTAATCTTAATTGAAGAAATGTACATTGAATATTCATTTCTGCACCTATAGGGTAGATACTCAAATATGTCTCGGATTTATTACGTTCTTATATTGTTTAGATTTCATCGTATTTATCACGGCGTTATCACAATTGACACTCAAAGAAGACGATGCTTAGGCGATCTGACTGTCGAATAAATTTTTATAAATTTCAACTTGATACAATAGAATTGTAGATATTTTATATGTAGCAAATGTTAAACTACAGTTATTCCACGAAATACGCAATGGTTCGGGACGTTGACACACCGCGTAATTGTATGACTCCTCTTCCCCTTCTTACCATAAATTTATATTACATAGTTACATACTATTATTGGGATGAATTAATTATATGTTGTGTAAGTAAATAAATACCGAAGCATGGCTTAAATAGATTTTTTATCCATTAAATATTATAAAATATATTGCATTTTAGATATTTTATATATTTTTTCATGTTACGTGTATCCCCCATTTTTCCATACATTTCTATTTCATATAAATGCATAAAAATCTACAATGTATTTATTATATACTGTGCATATTATTTACATTTTACAAAAGTATATTAAAGTAATTTTTTTAGTTCTAAAAAAGTCTACAAAAACGACTGATAAGACGCAATACAGGATTCGATGAAGTATAGAAACTTACAACTGAATATAAACTTTTTTGAATTTCTTTCATATGAAATTTTTCTGCGTTTGAAGTTTTCTATATATATATACGTATCAGTTTCTACTTCAGACTAAATCTGATTGTAAAATAATTTTTTATTGCAATACTTCGGTTTTTGCCCTACATTTTTACTTATAAATACGCAAATATGTAAATTCATAGTTTTTGTATAAGTGGGGCGATTTTATACATTCATGATATATATTTTATGCATTCTAACTTTTTTTGGTGTTTTTTGATAATATAATTTATCTGTATCTTTGTTTAAATTTTTGTAAGTTTAACAAAATTTTTAAAAATAATCTGTATGTAAGTACACTCTTAACACAAACTAGTGTTGCTTAGGGATTAATTACATTTATTGAAATAAATCCAGGCGATCAAATCCCTGTGCTTCAAAGGTCAATTGTATATTTCACTATTATAGCATTGTATTTCTGCCAAGTACTCTTATATCAATCATTACTTCCTGACTCAAGTAAAAGAATATTCACATGTTATAGCTTATTCTTTCTCTCAGAAATAAAATTTCAATTGTAAAGAGTTAATACCTTCAATAAGATTCGTAACAATAACATATTTTGCGCTTATGATTCTCCATATATTTCGGCTTGAAGAAGCGCTTGAATATTTATTACAATAAACACAGCGATAAAAGCTAGCGATATTATCATGCTTGTCATAAAATTTCCAACGACCTCCATAACACAACCACAGCAATGTTCATGCGACACTTTCTGTCCTCCGACGGGAATATTTTAAAGTAATCCTTCAAAATTGCCTTTGCACTCAAAACGCCTGAAATATGCCCCGTACGCATTATTTCTCTTTCTATTCACGCTCGGACGCGTTGCATTGTCGATGCGACACTTTCTCCCTGGAACCGATCCGCTTTGTGTCTACCACAGGCCGGAGGGGCTTGTAGAGAATGCAGATGCGTATACCCGTAGCGTAAGTCATAGCCAGGTCCGAACAATGACAAATAAATTTCAGAAGAAACAACTCGCGGGCTAACGCCTTTCTTGGAACCTCCAACGAACAACCAGCAGCCTGTATACGCGCTCCTATAACCATGTTACTTCAAGCTGCTTCGAAAGTGAAACGGTCTAAACGGTACCGTTCCTCTATCTTTTTCTCTCCTTTGCACGCACCGCCATTTATAAATTACAACCGGTAAGCGAGCGGAGGCACGCTTGTAGAAGCCAAGGGACAACGGGACAAAAAGAAGATGAGAAAAAAGGCAATGCGATTCCGTGGCGACTCGACGAAACCGGACTGAGCAGCGCCAGAGTGTTCTGTGAGATATAGACAGAGAAAGGAAGCGAAGACGAAGACGAAGACGAGCGCGAGAGAACGGGTAGAGAAGAACGTGTATACGTTCGACGACTCTCACTACTCAGATCATAAGTGGACGAACGATCGAAAACGAAAGGGAGAACGAAACAAGGAATGCCACCACGGCCTTCCTCACCGACGGAGCAATTTGCACCAACCATTCGGACAGGTATACATTCGAGAAGTACACCGTCGAGGCCAACAATTTCACGGAAAGTGCTCGAACAACACAAAGGAGACGCAACAGAGCCTGGCTTTCAGGTAACGTTTCCCTGATTCCCTTGGACGCGACTAGAGGGCCCGACGGTCCCTTGGAGGTCAGGTTATTGTTAGTCGGAAAGTCGACTCCGTGCAAGGTGCGCCTCTCTCCTCTAAAGGCCTAGGTGCCCCATGTACAGGTGCAAGATGATCGTTTGCTCAGGTGTCGGCCTCTTTGCTTAGGCCCAGGTTCACAAGACATACCCCTTGTTCGTATTACCTGTGCGCGCCGACACTATCGAGATTATATACCTGAGGTATAAAACTATGCTAATTGGTATTTACGTTCCTAGTGCAATTTGAAATTGATCTCTAAGTGAAGTGTACCGAAAGCAGTACTAGAAAAGAAATATCTACTGCTGATAGAATGAAATATAAAATGTTACAAAATAAGTTGCGGAAATGTAAATAGTTTTTGTTGGCAATAATATGTGTGAAAGATAATGAATTAAATTTTTTTTTCCTGTAGGTTCCAATACATATCTAATAGTGTAACTCATCGGTCGATAGATTACGCACTGATACTGTCTTTCAATTACGATATCGCGCCTTGCATTTTGACATCGTCACTAATGTCAAGTTGATAAATTCTCTTTCTGACGCGCGTGCATTTATGACCACTCATATGTAAGCGAAAACGTTCAGTACGCGGAACACGAAGTCACGCATCCAACAGAAAATGCACCCGAAACACTAGTGAGTCAACGACGGTTACACGTTTGCACGAAATTGGTTACCGTACCGCGACGCCCGAAACATTTGAATTCGTACGGAGTTGCCGCGCTTCGTCGGTACCAAGATTATTGGAACGTACGAGTACCGAAATCCTTCTACAACTTTAGCATTTTGATCGCGTTGAATTCTAGCAGCCAACATCGCGTCAGACATTTGCTCAAATTCCACGACACTGCGCGTTGGTTAACCACCTGCTGAGCGATCGCGTGCTAAGCCGGAATACCGCGGTGACTTTGGTCTCTTGGCGAAAGTGCAAAAACTTCGTGGGAAGGTGCACGTGCCCGCTGGTGAGCTCAAATTTCGCGTGTTTGGATTTTATTATGATTTGTCAAACACTCACCTATAAACGGCAATAATGCGAAGACAGAAACAGCAACAGTTACAGCAACCCGATGATCGTGGGCTGCCATCGTGACACTCGGATTCCTCTTCTTGCACTGGACGCTGGAGGTCTCTGAACCGTTTCTCTTTCCACAAAATCTCTCTTTTTTTCGACACTGACACCAACACTCGGTTAGTCGCGAAGAGCCCGCTTTAATTCAACCTACCGATATCGAGAACTAAACGTTACAAGACATCGGGTCTATTACCATTAAACTACTGTTGCCGCACGTCGTATCGTCACGCTAGCCGATTTCAGACTGTAGCGGGGAGCAGCTCGTACGCGCTCGGCTCGGCCTTCGGTCACGCTCGGTTCTTCTCGGGCGCCACCGGTATGCTACTCGGCACGCAGGTACGAACGTAGCAGCTGCGAGTGGGAAAGCCACGATCTCGCGGAGAACCGCGAGATCAACCGATTCTTCCTCTCGGATGTTTTTTCTTTCCTTCTTTTTCCTCTTTTACGCGCATCCTTGCATTTTTATACGCCTCTACGAGAATGCGACGTCCTTGCGCATATCTCCCCTTTTTTGCCACTGAATATTCAACGGAGAATGTTTCCGACTTTTTTCGGGACATCGGATGTTTCTTGCATTAAGGAATATCGTACACTTATATACAGTATTCAAAATGTTACAGTATGCTAAAGCCGCAGCATTATTAAACGGTTTTTTCGTATTTACTAATAGAGCCTTGATTAATTAGTCGTTCTGATAAATTGTAAAACTTGAATACAACGATGTGCTTGTCTTGTATGTAATTAATTATTTAATGGGATTAATACATAAGACAAGGACATAGTTTCGATGTCAGAATTGTTTGTACAACTTCTTTAAATTGATTGAATTGTTGACTCGTTGAGTGCTACATGGCGTAGCCACGATAAATTTTTTATTCACACTCATTCCTTTTTTTGTTCTTGTTTACACTTATTTATTTAGTTTTATTAACATTATAAGAGATTCTTCAAACATACACAGTCGTTGCAGCAACGTCAATTACTGATGACCAATGCGATATCAATGAAAAATTACGGAAACGAATAACGCTATGAATTCGACATACCCATATATTGCATACAGTTGTATGCATATTATATTTACAGTTTTCCAATCCCATTTCATTTGTTCATCACTGTACTATTGCATTTTATGACTATATATTGACTATATATTATATTTCGTTTTAAAATACGAGATAAAATTTGAGTTAATGAATCATTTAAACTATATATTTTATTATTTTTATTATAAGAATAATTCTTACAAAGTAGTTTTATTGTAAATCAAGACCAAATATCCATTTTAAAATACCTTTTTTATTTTAGTTATCTGCTCCAAATAAAATAACCGAAAAATGTATAGTTTGAAAGTATAATAAAGTGGGATTACTTTATAATTGTGATTGAAGTGGATATAATAGGAAGAAAGTACTACGTGATTAATGTAATCGCAAGAGCATCGACTTGCAAGATATCAATAAGGATTTGCGAACGTCGGCACTTGATATTCAAGGCAATATGTTTCCTTAACATTTTATTTTAAGAGTTTTGAAATTGAAGAAAATACAACATTTTAATGCATAATTAGGCTACACTGAATTATTTTTGACTAACTGCATGACTGTTAAATCATTACTAACGATATTATTATTGTCATATTATTTTTATAGACATTGTTAATAAAAGGAATTATCTATTTAATTTCTATTTCAATATTTTGTAGTTTTATTACGGTTATAGTAACTGTATTATTGTTAAATATATTAGTGTTCTTTTCCAACGTTAAAAGTAGATAAAATAATTTTTTTTTGTATGAACAATAGTGACATGCAAAAAGGTCGTGTGTCGCGGTTTTTCTTTTATTTAGTATTTCAATATTACAATGTCGTTCTGTTCATTTCATGAATGAAATTAAAACTAAGTATGTGTTTCTTCCATTCATAAAAATTGCCTCAATCGTGGTTCTCAGATATGTAAATAATTCTTTCTCTTGGGTAACTCTTTATGTTAAACGAGTAGGTTCTTCTACATTGTGCTCCTAGTGCTCCAACGGTTACTTTTAAATTTCATATGTATGAGGGAATTTGTGTTTCTGATGCTGATGTAATCAGAAAAATTATTTCTGAAAATACTCATGCAAATAAAAGATGAACTAGAAAAATTCATTTATTTGACAGTTAAATAACGAAGTAATGTAGACAGAAAGCACTTGTTTATTCGAGTAAATTGAAATGGAATTAATTTAAAATAAGTTATAACCAACTAAGTTAACATATTAGTTAAATAATTATATCATTTATAAAATAGTCATATAATTATATAATTATAATTAGTTAAATATTAGTTAAAAATTGTTACACTAATTATTAGTTCCTGATTAAACGTTAATCTTTTCGTAAGCGAATTGTTTTTGTTAAGAATTTGTTGCTATAATTTACGAGTTATTGAATATTAAATTGAATAATCTGTAATGGATACTCATTACAGAATGACTTTTAAATACTCAAGTTACATGTAGAGTGGACGAAATTTGTATAGGAACATTATTATTTTTTTAATAAGGCAAACTAAGTAATTTGTCAATTAAATAAGTAGGTTTAAAATATGAGGAAATAATAAATAACAAACCATTACTACGAACAGAAAAAGCCTTTTTATTTTATTAGAGACAAAACATTATTAATGAAACATATAAAGAAATAGCGAAATTCGTATAAGAACAGTCAACTAAAGTTTTATGAAAAACATAACAATTGTAATATTAATATTTAGTATTTCTGTCGTTACGTCTACTTAATTCAAATATTATATTTTGCATACTGCAAACTAACCTTTGTAATGTAGTAACATCGACTTTATCCTACCCTCTCCTTATACCGTTTCCCATCTCTTTAACGGTGCTGTACTGCTTATTCTTTCTAGAGACAGCCCTAGATAAGATCCACCATAGGTTCTCTATGGTCCATAGGTTATCTAGGGCCTGATAAGCAATACAGCATTGTTAATGAGTTGGAAACCGCTATAATGCAAGAATAGAATCAAATTGATGTTACGACATTGCAAAGATTAGTTTCCAGTATACAAAATAGGGTATTTGAATTAATTAGAAGTAATATCAGAAATATTAAATATTAGTATTATAGTTTATCCTATAGGAATTTCGCTGTTTCTTTATACGTTTGATTAATAAATTTTGTTCCGAAAAGAATAAAGCAGTTTTTCCTGTTCGTAATATATCGATTTCGTATTTTTTATTATTCTCTAATAGTTTTGAACTACTAATTTAATCGATAAGGTACTTAGTAAAAAGTAATAGTGTTCCTATACAAATTTCGTTCACGTTATGCGTTCCGTTAGGTACAGAAGTGTTAAATTGAAATTTCGAACCATTTATTTTCTGTTTCGAATTAATAAATAAAACGAATTGAGGAGAGCTACTAAGATGTTAATAACACTATACATCTTTTCTATATACAGTGGTAAACATATAAATAAAAACATTTGTTCCTAAATTCAGATAATTACTACATTGTAGATTATGTTCTTACTTGTTAAGTTTATGTATAAACTTGGAAATTTCTTGTGAAAATACTTTTAATTATTATTTCACATTTAATCATGTCAATGTATAATACTGTTTCTTTTTCTTTTTTTTAATTTTCTGAATTGTGTACTTGCTACAATAAATATCCTAGAAAAAACAAAAGTATTTAATTTAACAGTTCGTAAAGACAAAATTTACGAATCTTCCGAAAAACCTTGAATAGTGTAGCTCATCTGCAATCATTATAACACTCTGACATTTGCAATTATACAACATCACAATTGCTCCACCTCTAACAATCCATCATTTCCTTAACTTCTGCATGCAATCTACCAGCGCTGATTATTGTAAAATTATATCATTACAGGCTGTGTAGCACGGCAGCGTCGTTAATTTTACAATTCAACGACTCTTTTCCGCGCAAGAATAAGGAAACCATCTGGGGCGATGAGCCGCGGTAAACAAGTTGTGCTTTTATTCAAATTCGTGCCGCGTGTTATCAAGCAAACAGAAGAGGCTGAGACAAAGGATTTACATTTCCAGCGTGGAATCTGCGTAGAAAACGTAACGAGACCGAAGAAACAGTTATCCATTTCCTGCACTTCGATAGCAAGTAACGCTCTTATCGCGCGGTAACCAAAGAATTAGTAATTTAAACGATCTTCCCTCGCGCGGGAAGTACTCGCGTCAGTTTTCACTACTTTATCACGTACGACTACACCGTCGTTGACGACGCATCTGTCGTCGTTTTCCCTCTTAAGGGTCCAGGGCAACGTTTTATGGCACTCGACATCGGAGCTTTCGGTTCACTTTCAGCAGTCGACGACGATTCTCGAGGATTCCGACCAAGATTAATGGCACAGGTGTACGTTTCAAAGCCGTGCAAATATCGCTGTCACCGCTGGTTCCGCGGTAATGAAACGCGCGATAATGCTACGTGTACATAGAACCATGTTCGCATGACGAAGCAACGCCATTCGCCTAGCTAGAGAATCTGATTCGTGTAGACCAGACGCCAGGCTTGCAACCTACAGATTTCCCGTGACGTTTCTGTGAAAAATTACTCTGCGATTACTGACCGATGTGAAGTTTCCTAGTTGAAAAAAAAAAGAAAAAAAAGAATGAAAAGTTCGTTGAAGGCGTAAAACGTTTCTTCGTGGTTATGGAGTGCGCCGGTGGTTTCGAGTGGTGTCTTTCTCTTTTATTTAGAAAAACACACCTAACTCCCCTTTCCACGAGAGGATCGCTGTTCAAATAAACCCAACGACCCCTTGGCGGTTTACGTCTTCGCCCTCGCTTGCGTCGTTCGTGTGACTAGAAAACGTGGCTCGACCGACTGCTGACCCGCGAGAAAGAAGAGAAAAGAGGGTACCAGCGTATATACATGTTTGTCGTTTGTCATTGGCCCTGTTTACCAGGCCAAATGAATGACTTACCCCCCGACAGGAATTTTCTTGCGCGCCTTTCCCGCGAGAAGATACAGGCGAGGTCTATTTGTTTTGCTTGTATCGAGCCAACCAAACTCGTCTGTCATTGCTGCCAAATAGATTCAGTTTGATAAATAAGAGACCGTCCTTTTAATTAAAAGTCGCCACTTGAGATGTGACAGAACCAAATGATCGTGTGAAAGACGAAGTTTAGACGTTAATCTCGGGTATTTACGAATATTCATTGCAAAGGATACTCGTGTGTGGAATAATATCTCCTTGGAGGAGTTTAATCAGGAAATAAACTTTTTTTAGGTAACATTATGCGGTTCTTTGTATAGCGACTGAGCAAACTTTAAAAGTTGATCTTTGTTTGCCGCTTTGCTGTTTTTTAAAGACAATAATCACCTTGAAATCCTTCATTCGCAAATATCAATTTAAATGAAATCCAAATTATCTGCTATTTTGTTTGATCGAATTAAGTATACTAATAAGTTATTTGGAAACGATTTATTTGATCTCGACATAAAATAAAGTCTTTTTTTTAAATAAGTACTCTGAAGTATTTGAAATGATTCATTACTTCAAATTGGTATTTTTTGTTTTTATTCAAATAAAATTTTTTCGAACCTAATACGGTTATATCTAAAACGAAGTTCGTAAACTTGTATTAAATTTCCATTTAAAAATACTTCCAAAATAACGCATTGTTATAAGAAAAAGCTATCGTAGGAGACTATAATCCTAAAAACATAAAAAAGATTATTATGTGGCATTAATAAAAATATTGGTGGCTTGTTTTCTCTTAATAGTGCACAAACTGTTGTAAACGGGCACACGAAGTTTATCGACTGAGAATCCAAAAAATATGATACTTTTCAATAGTATCATTGTTAGTTCAAGTCAAGGTCAATATTATATGCTACTAATATTATATTTACATTATGTATATATAAAAAAAAATATATATATAGGGTGTCCCAGAGGTTTCCACCAAACTACGGTAACTTAATCTAGAAGCCAAAAGATGAAACAAATTTTCTATAAAGTTCGTGAATAAACGCTTTGTTACATAGTTATGAACAAATATTGTATGCATGTGTTAATCGATTTTTGTGTATAGAGAACTTTAAAGTAAAAAGTTTATTCGACAAAAGTAAGTTCGTATGAAGAATTTGTACAAAAGATTAAAAACGCAGTTACTGAAACTTAGCTAAATACTCAGGAAGTTCGTAGAGTAATAAATTCAATTGTTCATCGATGACAAGCTTGTATTCAAGTAGAACGACATTATTTCGATGGAACGAGAATTTAACAATAGTAAGTGATCATTTTTCATTATACTAACAGTTCACGACCTGGAATTGTTTGTTATCAGATGCTAAAAAATATGTAACTACGCAGACTGAATAAATTTTGTGCGTTATGGTGGAGAACACGTTGTTACCTATATTATGTATACAATATCTGTTTATAACTCTGCCATAAAACGTTTACTCGTAAATTTTACATACAATTTTTTGTTAAATCTGTATACCAGTTTATGTATATGACTTTTATAATTCTATGGAGCAAAGTTTGGGAAAGAAGTTTAATGTTGTTTTTTAACTGAATAGGTAGAATATTTAGATCATTGAATAATATTTTGTTATGTTGTTAATTACGAAAGCCTTTAGTAAATACAGTTTTGATTGCACGATTTGTTTTAAAAGTTCGAAAATTGTGGACCTAAAACTTTAAGTACTTGGTTCTGCAGAGGATTCTCCAATTATTATTGCAGGAAACAAAAGCATGCGTGTTATTGTACAAAGTCAATAGCGACAAATCATCAAATATCAATATTAGCCTGTCGCTTTAGTATTCCTTCAAGTCAAAGCTACACGCATCAAATGACTTCTATTTGCGAATGTCATTTTAAATGAGTCGTAAAAAGATCTCAAAGTACCACAGAAAACTGCATTGGGCGTGTTAACGAATGTCAGCGGTCACAAATAAGACACGAAACGATAACAACGTGACAGTATTCCGCGTAATTTAATAAACTTCATTGCTAGATTGCTACACGCGATATCACGCGCTCTAAAATGGAGGAAACATCTCTTCCGCTTGGAGAACACGCGGAAAAGAGGTTCAGGGGAAAGGAAATATTCCTATGATCTTATATTCCCCTTTTTTCTTTAGAGCTCCCTGTTGGCCATCGTTTCGTTCCATTTCATTTCATTTCCCATCGCCGCGCGTTGCACCGATAGCCACGATTAATAAATGTCCTCTCTGGAAGTTCGTCGATTCACGATGCTGAGCTAGCAGAGGGACAGAGACAGGAAGAACGAAGAAGAGAAAAATAAAAAGACCTGGAAGACGCAACGCTGAATGATGCTCGAGATGCTTGTATCTTCTCTCGGCGAGGGCGGCCCCGTTATTAAACACTTAAATCTTCCTCGATGGACGAGAGAAAAAAGGAGGAGAAACAGCTAAGCAAGAGGAATAAACAAAAATGAACGAAAGAGGAACGGAAGGTTGCGAAGGGATAAGTAAATTTATGAGAGACAAGTGATGCGCTGTTCTGGCCCCTCGAGAGCTACTGAATTCGGTGTTTAATCTAACCTCATTTCTCAGTCGAGAATTTAAGAACTTATGCTAAACAAAAGTAACAATTCAACGATGTTTCACATCAATAGCATAAAATAGTTTATGGGTGGAATTTTTTGTACGGTTTTACTTATTTTTATGCATTGTAATTATAAAAAGGAAGGTGCATCTGAGAAGTTGCCAGATGTGCTACAGGGAAAAAGAACATCCTGTACCTGATATTTGGTATCTTGTAGTTTAAAAGGAGTGGTTTAATAGGGGATATTCAAGAAGAGGAAAATTTTGTCAGGCACAAAAGTATTGCTAGTCCTTTATAAAGTAGGTGCACAGGTTTTCAAACTTTCTCGGGCATGAAGCTCATTTGAATTAAAGGTAGTATATACGGAGTCTCAACATTCTATGTACTTGGTTAAATTTTTTTTCATCGTACTAGAAGAGAACAATTTTTATAAGAAGGAAGTATCTGTTAAGACTTACAATTAAAGTGACTGGCATTATTCTTTTCTTAGCATAAAGTTTTCTCATATTTGGTTTTATTGAAGAGAGTCGCAGTCACATGTCTGATTCTGCATTCAAACGATTGCGATATTTGGTTTTAGTTTTCATTACAAACGTACGTGGGTAAGGTTGAGTTTTTTGCATTTTTTTTAGTAATTCATTTCAACATTAAATAGCGATTTAAGAGTAATCGATGTGTATTGATCTGAAAAAGAAATATTAACAATGGAAAAATCTGAGGAACGCAATTTTGGTAACACGGAATTATGTCAGAGAATTTTAAAATTTAAAATTGTATTCCTGCAAAAAGTAGGAGATGTGGCTTATTATAGTTCCCTTCTGTGGTTTTCAATTAAGTTCATTGGAATAAAAAGAAAAATTGAATAATATTAAGGTCTCCTAAAAACACATTTGTTCTTTTACATATAAGAATATAGTACAATAAGATTTAAATTTCGACAAAATCATGTCTCTATCCATTACAATGCAAGTATGCACACAAAAATGGTTTGAGGGCCACAGTATTTCAATTGTAAAATCGCCAACACGTTCTCTAGACGTAAATGTATGGAGGATACTGGACACTCGAATTTATTGGGATAATAAAAAATATTTGACAGTGTGGTAATTAAAAACAGTAAATCTTGGTGCATCGGAGGGAAAACTAATTAACAGCATAAAAACGAGAATTTCCAAACAATGTAATTAATCTATGCGAATAATAACCTTTCAAGTTTGTTAGAAACTATTTTTACTGCAATTAGTTATTATATAAATGGCTTTTTAGTCATGAATTTATATTCTTGTCTAACATGCATGTAGCATCTTCCTTAAGAAGAGTAATAATCAATTTTCTATGTAATTACTGTAAAATTTATTTTCAAATTTGTAGTTTTGTGTATCTTTCATAATTAGTAAACGGAAAAACAATAGTTCTAATTATGACAATAAGCTAGGTAACAATGAGGCGAAATTATAACTTTGTCCAGCGTATGAAATTTACATTTTAAATATTTTTGACACTACAGAGATAAAACAATTTTTTTTTTAAATGCGAGGTATTTTGTTTCCTTTGTAAGAAAAAAAATCGTTGGAATTTTAGGATAGCTATCTTTTATACTACATAAAATTTTACTTGAAACTCTTTTGTTCCAATGTTCTCAGACCACTTTCCAAAATATTTAACTTTTTATGCCTTTGCAGAAGATATTGATATTTTGTGAAAACAACTGAATAATGTAGTTTTTCTCTTTCTCTACTCTGCTCTTAAAACAGTGGAAAAATAAGGGTAGTTCATTTCACTAGTGAATAAGTCTGGAACAGCGCAAAGTGTCAGTGGTAAAAATCCTATTTTTATATGGAAGCGAAGTGTCAGGCTTCCGCAAGCTTTCACAGTGTTCGCGCGAGAACGAATGGGAACAACGCGAACGGGCGAGGAGGAACGACAAGGGAAAACAGATGGTTGAAAGAAGGAGATAAATCATTTTCAAGATCAATCTTGAAAGAGCTCCTTAGGTATTGCATAAAAAAAGCTCGTATCCAGAGAAACATTTTCGAGGCTACGGCGAAACTCTTCACCGAAATTCTACGAACACTTCGCGTAGAACGTATTTCAGACTTGAATCTTGAGTGAGCCAGTCGGTGGAGAGATTTAATTAAAGCTCGATAGAAAACTCTACTAATCCATCGAAACAGAACTCCTACAAGTTAATTCGTGAAATTAAAAACTTCAAGTATTTCCGCCGGAAAGTGTGTTTAGCTGTTTCTTTTCTTGGTCAGTTCCGGATCCACGGAACAACTCCGCGCCGTGACGAACGAACAGTTTATTTCCAGACAGTTAAAGACGAAAGAAAACGCGAGAAGAGCTTAAGACGAGATAAAAGGAAGCTCCGAACACGGGAGGTTTAATTAAGCCACGATAGAAAATTTCATCGCGTGGCTCAAATTGCGTTTCACAACGGACAAAGCAATCTACGAAATTAAAAAATTCCTCCATTATCACAATCCTGTAGCATCTTCCCGTGGATAGAGGGACCCGAACACTTTCTTGAAAACAGACTTACTTTTTTCCTCGTCTTAAGGAGCAGAGGTAAATACAAAAAATACGCTAGCAAAGCAAATACTCTATAAATTTAATTAAAACTTTATACAAACCTGCTTGTTGTACGCTCTGTTTGAACGAACCACCTCATCTTCGAATTTCAAAATTCTTCTATCCTGGTTACTCATTCATTATCGAAACATTCACCTCTAACGCTTGTTTCCTTGTTTACCTGCAGGAGAATAGCCATTTTTATGCAGTGTTGTAAAAAAAATCGAGGAAGGATACGAAGAATCAGTGAAGGAAAGGTCGCGGAGAGCTATGTAGAAAATGAATGATGGACTCAGGCATTCTCTGTCCTCTGGTTTCGCGTCTCTGTGCACGAGTATTGGACCAGGTTTGCTGGCGCCTGGGAGGCAGGCAGCCAGTCGGGCGCCACCGTTCAAAAGGGTTTCGCGTAGCTGGAACAAGGACGGCGTCGGTCGCGTCGCCCGTGATCCGAGAGAAAGGGGCGATCGAAGTCGGGTAAACGCAAGAAAAAGATACGCATAGTGATGGGGGCTGCAAGGGGAAGCAGAACGATGAATCGAGACGCAAGCGCAAGTAGGGGAAAAAGCATCGTCCCCTTTCTGGATCTGTGCGTACCTCGAAAATCGTGTTGCGGGGCCAACAGCCTGGAATACTCGTGAAACGTCCTTCTTGCTGTATTAGATCGAAAGCTACTTAAATGCTAACAATCCAGTCGGTTTCAATCTTCGCGAATGCGATCCCAGCGGGGTAAAGATGAGCCTTGGGAATAAATACGTACAACGAGAATTCGTGAAAACTTGTTAAATTACGTCTCAGTTGACTGAGGGGTAGTAGAGGTCTTGGTATGGTAGTGGGGAAGCAATTGGTTTAGGATAAGAATGTTTGTCTGAGATTCTTGTGGTTTTGTACAGGTATTCGGCAAAGGTTGAGTTATTAGGGACAGACAATGTTGTGATGTAAAGAAATTGAACAGGTATTGTAAAATGGGAGGTGGGTTTTTGCAAGAACTAATACAGTGCAGTAAATTTTATATAATGATTCATATTCTTTATAATTTATAACTTGTTTTTATTGATTTTTACATAGGAACGGAAGAAATAGCAGAGAAAAAAGAGGTTGTTTAAAACTGCTTTTAAAGAATACATTATACATATAATATTATTAAAGTATAGTAGACTAAAGTACAAAATTGTTGGAAAAGACGTTATTATTCTGTACCAGTTTATAATAATATCTTGCTGAAATTAGAGCTCGGAAATATTCGAGTACGAGCAAACCTAGTTTTTCTCGGTTCGAATAATCGATTCGAGCCGTGCACCGAATATAGCTCGGAAGAATTGAGTAACTTAAATTATTCAGAACAGCTTTTAAAGATTCAATCAGTTCGAATGTGTCGCATTGAAATTTTTAAGCTGCATCGAATGTTATTGGTATTAGTGTTGTCCCGTTCTTTGCTTCCAAAGCTATTTTATTTATTTAATAAACGGGTTAACCGAACTTATATCGCTAATAGGATAAGATCAAATAATTATTACTGCATAACATTTCTTAATATAGATCATCATAATATAGATCATTGAGCCCTGTCGGGTTTTCATCGCATAGGTAGTAGGCGAGCTAGGCTCCCTATGCGTCCATTGTGCATACCTCAATACGATGCCGGCCACGGCCTTCCGTGCAGAGCCTCATGACGGGAGCGCAGAAGTAAAACTAGGGTAGATACACCAATTACTGACAGTGTCCCCATAACTGTTACTTTAATTATTTTATTTAATAGCGGAATAATGTATGAAGAATCGTAAATAAACAAATATTGTTTACATTAAATTTGGACTTTGGTTCACGTAACAACACGTAGTCATTGTATATTCGTTCACACTTAACATTTGAAAATAAATATTAGGAGGGAAATGTGCTGTCGAACATTAAAACGTGATCAATGTAATTATAAAGTATGGGACGTGTCATAATTCAGTAAAAATGATACGTTTGTACTGCGTGTTCACTTTTATCCTTATCATTTAAGCTGATAAATTGTTCCAAGCCGCCTGATAATACTTTCAGCACGATTCAAACTACCCGATTCTTTTAAGCTACTCGAAATCATTCGAACTACTCGATTATTTGGATCCATCGGTTTTTTTTAGTACTCGACTCAGATTGAAAAATGAGTCGCGGCTGGGCGTCAGTTTCGGGTTGCCCGAATATTTGAGTATAATCTCAGCTCTAGTTGAAATTTTATTCACCACTCGACATTCACAGATCGACAGTTTTCAGAGAAGTGATTCAGGTGGATGCAAAGGCCGTAGAGTTTCCACAGCGCTCTGTAATCTAGTATGTAGTATTTTAATAAATAAATTATCCACTACTAATTTCTTACAGATCTCTGATTTCCTGCTTTTTAGAAAACTATCACAAATTATTTTGGAACTTTCTTGTCATTTTCTCATCATCTTGTAAAATGTCGTCAAAGTGTTTACCTGTAAAAATCATCTGAATCTGAGAACTGATAAAATTGCTTTCCTTGAGATTAGCTTTATTCCGACGTGAAACTTTTATTTAAACTAGCTAAAGATATCATCTGCGATAATGGCCTTCACAAAGTTCTTCATTAGCCCTATTTTTGTACGCAAGGGTGAAGGTAAACCCCTTTTTCTAATCTTACCATGAGACTTTCTTGGTATACTTATTGTGCTGTAAATATTTATTATAAAACACACAGTTGATAGAATTGTATGATATGTTTTGAATAGCCTACTTTTTCGCATACCAACACTGTGTTAATTTAACGTGTTATCATAGGTAAATATGTTTACGTTTCACTGAATTTATACACGGATGGCCGACTACGCTTCGAAATGTTCCAGCCATACAGGGATGAATGTAAACTCTGTCTTCAATTTTATTGTAGAACGTTTTACATGCGTTTGGCCCCAGCATTCAAAGATTTTCAGGTCAATCTTTTCTTGTGTAGCATGGAAATGAACATAAACACAGGAATCAAGAGTAAATAATGTAATAAATCCTAATGATCAGATCATAGAGTTACAGTAGAGGTTCCGATAACCGAACAAATATAGGGACACAAACGTGTTAAGATAAAAAAATGTTCATATAATAGAACAACCATTTTTCTGATACTGAATTTCATTCATTTAAACAGAAATAAAGAAAATTTGCAGTTTGTTTAACTATTTAAGCACTCCTTATATTTTTGGCTAAATTACATAAATTACATAAGTCTTTTGACGTGAATAACTATTATTAGAAAACACTCTATCCACGTAATAGAACATTTAGATACGGTATTCATGTTATAGGTATTCGGATAGGGAAAGTTCAACTGTATTTAACTTCAGTTCAATTAGTTAGTAAGTTGAATTTACACTTGATTATTTAGACAAAAGATACATATTGGTTGTCGCAATGGATTTTGATAGACTGCAATTCAATATTTGGTTGTACATTATGTTAACAGTGAAATTTTTGGAAATCCTTAACAGTGAAATTTTTGGAAATCCTTTTTTGTGCCAATTTGAATAATTAAAATGGTGCAGTTTATTAGAAACTATTAATTTACAGGTTGTTAAGCTGTATTCTAATTGAACTAACAGTGAGGATTTTTTTTTGCCTATTCGTGACCTATGTTTCAAAAAGTATCCAAGAAATATCAAATTGTAGAAACCATTTGTCCACACTCAAGTAACATAATCAGACAATTATTTTGTGTCACACTCATTCTATGAAGTATGCCGTAGAATCCATAAAAAAAGAATACTATTAAGGGTGAAATTTAATTTGAACTTTAATTTTGCTTTTGTGTTATAAGATTGGGGGTTATTAAATAAAAATAACTTAAATAATGTTAATTTGAAAACAATACGCTAACTAATAACTAAACTAACAATACATAACGCTAGCATACTTCGACAGTAAAATAATGATAGGGCAAGGGGTTAACTTATTGTTAATAATTAAATCAATATCTAATGTTTTGTGAAACAGATAACAAAGTGTACGCATTAAAAGAATATTTGAGGCGTCAAGGGTAGTAGGGGCGAACTGAACACTTTCAAAAATATTTTTTATCTTATCAAAGTGATTTATAACATTTGACGCACATTCCTGTCGGTCTATTTGGTAAATTTCGTCCTTATTTTCAGTATCGATGTTAAGTTTTCATAAAAAAAAGCAGTTGTTAGATTGTTCATGGTGCTGGTAAAAAGCATTTTTCTCGAAACACGTGTTTACTGAGTTCGCCCTTACTATATTCAATGCCTCATTTATTCTCGTTTCTAACGCGTTGATGCATGTTTTGTATTTTTCTTCGATATTTATCATTCCGAACTGAAACAGACAACAAGCGACAAATTCCTTATTGTCTTTGTTTTAGTGAATAAGTTTAGTACTACTTTTAATGAATTATAATACAGATAATATTTAATTCACTGCATTATAACCAACAGCATAAAGAATATCCATAAGCAAAAAGTAGTTTATCGTAGAAGTATTATAAACAAAATGCTACAATTTTGAAAAACGTTCCAGCAATTAAGTTTCAGATAACAGAGTATCAAATTCATTACACAACGAACGGGGAGGAATCACTGTCACTTTATCTAATTAAATTTTCGTTTACTTACGTTACCACGAAATAAGGTTGTTATGAAATTGCGAAAATCAATGTACGTTACTGCCAATAAGCAATCAATTTGGTTACTACGATCAATCATGTATGAGGCGTTGAGGGGTTACGAAGGGTGGTAGCCACCCTACTAGTTGCTCTCACTGCACCAAAAAAGATTATATTTTGCCAACGGTGCGACATAAAATGGGGTATTAAGTTATGAAGCGTTAACGCATGGGAGAAGTATAATGTCAATTCAAGCTACTTTAAATCAAATCAGAAGAATTTACTTATTAAGTTTCAGAATTCTTGCTTTAAATAATACTAAGTTTAAAAACATAATTTAAATTTTTTTAAAAATTTAATAGAAAATAAATAAATAATAAATAAGTTTATATATATATATATATATATATATATATATATATATATATAAAAACCATAAATAAATTTAAGATGTTTTTGAATGCATTATAGAACATAAATACAATTAAGTGAAAAAAATGTATGGATTAATTTAAGAAATTAAGATAAAATGCGAATATTCTAAAGAAAGTGATTTGCAATCTACGATATAAAAGGAAGTTTTCGTTTAGTTCTCATTAAATTTGTAATGAAAATATGAGTCTGCTATGTTACAAAAATACTTTTCATAACACTTTGCCGTTTTTATGAACATAAAAAGATAGAAAAAATGTGGCACATTATTGAAATAAGGTGTCCTGAATGAAGCAGGAGTGCATGAAATACTGATTGTTTGCCGTCTACAGGTAAACGACAGCAAAAAAGGAGGTTGGAGGTGAGTTTGAAGAGGTAAAAAAGAAACGAAGGAAGGCGAAAAGAAGGGTACAAGGGCGGAATAGAGTTAAGAGAGTAATTAGGAGGAAGTGCGATTGTGAACAAGTGAGTGACTTAAGAGAATGAAATACGGATTCTTAATTACTCTGAAATTGTATACGACAATTTGCAGAAGTGCTTCACGTTTACAGCCAGCGTTTGGATAATCTACTCCAGATAATCGTGATAAAGTTTAAAACAATGATAAAGTCTCTGTAATTATAAAACAGCGAGATGAATGAAACTTTATTCTCGCTATTAAAGCCTAATTTCATTCGTATTACTTTAAAAATTACATTGAATGTTTTCCTTATACAAAGTAAACTTTCATCCGATTAAAAATTAAGTCTTCTAAAGTGTGAAATTATTTTATAGATTTCTGTATTTGTTTAAGATACACATAGGTATAATAAAAATGTAAAACTTAAGCATACTTGAATTATATAAATAGTAACTATGATAGAGTAGACGTCCCTTTACTGTCACTTCAATTGAAATTGTTCTTTAATTGATTAATTAAGAATGTTCTAAATAATGTACTAATGAAATTATTGATTTTACCGTATTCCTATATCTCTTATATATTCACGAGATTTGATCACAAGATTCTGCAAATGCAATGTTTATGGATTGTTACACACAAACGAAGTCTAAATTTAGTAGTAATATTTTTTTATTCACGATTCTTCATGTTTTGCTTCGCTATCAAATAAAGTAATTAAAGTGGCTTCGAATTTCTTACTAGAATTAGAACATCAGACTCGCGAAAACGAAAAGTAAGTATTTATAAACACCACAAAGAAGTTGAGTACGTAAGAAACTTATGAAGTAACCCAACACAATACTGTTTCCTGCACAATCTTAGTTCTCACATAATACCCTTTGACTCCAAAATAGCAGAATTTCTCTCTAAAATCTTTGATCCCTTCATTGACAACTATTTTCACCTACTCATCCTTCTCGATTGCTCTCCCGTTCACGTATCCTTTTTCTTCTTTCTCCATTCACATTCTTCATCTTTTCCACCCAAAGCAATATCCAACCCCATTGTTCGCGCGACATTTCATTCGGCTGTGGCGGCGTTTTTAACAAGCGATCGCCATCGCCCGGCTGCGTGGTAAAAATTTCATCGAAACATCGCCACGAACTAACCTCATAGCGTTCCAGTACACGATCGATGCGCGAACGTGCGGAGAATACGGCGAATTGACGAAAAAGCGAGCCGTCTTCATTGAGAAGGCTCGTCGGGCATACCGGAATAATACGTGGGAACAAATCGATATCGGTAGTTGCGAGATCGGTCGGAGGGTCGGTCCACGTCGCGAAATATTACTCGAGAGTTCGAGTTTTCGGCTGATAGTTGAAGGAGAGGGAAAGCTCTGCGGAGGAACTGGAGAAGGCGTAGGCGAGGATGCAGAGGCGGACGGTTGAGCTACATTTATTTGGTCTCTCTCGTTGCGGAGGTAGTGGGTAGGAAGGAAGGTGATATTTTTCTAAGGGGAAAAGTTTCAAACGCAGACAGTAACTGCTTTTTACCGTAAAAGGGCTCCTTTGTCTGCTACGCCCCTCCATTGTGTCCTCTATCGTCTTTGTCCCTCTTTACGCATTTTCTTTTCTCGCTTCTTCGCGTCCTCCACAGCATAAACACTTCACGACAGCCGGAAGTCAGAAGTTTGGCTTGAACCCGCGATGGTGGTGGCGGATGGGGGTCGAAAGGGGTAGAGGAGATTTATTTCTCGTCCGTTTCGTGCACCGATAAGCGGGAACAACACCGAGGGACCCCGTAAACTCGAGACACGTCGCTCGTAACTTACTGATTGACGAATTGCCTGAACACTCCTCTCTACCGCATCGTTTAAAAGTGCAATTTACACGGTTCACTGGCTAATTCACGTGGCTGAAGGCAAATTTACGTGGTTCACGTTGGTTGAAAAATGCATGTTCATTTAACGGAATTCAAAACAAAGTGAACGGTATAAATGATCACTCAATTGAAGCTGTGGCGGCTCTCCTGCACCTACCATTAGAGGGACATACGAAATAGGATTTTCTCGAAAGCACTCGCTCCAACTACCTCGTCCATATATATATATATATATCGCCTTTAACCTTCCTTCCAATATCCCAACGTCTAAGGCAGGGCCTGCTAGGTAGTGTCTGATGAGTCCACTAGCAGGCCCAGCACGAAACGCAACACCCTTCCTTTTCCTATCCTATCCCCTCTTCACAGCACCACAAAGCGTCCAAGCAAATTGAACGGATTTGGAACAAGCTGACAATGTTTTTCCATCTTTGTTCGATGCGGTTGATCATTCGTACTGATTAATGCAAATTGAGCATGCGTAAACGCATATCTTGAATAGTAACAGATTTTATTTCACAAATTGTTTCAATACTGGCCCGTACACTATAACTATTCTCTTTTCAATTTTATTGTGTCAATTTTATTGAGTAGTAAACGTCATATAAAACAGCTAGAACGAATTATAGATATAACTTATTTATGTAATATATAAATTAAGTACGAGTTAAGGAATGGATTTTATAGTAAGTTTGTATAGTGAAACTCGATCGCAGAAGTATCTGGCCATGTTAAGCATTCAGTAAATTTTATTTAAAATTTTATGTTAACACAGAAGGGTATAGCTCTGAATATGTACTATTAAAAAAAAAAAAAAAAAATAGAAATCCATACCTCCATTTCGTGAAAGAAAAGCAAATTTCAAACTGCTTTAAAATCACCAAAAATAATTGTAGCAGGATTTCGAACAAAAAAATTTGAATTTAAAAATCTGTACTTTCGGAATCTTTCCTTAGATTTTAGTTTGATTGTCTATTAACAAAGTTAGAGCGAGATCTAGGAATTTATATATGTGGGCCAAAAAAAAGGAATAACAATTTTATTGAAAGAAGTTTAAAATTTATCATAAAATTTCATAAACAATTTCTAACTTATTATAAACACTGCTGTATAAAAATCCACATTAGTTATTTATTAATTAAATTTTTTGCTGTTGCCCATTCGATGCAGTGTTATATATTTGGCTCATATTTCGTCAATTTTAGTAGTACACGCACTGAATTAGATTGATCAGGCGTTCTATTTCTTGGATTGTCTTTTACAAAATTCATCTCAGAAAAATACATCATCTCATAAGCAGATGTAGAAGAGAAAATTGGAAATATAGGCGTCGCCAGTCTTTTTAATCTAAAATTCAAGACGGCTCACTCTGCCCCTAAATGCCTTAAAACGCTTGCACAGTTTTCATACATACATATAATAGCGAGAGAACATAATTTTATTTTTATTCATTTTAACACAAAAATTAAATTGAACACATAAAGTTTTATTTGCAAAGTAAATCGTTCGCGTGTCAGTAAAATTTTTGTAACGCGTGCCATAGCTTCGTCGTTACTGTCGTAAAACACTTGGTAAAAGCATAATAGAAAGCTCAAATTTTACTTAACAGGAAACGTACTTCCTGTTTTTAATTCCCATGAGATTTTATTGTGTGAACCCCATGTAAACAAGAGCTGAAAATTTGTTAAAATTACGCTTTGGATATACGCTGCTATATCGTGGCAACGAACAACCGTAGCGCCATTATCTTAAACATATTTTGCGTGAACATATTAGCTTGAATAGGGCAGACATTAACCAAAAATTATCATAGTGAATTCAGCGGATGCTCGTTTGAATTGTTACACTTTATGCTTTAAAATGTGCTTAAGGTAATGGCGCAGTGGCTATTCGTAGCAAAAATATAGCTGGTTAGATTCAAAGTGTAATTTTAGCACATTTTAAGCTGTTACTTATGTACATGAAGCTCACGCAATAAAATCTCACGGGAATTAAAAACACGAAGTATGGTCCCTATAAAGTAAGATCTGAGCTTTTTATCGCGCTTTTACCGAGAAATCTACGGTAATCCGGTCGCCTTCTACAAACATTTGAACTCGAAGGAACGTCTTTTACTTTATTGTAGTATAACCGGCCCACAAAATTCCCAGGAAAACTGGTGAGCACTTGTTTTACACGAGAAAGTATGTGTTTTCAAGTAACCGGAATAAAATTCCTTTGGAAAGTTTGTAGCACGAAGTATAACAGAAGTGGAACAGGAATTTTTTAAATCTTTTGAAGTTTCATTTATATCTCTCTAACTTTGCCAATAGACAGTCAAATCGAAATTTGGGGGAAGATTCTGAAAGTACGAATTTCTAGTTTTAAAATCTTTTATTCGGGATCTTGCTACGACTATTTTTGGTAACTTTACAGCTGTTTGAAATCTGCTTCTCTCCCCTAAAATGAAACGATGGACCCATAATTTTTGTGCGAAGTTCCACTTTTAATATCAGTGTAAGGACTATTTTAACAAAATTATGAAGCGTTACTTTAAAACATATATTGTAACATAAACGAACAATAAACTGATGAAGTTTCTCAATTGTGCGAGGCTAGACATATTTATGATCAACTGTATATACAGTGGAATCCGTTTATAATGATCACTTTGGGACTTGCAATTTTTTATAAGAATAACTGGCTGACAACATTATGTGGAAGATACAAAATGATCATTAGTGAATTAATTTTATTGCAAACACGGTATGACTAGATTGCAGATCTTTATACATTTATGGCAAATTTAAATATACAAAAAAGAACAGAGTCCACATGATATATAAAAATATTAAAAATATTTCAATTGGAGTTACAAATTACAACATTTAGAGGATCAAATAGATCTCCATATAAAGTCCAATTTTTCAGTTTCACTTAAAGAGATATGAATTTGCATAGACATCCGTAATCGTCCATTCGTACGGATTTACTAAGAATTCTTATCGTTTGTTCCCAAGTGTAATTATTACGCCTGATAATAATAACCGAAATCGGATTATAATAAGCTGATTATTCTTAACTACTTTTACGTAGAGTGTTTTGGTACCGACTGTTTATGATAATTGTAGCCGATTGATAACGCTATCCATGATTATAATAACCGTATTCCACTGTAATAACCTTTTCTTTTACTTCCTACGCCTTCTTACGGCCTAATGCAATTAAATGTACGTTCAATTTCCTGGAAGAAATTGACTGTAAATACTTCAAGTCGATAAAGAGACACCATCGCTGAATCAACAAGGCAATACTCAATTAAATGAAATAGTGTAAATTGGTCTCCAGTAATAATTGGAAAACTTTAGAGTTCACGTTTATTGTTTCTGTGAGTAGGGGCGGACGATTGAAAGAATTGAGGAAAGGATGGTAAACTTCGTGTTGGATAAACACATTTTCGTCGGGTAGAAATCGGGGTAACACCTGTCGCACCAGGCGCACAGAAATGGAAAGTGAGCGAGTTGCGGGAGAAGGCCACCGGTGTGAACACATTGCTTCGCGGCCGATCGATTGTGTACCCGGGTTAACCTTCGCCCCGGCGGAGTCTGAGTCTTTTTGCTGCTGCACATATGTGAAAGCCAGCCCTTAGCGCTTTAGTCATATGTCGGGTCAGTTTGCAAATTTGCGAGCAATTTTTTTCCCGGTAGAAATTATGCAACGTGGAAAGGTAACCGGAGCATTTAATGAAGTTATCGGAAAGCTGTTAACGCGTTAACTGCCGCGTGGACCACCGTTGAACTTTCTGTTCGGACCGTTTTACTTTTTCCTAATTTGTTTGTCTTCTTTCTAACATTGGGTTGTTCGGAAAGCTCGAGTGTTTGCGAAAGTTTCGACGTTAAATTCTTTTGCATATCGCGAGATGAAAGAAACGTTATGGTTTAGGAATTTTTAATACGAATATTAATAGTGAAACCTTTCATTCGAATAAATGCAATGTTTGGTTGAGCAAATGAAAAATGATTAAATCATAACTAGAACAGGTATCCTGAATGTAGCAATATCATACTGTCGTTTATTATTGATTATTAACAATGAAAATTTTACTAAGAATGAGAAATTTCATGCAATAGAGGAACAAAAAACCATTTAATAGGATCCATTTTTGCGGGAAATGAAAATATGTTATGAAAAAAGTCTGTGAAGCTAGTCAATGTCACGTATAACATTATTCAATAATGTAAAACATATTTATTATTATGTATGGCATCTTAATATTTCCAAAATATCACTGCGAACTTTTCGAACAACCTAACACTTATTTTTTTAATCTTAGTAATGATGTAAGATATTCTTTAAACGTATACAGCTACTTGCATTAATACTCGAACACCACTTTCAACGAAATTCACCAAACTCGCAAGTCCCGATTTTAATAAAAATTTGCATGCTTGTAGAGCATAATGGACTGTACATGGAGCAATTTTTTTATTCATGTGAAATCCTTTAGAGTAGTTAAAATCAACTCTCTAAAATTTCAGTATTTTTTAATTTTTTTAAATGCAACGTTACCTGCGAGTGTTTTCGTAAGAGGGTGATAGAGCACTCAACACTGAATATTTTTTCATACGAAAAGTTTTGCTCTATCTCGCACCATTACGAAGCTATTTTTAAAAATTCGATGAACAAGTTATATTTAAGGACTGATTTCACCCCTGATTTCCTAATGTACAGTGCACACGGTGACCTTTATTTTCTCTGTATCTTTGTAACGCTATGACATAGAGCAAAACTTTTCCTATAAAAAATGTTCAGTTTTCAGTATTCTATCATCCTGTTGCAAGAAAGGTCCCAGACAACATTGTATTTAAAGAATAAAGAATTGCTAATACATTTGTGGATTGACTTTACCACCTCAAAGAAATTTCCGTCGACAAAATAATTGCTTCATATACAGTTCATTATGCACTACATGCACGCGAACTTTCATTCAGATCAGGATTTTCATGTTTGGTGAATTTCGCTGAAAGTGGTGTCCAAATATTAATGCGGGTAACTATACGTGTAACGTAGACTATTAGTGGCCCATGCGGCGTAAATGGAAAGCTACGAAAACGCATAAAGTTGAGAATTCGGCGTGGCAGTTTACGTGTTAAATATAAATGAGAGTGGAAGGGTGACCCATGGCATATGCCAGTTATTATGAAGGTAGCCTTTGTCAAGAAAAGGGAAAAAGATACGTGTTTGTTATTGTAATATAAATGGATGCAATACAAAATAAATGATATATATTAAATTTGTTGAGACCTTATTATTAGGTCAGTAGAGGAAGTGGTCCAAATAAAGGCTAGCTAAGTATAGGACTTATTAGGTGCTGCTCTGTGTCAGGAACGGTGCAGAACTATGACTAAAGAACAAATAAAGTTGTATAGAAGAAATAGTAACCGTCGTTTGTTGTATTAACGTGTTCTGTTACAAACAGTGTCACTGTTACGAATTTCGCGATCGTAAAGGTTTTATAGGTATTTTTGTTTCATTGTTCTAATTATTATCTGTTGAAGTAAAAATAAATTTGTTAAGAACACTATATTGCTAACATTGAGAACTCTTTTACCAACTTTCAATAAAAGGAACAGTTTTCCGAAAAAAAAGAAACAATAATTTTCATTTTTATTTTACATTATTTTATGAGTGGCCTATATTTGGATCACACTTTCAACAATGAAACGTTTCACTGTTACTTTAAATTTATAATCTGTAGCAGACATTACATTTGTTCAACATATTTCAATTTCACATATACATTAATACGTAAACGATTAGGTATCTTCAACATGTTAGGCAATAAATGTTAAACTAAAAGTGGGGTAGCTCATGTTTGGACCACTTCCTCTAAACTAGATTTTATTAGCCTTTTCATTTCAAACGCCGCAATGCGCCAACTATAGTTTCCAACATCCATGCTAAGACCTATGGACATAATTGTCGGCTATAGTTGACATCTATGTAATGAGCTGTAGATATTAATGTCAATTATAATCGGCGTTCATGTGATGATTATTAACTGCGCAATGTCTATAGTGATCATTATGATCGTATGCTTGATGATTATTAAAATTACGACTTCTTTATATTTCTTCCCTTTTGTAGGGTAATATCATTTATAATAGTAATATATCCAGTAGAATCCGCTTATTATGATCATTTTTGATCTTGTACTTAACGACGTGAATGTTAAAATATTCAAAAATATAAAACTGATTTCATCCCTTAAGATTACGTATTCTATTTCACTATGAATTCTAAAACGAAATAAGTAATACCACAACAAACAAATCAAATAAATTACTGAATTAATTACACAACATTCAATCAATAAAATACATTTACTAAAATATACAAAATGATTTATTACAAAATGATGATGAAAATAATTTAATTGTCTAACAATACTGAATATTTAAATAATTATCTAAACTTTCCCAAAATTTGGACTTCAAAATAGAAGAAGCGACAATACGAAATACAAAATTAATAGAAAACGGTATAACAAATACACATATCTACTATGCACGTTATGAAACATGCACGAAACACAACCAACCACCAAACTCACTAAATTAACTCCACAGTATACCGTATACAACCACCTAAAGCTCTCCATGTAACAGCATCCGATGTCTCCTAGTTTACCCCTTTGACTGAACTACAAAACATTGAACATCCTCCGGGCAATCTGACGAAGAAGCAAAGCAAACGAGTCCAAAAGCCTAGTCAGTTCGCGCCACTGACGAATCTTTCAAGCTGCCTAGCGTTTAGCGAGTCGACTTTAAAGGATATTTCTCCTATATGCACGTTAAAATGTGCGAAGGTCGCGGTGGCGGAAGAACAGATAAGCAAGCCAAACGTATGCACAGGGTATTCTCTATTCCGGCTGGATTCGGCCAGATGGAATCGGCGCGGAAGATTACGCGTTCGCAGGAGCAGTGTGCCGATCCTAATCCGATTACACGACCCATTGAAGTCAGAAGTGCGATCTTTTAAAAGGGGCCAACATAACGCGCTTGTTAAACGCTGTTGGTGGACGCCTGCAAGATCGATATATTCCGCGACACCACGATACACCACGGTTGCCAACAACCCCTGTCCATCGCGTCCAACGGCTAGCAGATAATCTGCCAGGAACCTCGTTACCCTCCTATCACGGAATTACCGAGGCCCTCGAATTTCCACCATGGGATCCCCTGGCCCGAATGCGCCAGCCCTATCTAGTCGCTGCTACTCGTGGCGCAGCGATCATATCTGTAAGCTTCAACTTTCCATGCGATTGTTTCATGAGTGCAGATAAGTTTCTTCGAGAGGAAACTATAATATTGCATTTGGATTCGTTGCTGAGAAACATATTTGAAGGGGATTGGTAATGAGTGGGTTGGATGACTATTGTTGAATGGGTGTTTTGCTAAAGTTTTCGGATTCATAGGATGGATGGGGAAGGAGGAGGGCGGAAGACTAGCTCGAAGGCAGATTGTAGTTATTACAGTGTTTGGTTAACCAAATCCTTTAAGAGAATATTTCACGAGGCATTAGATTAATTTGGAAGAAGGATTGGTAGATTAAAGGAGAGAGATTCCCGTGCAATGATTTTCTATTTGTTACATGTAAAGATAGAAACATAATTACTTTTATCTCAGAAATATTAATTATCGTTTCGGGTGTGTTTTAGTTACTTTTATGCTTTTTATCTTTCAGATATTAATTCCCGATTATATTAATTGCGACCCCTGTCCATTCGAAAATTCTAAACCTACTAAACTATTCTAATATGTAACATTATTTGAATAAGTAAATAATTACGAGTCAAACGTGCTAAAATGCCAAAAATGAATAAATGATATAGATTCAATCTATAATTATACTATTTACATTTTCCTATCAAATAATATATATAATTGCTTAAATACTTCAATAATGATAGATAAATAGACGGTATAGAGTTAATTCTCAAAAATTATTATGATACTTTTTATATTTCACTAACTAGATTATTATTATTAGTATTAGGCTGGATCATAGGTAAATAAATAAATGACCGCTTTCTTTCCTTTATGGTTTTGCTATTGTCCAACGCACCTTAAATATTAACTATTTTATTGTACATTCTCCCTCGTTATTGGCCCACCTTTTCTCATTTATCTGACAATTTGCCAGTCCCTTGTTCATAAAAATTGGTGGCCTTTTATACAAAAATATTTTCGACAAACCACCACACTTGCTTATTATTTACAAAATTGCTTCATATTTGATGCTTAAATCTCTCAATTTTGCATTATTCAATTTAAACGCATCGCACATTTTCTTAACCGTCGTGGTTGCATTATGCCTTTGCTTGAATTTCCACTGTATAACGTTTAGAATACAAACTTTCAAGATTTCCTCTTTATTTATTTAAAGTTACCATTAGGTCCGGTACACACGTGCGTTTTTCCGTTGTCCAGTAGTATACCAGGCGGACGCATGAGTTGATTGATATAAAATAATGTACCGAAACAACGCAATTGCGGCTGAGGTAACCGCACGTTGTCACGAGGAACTGTTGCGAAAAATGCAAGCAGAATGAACTCGCGGTCCAGCTACGTTGCCAGAATACATGTGCAGTACTACATCTAATTTCTAGTATCTGGAACCGCAATTGCGGCACCGAGCGACTATCGTATGACAGAAAAACGCACGTGTCTACCGGGCTTTAAATGCGATATTTAGCTTGTAATCACTGATTAGAAAATAAGAAACGCTTACTCACGGTCAGTAGAACCGTAGAAAGTATTACCTGAAATGAGCCCTACGAGCTTTTGCAAAAAGAGTAAGGCATCGTTAGATATAGTAGAAGTTATTTATGACTCAACCTGATAGTAGTACTGGGTTGTAACATAAATTCGTCCCGGTTTCCTATAACATTTTTTAGGTCACAGTCATTTTACAAGAGAGGAACGCCTTAGCTATTGGAAATGTGGAAAAAAGGTAATTATTTAACGTAGAATATACACAATTGACTAAACTTGCTTCTGAATTTACAAATGAATGTACTTAAAGACCCTAATAAAATGGGACGAATATATATTACAACCTATATATATGTAGATACTAGCAGTAGTATTTACTATTTTATCATTTGATCAGTTTATTTTATTATTCATCTATCTTCATTTCGTAATTAATTTAAGGAGCTTGAAAAGGATAAAAGGGGATGAACTCACTTATATAAAATATTTGAGCCCTTCCATTATGTTAGGGGCTATTTGATTTAATCTTGTTTTTTTGATTAATGTAATTATTTTATTAAGGATTCTTCTTGGATTAATTTTTGTTACTTTTTTGTTACTGTAGTTTTATACATACAGGGTGTCCCAGATTTTTTCCGCAAAACTTTATCAGTATATTGTATCCCTACTACCCCTGGCAAAAAGTTTTCGGTCAAATATGAGAACGTGGAACTAACTAACAAAAGAACACCAAAGTTTTTTAGGTGCGAAACGCTGCTTCACAAATAAACAAATATATGGGAAGATTAAATATGTATAATATGAAATAAATGGAGAAAAGAATAAAGGTAATCGTTTATAGCGAAGAAAATAACTCTACTTAGTAATAAAATGATACTTTACTTAATATTTATATTGCCTACAATTTTCTAATATTTCTACGTCCACATATGATTACTTTCATGTATTTAGTATTGATACTACGAGATTTTCGCATCGCGTAATTTTTTTCGCAATAATTGTATCATTTCTTGAAGTTGATTTTCACTTTTGGGAACATTTTTATTAACTAATGTTGTTCCGTGTTGTCTATAAATTTTCTATCAGGTTTTGTAGTTATATAATAGCACTTTACATCTGAAAAACATTAGCGTATTTATCTAATTTTATATTACCATGTTAGGTAGAAAAGATGTTGTCGGGGGTAGTATAAGCAGGAAACGTTATATAGATATAGGGTATATGAAGCTTCATAAAAATGTTATGATAAAAATATTGGATCGTTGGGAAAGTAATAATTCCAGTGATCTCTTCGTAAATTCTAAAGTGATTCATGGTTCTATGAAAATAGCATTTATTATACCCTGAAGGCATTGAAACAGAGTCATAGTGTAGAAAAGACTACACTCTACACAATAAAATAGTGGTAGTTTGATAAGTCGACTTATTCATTGAAATACAGTTAAATCAAAATAATTTATTTATTGATAAGAACAGTGAACGTTTTAAAATGGAGTATTAATAATTAATAACTATATTAGCTGTCAACTTATTTTTATCTAGTATTATATTTTCCTTCGTATTTCATATTTTTGTTATAACTTTTTGACATGACATCAAATGTTTGTACAACATTTTCTTTATTTACAATAGCAGAACATATTGGTAATGTTTTGCGGGAAAAAACTAGGACACTCTATATTTTAGAATGTGTGGTTGAATGGTTCAAGGAAAAACATGACTGTAATCATTCCAGAATTGATGTCAATTCCTGTGAACGCAATAAAAGCGGCAATATTACATATATACATATGTATGTATCTTCAAAAGAGTATGCAAATTAACTTTACAGCAGGAAAACAGCAGTAGAACTTTGGCAAATTGATTTAGTCGCTAACTTTGTAGTATTTCTCGTTATAGCAAGAGGCAGTTGGCGAAATACATTCGCCGTTATAATAAACTCGGTCCTTAAGTCCCTAGCTCGGATTCCAACAATGTGTTGAATCGTTGGGAGATTGTCGCACAGTTTAAAACTCCGCTGTCCGAGCTAAGCTCCGGAATTTAGGGAGATTCCTCCACTTTGTCCCCGTTACAGTAACATAGAAACGTTAGCTAATGCCGCATTATGCTGTGAAGGATATATATTAGTGAACAGGGCTGCTTCCCGTGAGAACGTGTTAGTTTCTGTGTTTTTGGCCATGATTTGTAAAACAGGATAGCAAAACATAAAAGGATTTCTAGTGTACTTATACCATTTTCAGGCTCAGGTATATTTATAATTTGAATTTTGGATACCATTGAATAGTTGTCAAAGACAGATTATAATTTCACGATTCTGCTGTAGAAGTAATAATTATATTGTGATACCATCTAGGAAAGATTATAATCTCACGATACTGTTATAGAAGTAGTAATCATCTAAGTAGTAGTCATCTAAGTAGTAACAAGATCTGTAGAACGTGTAAAACAGAAGCTTTGCATGTGAACTTCTTTTGAAATTCGAGTTGGAGAATTGAAGATTTGAATTTGAATTGAAAGTTTAAATTTAATAGTTCTAAGCAAAACAAAATTTTAATTTGAATATTAGAATTCCAATATTTGCATTTGCGGATTTGAATTAAAAGATTTGAATTTCAATATCTTATTTAAAATGAGTGAAATTCAAATCCTTTAATTTAATTAATTAAATTTGATACTTTGAGTTTGCAAATATAATTTTGCATATATGTAATACCCTGAATATGAAAATTTCTATCGAAAAATTTGAACTTGGTAATTTAACCCAATTCAATTAAGTACTTAACTATTCAAATTCCAGAATTTTAATACAACGTTTCGTATTCAAAAATATGAATTCATAACTCTGAATTTAAATATTCGAATATGAACGCTTTTGCTTGAAAAATTGGATTTCAATATTCAAATACGTAAATTCGAATTTGAAAATTTTAATTGGATAACTTGATTTTAGATATTTAGATTTGACCGTATAAATTAAAAATATTGAATTTAAAAAATTGCAAGTAAATATTTCAATCTAACAATCTTTAAATTAACTTTAACTTCGGAGATCTGACTCGTAAAGCTTCCAAACTCTATTCCTTTTTAAATGTTTCGCGAAATTACAGACATGTACAGACTTTCATTCAATTACAGCTTTATAGGTCAAATGTCTAAATCACATCAAAAAGAGATTGCCCGACGTATGCACATTACAGCGTCCCACTCTTAACGTAACCCCGTAGTACAAATACAAAAGCTCACGAACCGGTGAATATAAATCGTGTAATTTCAGGCTCCCTCTGAGAGTAATTCCTTACGGGGAACGATTTTATTAAGACAACGCGAATCATTCCATCCGATATGATCGAGTTCTCAAAGCGAACCACAGAGATCGAACCACGAGGGGGGGGGGGGGGGGGGGGGGGGGAGCAAGCAAATGAGTTTGTCGAGTATTCGACTTGGTCCGTTCGATATCTGTCGATCGGTTGCGGATGGAAGAACACGGGCCAGGGGTGCACTTAAATAAAGGGTCGTTCCAACGCTCGTGGACGTCTAAATAGATGGGCAATGGGTTCTTGAATTATGAGCAAGCGTACACAAGCCGGCCTAGTGTAATGTAATTATTGCGCTCCAAGTGTATTGGCTCCATTTCTGTATTAAAATCAGCCGCGTTTACCGTGGCCGCCTCTATAGCCGCTGTACCGATTCGATTAAATGGACTTTAATTCGCGTAAGAGGCGGATCGTGGAAAAGATCCCGCGGAACAGAGGGTGCTCGCTTTTTCTATCTACTTTCCCTTCTCCCTCGTTTTCTTTCCCTCTTTCGTTCAGTGTAAATTACAGCGTAAATCATGCGATGTCCAGGCCTGCTCTCCCTTCATTTCATAAATTATAGTATCCTTCGCGTTAGTTAATAGGTGTTTAGATTAACAGAAACCCGAAAAAATAAAGGTTGAACTTCATTCAATCATGTGTTCTTCAATTTACGAATTTAAAATTTTTTAATATTTATATATTCCTTCATTTTATAAATTATAGTATAATTATATCGTGGTATAACGGAGAAAGGAATCAATTTACGTGGAATAGTAAAGCAATAGTGTAGAATACAATTTTTTCATAAGAAGATTAGTTTTCGAGAAAGTTAAATTTGAAGATTTATGGCGAAAGCATGTATTTAACTACAGTGGAATCCGCTTATTATGATCACTTTTGGACTTACAATTTTTCGGACATCAATTAGACAATGAGTTGAGCAACATTCATGTTTTATTAATGACAAAAAATGACATCAATGAATGGATATAAATGCAAATGCAAATCAATACAAGTCTTCAAGAAGACAATACTGTCACGACGCATTACCGCATTGTAAAGTACTTACTTACTTCTTTTAAAACAGATCTATCGCAAAAATTCAGTTGTAGTTTTAATCTATAGTTACTCCATAATGATGTGAATTGAAGAAGTAAAAAATGTTAAGAAATGTAAAAATAGCTAGCCTTTTACTATTTTCAGCACCTAACCATAGTAATATTGGCTATCCATTATTGTAACGTTATGTTGGATACGAAATATCGAATGTATGTAATTACTATTTGGTAATCTTTAATTCTACTGCTCGAAGTTAAAGTTAATGTTTATTGCAAATACGGCATGTTTTTATCGTACTTAAATATTGAGTTGTCCAATATATTCATCTCATTTTAGCGGAAAGTGTTTTAAGTTATACAAATTTTACAACAAGAGAATCCTTCAGTTACGAAAAAAATGAGAGAAGGTCATAGATTAAAATTGCACAAACACAATTGATTGAATTTATTTGCGAATGTACGGATAAATAAGTTGAAGAATCCTAAAACAAGAACGCGACATATACAGTAGAATTCGCTTATTATAATCAGTTTGGAACTTAGATTTTATTATTGAACTTATTTTATTACAATTACCACTAGACTGCAAATCTTTATGCATTTATAGCAAATCTAAATTTGCGAACATAGACAGATTCCATATAATATATAGGAATAAACAAAATATTTAAATTAAAATATAAATTACAACATTTTGGGGATCAAACTAATCTCTATTAAAGTCCATTCTTTAAGTTTTATTTAAAGCAATGCAAATTTTTATTAACATTCGCAGTCTAGTTATCACGTTTGTGTATAGTTTAATGGCTACACACTTCTTGTTGCGAATATGCAAATTGTTCGAAGTTTGTCTCTCTAGCTTCTTCTCTATTGTATCTATATGTATTTTATCATAATTGTCGCCATGCACTCGTATAAAGAAAATGTTCATTAAGTATCAATTTTTAAGAATTCTTATAGTTTGTCTCCAAGTGTAACTATCTCAGTTTCTATCAATAATAATCGAAATTTAATTATAATAGGCAGATCATTTTTAACTAGTTTCATACAAGTTCTCCCAAATTTTAACGACCAAATTTGCTCAGCGTGTTTTTTGGATCTAGATAAAAACAAAATTTTACGCAAACATATGTCTGATCCAACTGATTAGGACAAAAATAGCCTATCGATAGTATTGTCTATGATTAGAATAACCGGATTCTGCTGTGTATGTTTCAGCCTGATAGAAGAGGTTTATAAACAAGAATCTATCCTTGTTAGCAATGGTGGGACAAATTCAGAAACATATTTATGAATATTAGATTAAAATACATATTAATTCCCGAATACCCTGTTATGGTACTAAACGCGTATCAAAATAGTTTGTAATTAGTATTGCTAAAATATGTTTGGTGTCGTCTTATGCAGTATCAATCCAAAATAATTACATGGCATTCATGGAGATATCAAAGACAAAGGAAAGTGTATATCGGTGATGATCAATCTGCAACACGCAGGCCGCATATAATTTGCTGTAATTGTTTAACTAATTTCAATAGCTAAAACAGAATAATTTTCTCATTCACAACAACACGAATCTATGAATTAATTTTCAAAACGATGGGATAATTTTTGTATAAATAATACATATGTCAGAAGTGATATAATCGACAGTAGAGAATAAAAGGTTCATCATCACTGGCTTATGTTATTGCATGTTTCACGCCATTGATTTTATTTGATTCGTATTCGGGTCTTCGTAATTATATTTAAACAGCTATCGAACATAATACAATCGAAAAATTTTAAAGTTAGTAAGAAAATCCATTTTAGTTTCTAATCCATCCACTTGTGCAACGACCAATTCGCCAAGCTAACATGGAAAATGCTCAGTGACTTACTTACGCAACGACCCAATAAAGCTCGTACACAGGGTGTCGCGGGCCATCCAGCGCGACTAGGAGCAAATTCTTTGGCGGCGTGTTGCTAGATATCGCGGTATCGATTTGCCAGTAAGCTTTAAAGCCGATTCGTCGGGGGTGAAGACGCGAGGCCGGCACAATTTCGCAACGTTAACCCAGATCGTCGTCCTTGGAATCGGTCCAGCCTGTCGAGCCGGTGGTTGCCAGGAGACCCGGAGCCGGACTACGGCATCGCCATGGAAAATAGACGAGAAGCTTTTTGTCGCCTTCCTTGGAACGAGATTCTGGCCGGGCTGATGTCTCTCTCGTAAAAGGGATCGGCAACGATTTTCTCGCTCGCCCTCTTCGTTTGCTCGTTGATACAACGTATCCGCGCGACTCGGCCTTTGAATTGCTGGTATCCTTCAATGAATCAAGCGGAGACAACGACCCCAGACGGACCCTCGAGTATACAGAGGACTGGTTGGAGCCGACTCATCGTTTCCTCGTCTCTGCGTTATGCTGGTTGCGCAAGTGTTGCGTCTTGCAATCATAAGACGTTATTCACACTATTTGAGAGAGAGAGGGTGATACAGAGTGTTCGTAGTAGAAAGTTTGAAAGGTGATTCTACGAGCTAATATAGAATCGAAATCGATAACAAAAATATTTATAAAAATTGATTATATCATATTAAAAACTTATAAAAATTTATAAAATTACTATTGTTCTCTTCAACTGAAGTGTTTAATTTGCACATTTTTCAATTTTGGGGGATATTTTTAAATGCATATTTACAATTAGAATTCCACACCTTTATTTCACTTTTTAAACAGAATATTCTACATCCTTTGTGAGGATTTAAAAACAGTCTAATTCATTAGTACTACCTGTTTCACAGATGATTTTAGTTTTTTTAAGAACTCATTCTTCAGAGGTTTAAATATGTTAACGTAATTAAGCTAATTTTAAGTAGAACAGACTACCGCTCATATACGTACGTATACAGTCAGTCATAAAAGTCTTCGTACATCTCGAAATTATAAGCATTCTATTCTTATTTTGAAAGAATAATTCCTACAAAACGCACCATATTTATTAGTTTTGTAGGCAATGGAACATGTGGAAGAAATGGTTAAAAAATTATTACCTGTATAATTACCAACAAAGAATAAATCATCTTTACCACTAGAATTACTGGTAATTTAAGTCTACTTATTTCTACTAAAGAAATTATAGCAATAGATACTTAAAAAGAATTTGTTTTACTTCTTGTAGAATTATGGAAATAGTTCTTTACAGAAAATTATGACAACTTTGCAAAGACGCATAAGTATGGGAAATCACGAATGGCTTATTTTTACCACGTTGGTAATTTTAGTATTAAAAGATGTTTCAACTAAGAAATTACTGTTAAACATGTAGAAAAATGTTATTGTACTGTATGTTGAGTAAATTGGAGAATATTACAGATGCTTTAAAAGGTTTAACAAAGGCAGAAACTTAGTTACAACAAATTTTGTGCAACTAAATTAATTTATCCAGGCAACCATGCACAGATCTTTTTGAGATTCAATTTCCACTTTTTCTATGTTTTTTTACACACAAATGGAAGAAACGTTGCTATTTTTTTAAAATCATTGTAACTTCAACTGATAAATAAACTAATGGCCATAAAATGACACTAAAATTTAAAACAAGTGTATTCTTTTAAATATTTGAATTTTTTCTATCTTATCTTTTTTCTAATCTTATTTTGACTATCTTATGACATTTAAAATATTAAATGAAATATGCATTAAGAAACACTTACTATTGTAATTTTAATTATTATTTTTATTTAATACGATCATATGAGGTTCAATAATGGTGAATAAAAATAATATGTAATGTCAACCAGTATAATCGAAAGAGTCATAACTGAAGTTGAAGAAGATATGGTGTTGCATATGTCATGATTAAATGAGTTTCAATTTGATACTGTTGGAATAGCATTGGAGTCTATGGGAGATTTTGTATTTTTAGCAATATTTTAGAAGTTTGTGTAGACGTTATGAAACTTTGGCGATTTATTAGAGATAAAGGCAGCGCTAGAAGTTGATGCGTACCTTTTCGTGGTTTCAATTTGAGTTTACTATCTCCATATACCTGTTGGTTATATTTTTAATATATGAGCCGCTCATATGTTAAACTGATTAACTCCACGAAATGAAAAATAAAAAGATTGATAAAGTAAATGTAAATTCTTTTTTAAAATTCCTTTTAAAATTTAAATATAATAAACACTGTGGAATGTATTATTACAGGCGTAACATTTATTTAACGATATATAACACGCATAAAATACTATATCATTGGTAAAATCATTATTATTTTTATAAATTCAAATCAAAAAGATTTTTCTCATTTTGTGGTGTCAAGCTTCATTTTTAAGGAACTTTATTTTAAATATAAAAAGTTAAGCAACGATCAAGGTCTTTGGTTCCAAAATTTTGAAAAATTCGAAAAGTGGAGTTAATGACTTTCGCCTTTGAACGGTTCATATAATTTGTCCTAGTTTTTCGGCATATCGGTAATATTGCTAAATGTTGGTTTCATTTACATACACATACGCTCCGCGAAACCTGCTCTTCAGGGTTTTTTATGTTTCTCAAAATCAATAATACGCACAAAGTTTTTGTATATAGGGTAGATGTCCAACTTAGTGCCACTTTAATATGTTCGCGTAACCCTATTTAACTATTTCAGAAATTGTTTAACCTAAAAATCATTCCACTTTGGAACATAATATTTTTCAACATCTTTTTTATTTATGAACATTTTTTATATGTTCAATATAATGATTAATCGCTGATTAATTCAAAATGTACAACAAAGTCCAATGTCCCTATTATTGTCACTTGGAAAGTTGCCATTTAGATAGAAATAATTTTTACATACAGTTACTCGAATTAATATTCGGACACCACTTGCAACGAAATTTATTAAACACGGAAGGCGTGATTTTAATGAAAATTCACCCAGTTATCGAGCGTAATGGATTGTATATGGAGCACGCATTTTGTCGGTAGAAAATCCCTTTGAAGGGTCGAAATCAGATCCCTAAAATGTCAGCATGTTTTCATTTTTTAAACGCTACCTTGCCTGGCACTTTTTTTGCACGAAGGTGATAGAGCATTCAAAACTGAACATTTTTTGTACGAAAAGTTTTGCTCTCTCTCTCTCTCTCTCTCGCACCATTACAAAGGTACAGAGAAAATAAAAGACGTCGTGAGCACTTTAAATTAGGAAACCAGGGGAACGCAGTCCTAATACCATTTGGTCTTCGGTTTTTTAAAAATAACTTCGTAATTTCTCGCGGTTTTTTCCGAAAATAAGTATAAATTAATATAACAATAGGCCTAATAAGTTTATTTAAAGTATTTTCAATTGGAATCAATTACTTCGTACTATCTCTGACAACACATACATACGTTTCAGATTTTTCGTTGTTATAAAGTATTTCTGAATATCTATCGTTTTGGTATATGTGTAAACGATTTCTTTTATTCAGGATTATGATAAAGAATCCATTTTCCGTTACTTGGTATGATTTACTTCGTGAAACTCTTTATTTTGTACGAGACAAGTGCCCAACGCTTTGCGCAATTCTGCGTCAACTAATGCGGTATCCATTTTCCTTTCTTGGGAACTTTCTCATAGCATGCAAACAATTGGAAATTTTGCTTTGAGTTATTTCAAGTTATATGCCAAGCTCTCGTCGCGTCTATGCTGAGATTTCATTCATAAGTGGTTGCAATTTCTCGTCTAAAGTTAACTGCAGAAACTTGTTTACAGTGGCTGCGAAAAGTTTTCGGTCAAAGTGTAATTTTCCTATGTCATTCAAATGAAAAACACTTGACTGTAAAGGCTCGTCGTATAAATGCATCGTATGTTGTAGGTTATGGAATACTATATCTCATTAAAGTGATTATAAGAAAGATTTTATTAATGTATAATTTCAACTGGAATAGAATTATCGGTCGAAAACTTTTCACAGCCATTATCTGTACTTAATGAATTGTTTGCAGTCCATGCAGATGTAACTAGCTAATTTTCTCCATATATTATCAGTAATATTTAGGTTTAGGGATTTTGTTGGTCAAGGTTAAATTTGAATATTATTTTCTTGAAAATAATGTTTTACTATTTCGGCTGTATGCATCGAGACGTTATTCGATTAAAGGATGAATCCATCTCCATGAATTTGTTTTACGATTGCTATCTTCCCATCAATTAGTTTTATACATATAATCATTACTTTTTAATGTGGTATCAGTAAAATGAACCACTTTTTTTATTTTTTTTAAATAAAGACGAATATTTTTAAGTTGAGACATTGAAATTTATATTATATTTTTAATAACGCAAATAAATACAGTATTTGAGTAAAATAAAAAGATACAAATATAATAAAACAATGTACAAAGGAAAACATAGAAAACGATATCTACTCCTTAAAATGTATACATAATAAATAATTTTTTGATATCAAATGTTCTTTGAATACGTGTCGTTAATGCGTCTTTATTTCGAGAGCTAACATTGGGAACTGTTTAAAGAATACATTTCGAAGCATGCAGATCGCTTTATCAGTCTTAACATAAACAGTTGCTGGCTTAAATCACTCATAGCGAGTCGAGCAGTTTCAACGAGGCACTTGCGGACGTGGATTAGAGTAGACCCAGGCACGGTTGGCGGAGGGTTAATTTATACACTTTCTCAAACTTAGTTCAAGTGCCATTTGCTAGAAATTGAACATTCTTCGATTATTTTTGCACTTAAGTTGATTTGATTATATCAAAAGTTTTTAAATGTTATATGTTGTGAGATATCCAATTTAAAAAATTTCTAAGTTTTATTACTTTGAGACCTACAAATTTTTAATAGTAACAAACATTAAATGTCTAAAATTAAAAATTGTATTTGGTTAACTTCAGTGATTGAACCAATGAAATGGTTTAACCAAAATTCTTAAGGTTAATGAAAGGAAGTTTCACCACATATTGGATAGATCAAATTCTCAGCTGTAGATAGATTTCAGCTATTACGTTCCAATTCAAAAGTTTAAGATAAAACGGGATCAAGCCCTCGAATATAAATCTCTGCTATTATAATCCGACTGATTTAAAGGCACAAAATAAATCACTCCCGTCATATTCTACCAAACGCGCAGTTAGATCATTCTTTGGTGAAGTTCTGGCCGTGAACATAGATTTTTCAATACATTTTTCATTTCCTTAGTAATATGAATCATACAAAATCCACCTTTCTTTGGCCAAACCTATTAGATCGAAGATTATTTATTACGTCAAACGTAATTGGTCACCCATATTTTTCTAGTTCCACTATTTTTCTTCGCGCTTTTTATTATGCTACTCATTCCATATCCATTTGGACCCTCTTCAAAGTTTCGATATCTAAACATTTTTACATTTATTCTTTTTTCCTTTCAAGGATCCATTTGCGTATTCGATAATTAATTGCGTAGTTTTGTGACGACCAGCAATTGTCAAATCGATGGTATACCAAAAAAGTCTCGGAAGCGATGGATAATTACAATTTTCTAACATTTTTAAACATCAGTGAGTAAAGTTGAGAATTATTTGTATCTTTTGAAAAAGAAACTAAATGTTTCATTTAGTAGTTATCTATAAAAAGAAGTTTCTAATCATTACTTATTTTAAAACGTAATGAGAGGTGGTTCTGGTCTAAAGAATTAAAAAATATCACAATTTTTTCTACCCCTCTTATAACGTCCGAGTATATAAAATATTACAGTAAAAGAATTTTTTGAAATTCGAAAAATTAACGAAATTATGAGCTTTTAGATACAACGGTGCGCAACAGATTAAATGATCATTCAGTGGAGTACTATACTTAGTAATATTTGTTGTCTCTAATTGTATTTTCGTTTGCTAAATTTTAATTTACGCTGATCTGAACAATTTCAGTTAATTGTGTTTCATTTTGCATCACCCCACAGGTAACACAATTCTGGCAGAAGTCGTACTATTAAAAAAATGGAATAACGATAGTTTCAAGTTTCAAATATTATGCAATTTGTCAGAGGATGAACCCAAGTCCAGCAAAGAAAGATGAAAATTAATAAAACGGCGCCTATTTGAAATTCAAAGCGCTGCGAATTTATGAGCGTGGACGTCTGTGCGAGAGGCGAAAATTGTAAATAAACGGAGTCAATCTGCTCTACAGAATAGTTTGCTTTACGTAAATTCTTGAGCGGAGAAGTATATTTCTTCAAACAAGAATAAAATTTCCAAATTAAAAGTTTTGATTTTGGTTTGAAATTCTTAAATATGAATGTATAAGGATTAAATAAAAGCCAAATTTAAGTCGTTTAATGCATTAGGTTTTGGGAAATTGTCAAAAAAATAAACTGAAGTTGTATATTACTACCCTCTCCTCTAATCGTAACACGTGCAAAGTAACGCTAGATAAAAGGACGTTAATTAAAATCATTCTGAATAACGCAAACAAAATTTTCTTGAAAAGAAAAAGAAAAATACGATTGAACAGTACAAACGCTAATAAACAAATTTAACAATTTATTAAACAAAGAGTTACATATTAATACCTTTTCCCGCTTCTTCATAGATAAATCCCAAAAATGCTCCCTTTTCAGCTATTTAAACCCGAATCACTTGTTAACCCTTTGGATGCTATGAACGCATATATGCGGCCAATTTTGAATGCGATATATAAAGCCTACAAAAACCTTTGTAATAATTAATAAGATGACGGTAGCGATGTTAATGATAGTGTGTACACGTCATTCGTGCAATTTAATCCAGAAATCCGCTGATCTTCCAAATTACTTAGCACCAAAAAAATTATTCTGCCGTAAACTGTCAAAAAATTTGATTTTTTTGCACTTTCTTAAATTTTCTTTCTCATATACTCTTAGAAATGTATGTGCAAAGGCATTTACCTAAACTTGTATAATTAACGAAGTTATATCTGTTCGTGATTCAAATGATGTGGAAAAGCTTTAAACGCATTTTTCTTAAAATTATGTTTCTTTTCCTGCCTTCCATGATGTCTCAGGATTTATTTGACCGATTGCCACAAAATTTTATGAAAATCTTCAATTTACGTATTACTATAGCCTGTACTAGAATTAATTTAATATCGTTTTCTTCATATTTTTTAGCCCACTGAAGTTTAATAAAATTGAAAGAATTAGTAATTAAACTTCAGTGTAGCCACTTTTCCAATTATCGACATTTTTCTTTCATTCTAGTATGCACCTGCTATAGCAACATGCATCTTGATTAATAATCGCTTTTGTTTCTCTGTTTCGGACAAATACAGCGGCTGGAACCCTGGAAGCCATAAGAATACATTTATTGTACACGAGTTCATTCGAAGCTTGAGATTATCACCAATTGTTACTACATCCACTTATAAAATGTATAAATGCTATTGAAAGATGAATAAATACATGTGCATAACGACGATGAAGAAAGTTACAAATTTTTTTCGCAAAGAAATGCTAAAAAGAGCTTTGAAATACGCGTTTACAGTAGAATACTCCCTTAAGAGATCAATATAAAAAGAAAAAAAATGCAAACCTTAATAAAAAAAAAAAGTCTCATTAAGATGCGCAGCTATGGACAAACACTGAATCATTCATAAGACGGTTTACGTCTATCCTGCACACAGTACAAACGAGATACTCTTACTTATTTGTCTGGCGATAAAAAACGACGTTATTTATCATATATCTGACAGTCAGTCCTTTTCCCCCTGGAGAGTCTCCAGTCTGCAAGGAATAAATTAAATGCTAAACGATCGAATAACCGTTCTATAAATCGAGCAAATATGTGTCACCGAAACCCGACAGCGATAACGTTGATATCACGATTTAATTTGTTGACAAAGCGTTAGGCGATTGCGATGCACTGGCGTGCTTACGTGTCAACGGTGCCAGAGATTTCACCGATGAATTATAGTTCAATTTCGTCGGTATAATGCTGCATTTCGTCTGCCGTTATCGTACCTCTAATTAGGACGTTAAGCGTGCGAGCGACATTCCTGAATGCTTCTGGCGTTATCGTTGCAGTCTTAATGAAACTATCGTGTCGCCAATTACACGAACAAATCGTTTGCCTTATACGTTAATTAGTTACGAGTCATGTATGCCGACGAGATGGCGAATTTTATTGCATCATATAAGCGAATTAGTATTTAATTAGCCGACAGTGGAAATCAGAGGTATATTTCTTCATCTAGTTTGAGCAATTTTTTTATCTTGCTCTAAAATGCTTGATGTTGTTTCTTATTAAATATCGTATTCAATATTAGTTTTTGTAAGAATTTTTTAATGTTAACTTGGAAGTTTCCGAATTTCTTATATGAAGCTTTTGTAAGTTTTATTACAATAAGTGAAACATACATGTTGTACTTTATATTATACTTTTTATTCGATAAAAAATAATTGTTTATTATAAGTAGTAGGTATCTTTTATTAAGTAAAATCTGTAAAATCTCTTAAAAGAACTTGCTTTTCTTATTACTTTTGGTGATAGTCTGTAAGGATAAAGAAGTATTACTAAACCATATTTCTAATTTTTTTCAATCGCCCTTGTATAAAAGTTATCCTTTTAAATGTATTAAGTTAGATTTTAAATATATTGTAACTTTTTAAAATCCAACATAGTAAAGTATAATTAATGGAAAATTAAATCATTAATAAAATATTATATTTCGATTTGATAACGATTTAATCTTAATTATTTTCGAATTAAGTATTTAATAAACGAGAAAAGCAAAACGAATGGGGTAACAAAGGCAAATGGGTATCAAAGCACACGTCCGAATAACAAACAACGAGAACAGTTGAACAATCTATTTAACAATACAATTATAACCTGTAATTCAAAGGTAATGAACACTATCGGTAATTGCTATGAATTATTAGTCCATTGTCGCAACCGATACATTATCCAACAGTTGTATGCACGCCGAGTTATCGTGCACAGCTTGTTCAGGTAAATGTCAAAGCTGAAAACTGCTTGAACAAATTTCTATTGAATCACGAACAATTTCCAACGGTTGTTTTGTTTATAGGCAAATAGCTCCTTGGAATATTGATTTCTAAATTACGGAAAAGAAATTCATTCATGAACTAGGTAATTTGATTTTGTATTAAAATTGGCACTTTAATAAAATAAAAATCAATTTCAATTTGCAGTTATAAAATCAATGCTTTTGATTTCTTTAAATTTAGTACTTCAAATTTCTAAACTTATCTTCATTATTATTAACGATTAGACTGCAAAAGTTTACGCAAATTCGAACTTTTATGAACGCACCAGTAAAAATAGAACCTAAATAAAGATTTATTTTATTTTCTAAATATCGCAATATTTACTTTATTTTGAATAGTTTGTATATCTTTGCATATTATATGAATTCACATTTTCTCATCAACGCATAAGCATCCACTGTCTGCTAATATCCTTATTTTTTCTCAAAATTTCTATTCTTGAAAGAAATAATTTTTTATCGTTATCTAAAAAAAATGGCAATTTAAAGTTACAAAATCAGTATATTTGTGTTTATATATTTCAAAATAACTTATCATTGTTTATACTGTATCATGACCTAAATAATATTTCAGATTTTATGATTTGATATGATCGTATTTTATGATGGTATAATTTTATGATCAAGAATATAAAGCATATGTCATTTAGAAACAATTACTTTATACCTGCGATTATAAGGCAAAGCTATATAAATCACGTGTTTTCGATTTCGAGATATCGTCGTTTAAAATTCTGGACGCAATTGTTAATTACTAAACTTCGATCAGTTTACATTGTTTTTTTAAGCAGAAGAAATTTGGTTTATGCACTTTTTTGATAAACACATAGATACTGTATTCGAGAACTTAATTAGTGCGCAAACTCAAATTTTTTGAAAATGTGATTTCGTTGGTTTGTTTCACAATCATATGTATTTCTCCCAATGTAAAAAGTTCCTTAATATTACAGTTAGAAAATTTCAGTTGTTACATGTTAAACGCAGTTTTCGGTCTACTAAATATTACCTAAGATTTTAAATTTGTGTTTCCTTTAAAAAAATTCTCTTCTACAAGAAAATTAACTTTGATTGCATAAATTATAGCACTATTTCGATGAAATAACTTGACAACATGAAGCACACACTAGCGACGATTTCTTTATATTTCCCCAGAAATTAAAATGTTCCTTAAACAATAATACTATGACTGGAAATATTTCTATCGCAAGATAAACACATTTAGATACCACAATCTCTCAAAACTCACGTGCAATCATAAAATAAGGCGTAAAGCACGTAATAAAGTGAATAAGCACATAAATCCGTAACAGCCAAAAGGATCAGCACTTTACCGATTAGGAGATCCAACGTTAAATTGTTCGTCAACTTCCTCTATTCACACGTACATACACACATACAAACAGCTTAAACGCCAAGCATGATCAATTTCGTTTGCGAAATGTCGCGTGAACGAGAGTTTCACTCGTAGCAGAAGGCGTGTACCATCGCCTCGTATTTTTGTATCGCAACTCACTCTACGAAACGTGTCGCAGTCAGCGCACACCATTGATTATATTTATTATATTCGTCCCATGACTGACGTGTTTAAATTGATGTAGCGCAATAATTCGCGACATGTAGACCGGTCAATATGGTTCCGCATTGTTTTGGGGTGCTGAGGGTAACCTGAAAGGGGGTGAGTTTCGCCAAGTGGAATTACGCCGCTTTCTGCCCACGGAAGGGTAAATTTGACAGATGCAACGTGCACTGGTATCGATTACAAAGACCAAGCTTATTACAAGAGCCGTTATCGGTGAACAACATTCCAGGAATGAAATTGCTTAATCAATCTGCTACGACCGGCAACCTGGTCGCATATCTCCTGTGTAACGTTTTGTTTCCGACTTCAAATGATGCTGGTATTTTTAGTTTGGCTTTTTTTACATGTACATTCGATTAAATGCGTCGAGGGAGAAGGGGTGCATGTTAACAAAATTAACAGTAATTTGATTTCGAGGTGGAAAATGATTTTGAAGTATTTTAAAATTGGGGTTGATTGATGTAGTGGTCTTCTTTGAGAATGATCGTTTTTGTGTTTGCTTTTTTAAATATTTGTTGAAGATAATTGGAGCATATGTTGTTTGAATAATTATTCGGCACTTGTAGGTATTGTAACGTTAGCAGTAATTTAATTTCAATGTGGAACATGGTTTTGAAGTATTTTAAAATAGGGGGTTGATTGATGTAGTGGTCTACTTTCTGAACGATCGTTATGTTTAAATATCGACTTAAATATTTGTTAAAAACAATTGGTAAATATATTGTTTTTACAATTATGAGGTACGCGTAAATACAGTATGCAGAATCTATCTGCAGGGGTTATTTGTTTTATGCCGGAAAAAGACCATCATGTATTTTAAGCGAAATGTAAATGGTCAAATAGTTTCAGCCAATATCACTGTATTTATTGTTTAATTAAAAATAAAAACTACAAATTCACTGTTAATTTTATACTTAATTTAAATTTGAATCCTAATTCTGTTTAATAAATTGAACAACTAATGAAATACATTAAAAATAATGATATCTAATGAAACAAACACCATCAGTTAAAATACACAAAAGATAGGAAATAAATTAATTACATTTATTTGAATTTAAATTACAAATCGGAAAGGGAATGCAATACCAAATGACATGGCTAAAAATAATAAATTAAATGGTAAACAAAAAATATCAATGTCAAAATATGAAAAATTAATGTTTTAAGAAGATACAAATTTCACGTTGAATTTGATGATAAAATATTAAATAATAGATTATTAAATTATTGACTAGTAACCAATATTTTTTTATAATTTGATTTATGCTGTCGAATTATACTGAATAAATAAATATATACTTCACAAAAGAATTTGAATATTTCTACAATATCGCACAGAACATTTGGAATATTTTTACATCTCACAAAAGGTTTGAAATATCATTAATTATTTACTGCACCACACGATCATACAGTCTGAGAATGTACAGTGATGGCACCGTGCCTATCACATACCATGGCTAACAAAAAAAATATTCCAAAAATATTTGGAGGTGTGTATTTACTTCTAACACTGAAACTCCACACTGAAAGATCAGGACCAGGTATGGTTTTCAAGAGTTTTTGTTTTCCCACCGAGTACTGCTTCTGTAACGGTAGTAAAATTTATAAAACAATAACACTTTATAGTTTTCAACATTGTCGGAGATGATGACTGACAATTTTCTTGATGTTTTAGGAAAAGAGGTTTTGGGAATATTAAATATCGCTACCATTTTGTAACCATTTTACTTAATAAAAATTGCAATTAAAGTTAGAAATTATATTTATATCTTTTGAAAAAAAATCACATTCCTCATTTAGTAATTATTAGACTGCGAATGTTTATGCACTAGTGGGAAATTTAAATGTACGAAGAAGTACATAATACGTATAATATGCATCATTGTGCAAAATAAGTACAGTAAAATACACCTTATAGTATTTAAGAGGTTCAGCTAATTCGTATTTGAATTTCATTTACTTATTTCGTAGAAGATTTCATAGAAAAAGATTCCTAGAAAAGGCTTCGTAAAGCTCCCTTTACTTATTAATTATTGTTAAATAACTTATTATTTATTATTTAATTATTATAGATATTTAATATATAATCATTGATTATATGAATAGAATTGCTTCTGAAATTATATAAAATTTCATTTTATTTATGCTAAACAAATTATATGACGTCGCAAATGCGTCCCAGTATTTGACAAAGTATAACTACAATTATAACAATAAGTTTTGTATATTTTTATACACGTATATAAGATATTCGTAAAATTGTATTTAGACCATCCGACAACGGACGCTTTTAGCGGCCACCGGTAACCGTGCCTGGGTCAGTATAGACCTACGTCTACCATTTTTCTATTTTTATCATTTGCTTCTCATGTTATAGTAAATAATATCTTTAAGTTGAGACACTGAAATTTATATTATGTTTCTAATTCCAATCGAAAATGGGAAACATTGCGAACAAAATTGAACGTCATAAAGCTTTTGATAATGCATTGAGAAGTTTTGAAACTAATTAGATAGTAAATTTTATCAAAGTTGTATGAGAAACGTACATATGTACATATACACATAAAGTCTACTCTGACTTACATCTCTTTCGACTTACATCAGCTACTCTGGAACCAATTAGTACGGAAGTCCGAGGTAGTGTATGACTGCAATCGACTACCCACCATCACCTCCTTTACCGGTTGAAACCCCCATAAATTCCACTAGCAATCCACCTACAGCTTAAACTACGTTCTCTATTTAACCCTTTCGTTACGGTGAAGTTGACCACGCTATGTACAGTTTTACGCATTCTGCAAAGAGTACAAACGTCTGTTATTTTGCAAATTACTGACATTTACATGAATTAATGTACAATCGATTGTAGAGATTTTAGAGATTTCGAAGTTTTCAAGTAAGATAAGTTTAACATATACAAACTCGACTGATGAGAGGCAGATACACGCCAAGTGTCGTACTTACGTTTTTCAGCATTCATTTATTTGGCAAATTATGACATGAACATAGCTGTAACTTCGAGTTATAGAGGCCGCCACAATAAAAGTTTAACTTATAGAAGTAAATTTCGAATTATAGAGATCTGGCTATTTCAAATCTAAATTACAGAGGTAAAAAATGCATCCAAATGCATGAAAAATAATTCAGGTTAAAGTGTTTTATTTCGATTTATAGAAGATTTCGCGAAAGAGTGAAAAGGAATGAACACAATTTTCGTGTTATAGAAATTTACCAGTTAAAAAGCTTCGAGTTATCGAGGTTCAACTATATAACGAATATTGACAAGACATAGCTGTACTACTTCCGTAGTAAGTAATCTAAAACTTCGATGGGTGATTGTAATCACCTATAATAACGAAAGGATTGAACAAGCAAAAATCAAAATAACGCACCAAAGGACCGTGTCTAATTATACGCCCAATCTACGTTAACATTAACGTTGCAGAGTATCACTGCTGATTTCGCTCTGAAAACAGTTATTCGTGTCAGCGTACACCGTCACGTTGCAATGTCCCTGTTTCCGGTCACGGCTGTTCGGGTGGCAATGCGTGTTTTCGAAATCCCGCTTTCCATGCTCGCTTCCGTTAATAGACTAATTCTCTAAGCGTGTTGCAACACACAGTAGCACGCGCGAGTGGAGCGGCGAAAGGACGATTAAAAAGCACGTATTAAAAGACGGGACGGGACGCTGTCTAAGGCTCGGTAATTAGCATTTAATAATGCGTTATTATGATTAAGTATTCATTGGAACGACGGCCATATTATGCGCGTTACGTTCGCCACGTTATTGGTCCGAGCGTCACACCGTGAATCGAGATCACTGAATCGCATGAACAAAGGCAGCCAGCATTCAACCGCCATCGCATTGTTCCGTCGAAATACGACACAAAACCCTTCCGATACACGTTCTCCAGCGGTGTATCTCCCGGCTGCTTTTGTCAAAGACTTCGATCGTTCTTGCCCGTTGATGCCGTGGAGAGTCAGAGACACGTGCTCCGACTGGAGAACGAAAGGGAATCTTCCGAGGGGTGGAAAGCAGAACGTTCTTCATCGTAGATGGGGACGTGTGAAATGGCGATAAATTATTTATGGTGTGTCTGTGTGAAATGTGAGTTATCCTTATTGCGAATAAATGAAAAATTAAATATTTTCAATATCAGGAAAGCTAATTGTTTACTTTCTTTTGAATTTTTTTGAAAATCTTCTTGAATCGTAAATGGAACGTATGAAGGAATTTTTTTTCCCAAGGAGCAAAAAATTAAAATACTTTTTACATGTTTCGCATTAATTAATCCTTTCATGCTCTATGTTGCGTATGCAGTGGCTCAAAGTAAAACTCGGACACTTATATTTTTATGTTTTAAATAGCGATTGATAACATCAGAAGAAAGAAAGTTTGATAAGAAATAAAGATATTTTTATTAACTTATATTCAAGTACATATAAATCCACGAATAACAAAGCTAGAAGCTGTTTACATTAATTTTTAAAACTTACGGCCTACTGTTAAACATGGAAATAGGTAGATAAGGTTGTGGGAATCGATGTTAGCTGCTCAATCAGGAAACTACAAACTTATTGAAAGAATTATAGATCAGAATAAATATTTACAGATTTCAAAAGAAAATTTAAAGCATACCGCACAAAAATTAGGCATTATCGATTAATTCAGCTTTTATCGAGATAATAGTCTAAAACATCAGGATCGTAATGTTCGTTTGTGGTTGTTTTTTATAATTTAATGTAAATAGATTCTGCTTTTTTATGAATTAGTATGGCCCTAAATAAAGCTAAATAAAAATAACTTCCTCTTATATTTAAATTCTTTTTTTACATTACCAATCGTTTCACAAAGCATGATAATGCAAGTTTTCGAGTTTTATTTTGACCCACTGTATACTACATTGTATTTTTCGTAGATTTAAGACTTTCACGAACGGGATTGTTGCTAGCTGAGCTCGTCCTACAAGAACTATAGACCGTTCGGTTTCCGGATGGATGGCGCGTCTTTTTTCAGCATTGCACCAACGTTTCACAAACGTTCCAGTTTGCATCATCAGGGCTGAGAGCTCCTACACTGTGCTTCTCGGTCATCATTTGCTTAACACTATAACTACCAAGGCTTTCAAAATGACTGATTATAAATTTACCATGAAAATTCTATCAATTTGCACCTGTACATTTTTTAGGATATTCCGCGCTTTTTGTACAAAATATAAATGAAGCTTTATTGTCCTTCAATCGCATGGGTTTTAAAAAAGTCTACCATTTTTGTTTTTGTAGTACAAATAACTATACTTTAGTCGTCGGTAGTTCTAGTGTTAAATACCAATGGTCATTGATGCGGAGCCATGGGTCAGCCAATCAGAGGGTGTTTTTAATTGATTGAGCTAGTCAATTGGAAAATCAGGAGGATAGTATGCTGTATTTCGTTTATGTGGTAGTCTTTATCCCTGTTTAAGTTGTTCGGGTGTTTTAAAATTTCCAGAGCTTTACGAAGGTCTGGAATGTCTGCGAAACATCGCGTCGTCGCAATCCTAAAAGAAAACCGCGGTAACCATCCGGAAGCCGAACGGTTTAGTTTTAATTAGGGATGACAAAAAATGGGAAAATATCGATATATCGATGTAAGATTACTATCGACTAGCAGTTATACATGCAGTTAGATACATTGATAATGAAATATCGATATTTGATATTTCTCTTTATTAACGTTTAAGATAGGGGGATTTGAATGAATTTCAAGAAATTTTTATTGTAGGGTTTAATTTTGTTAAGTTTTTCATTTATCACAATACTCATCAGGTAATCTGTTCAAAAATATTAATTTCTTCAACAGATTGTATGACTACAAATCTATAATTGACAAATTTTAAACAAAAATAATATTTCATGTATCGTAAAATCTCACTGTTGAACTTTCAATATTAAAAATAAATCTCCATTCTTTAATTTCGAAACTGTCGATTGCCTAAAAATCAATGGTTTAGATCAGTGTTTCCCAACGTGAAACATGAGGTCCACACCCCACAGGAGGGAAATTTGATTGTTAAGGGGGGCAATTCGAAAATGGACTCGTCTAGAGTTTAAGTTAACCGTATGGCGACTCTCAGTAGTAATACTCATATATAATAATAAATTCTCATAACTAAATTGGAACCTAACATAAAACCTCTTTGCAGCAAGCATCAAGCACAAGGATCTCACTAAATTTAAAAAACAAAATACATAGTAATAATTAAAATAATATAGAAAAATCTTTCATTAAAATTATTTGTACTTGAATTTCAGTTCTCCATTATATGTTTTGAAAATTTACTTACTGTGTTTCCTCAACAATTTCCTAGTGATTTCTTCTTAAAACCTATCATTTAAGTTTCTTCAGTGAACAATTCAATTTTTGAAAATTAAAAATTATGTATATGTTACATAGGGGACATAAGAATTTTCGAAAGCTTTAGGTGGGGCATGGCACAGAAAAGGTTGAGAAACACTGGTTTAGATGGTGTCGATTTTCAAACATCAATGGCAAAATCATCAATAAGTTGAAAAAAAACATCGATGTATCGCTGTCATGCATAGATTCAATAGGATTAGGGAAACCAGCAACATTGTATTTTGTTTCAGTAAAAGTAGACAATAAATGTTTTTTATTCGACAAAACTGGTTTCCAATTTCGGTATTGAATCTTCTTTGGGAAAAATGAATTTTGTTCATTTCAAATGTCGTTTTTTACGAGATAAATTGGTTTGGTTCTCAAAAGATTGTGTGTAAAAAAATTCGTGCGAATGGATTTCATTAACGAAGATACGAACTTTTGAATAAAATGATGCGTAGTAGAATAATAAAAGACATATCTATATATGGCAACTTTTGCAGCATCTTTATTGATACGTTTTCCTAGTACCCTTATTAATACCGATTATGCATTTGTTAACCTGTCTGAATAACTTTTTAATTTTTAATAAGAAAACCAGAAATTTCTTGTTCTCTTATCTTATTGTTAGCCGTCATTTGGTGACTCAGCTTTATGCACCAATGAGAATATTTTAAACCAATAAAATTTGTACATTTCCTCCATTTGCTCGAATAACAGATATATGAATGTTTTATGAATTTCAGTCGCTGGTTGTTCGCTGAAAGTTATCGAGAAACTGCTCGTCAAGCTTCATATGAAAATTCAGATTATATTCCCTGGGCTATCAGCGGGCATTTAAATTTTTAAAGGGGGCTTCATCCCTCTGCATCGAATAAATCTCGTACGTAATTAGCATACGAAGCGTGCGATAATGATCAAATCTGCACATATACACGTCGTATGCGCGATATTAAGCGTCCACTCGAAAAAGGGGATCACTTGCTCAAATGACTTCATCACGCAATAAGTGCCGCAGCATGCGCCATATGAATTCTACATTCCGTGAAAATATTGCTACGTGTTAAGCATGTAATCTTCGGTATTATTAAAATTGTTGCTCGTACTTATAAAATTTTTAAAATTCTGTAACTCTTAATCTCCTGCTGCAATGCAAAGCAATGTAAATATTACTACGTGTTAAACATGTAAACTTCGGTATTATTTAAATCGTTGTTCGTACTTCTGAATTTTTAAAAAAATGATGTAACTCTTACAATTGATCCTCTGTTGCGATGCAAATCGATGCAAATATTGCTACGTGCTTTTGAATTTTTCAAAATTCTATAAATTGTAATCATCTATGACGAAATTCAGTATGAAGTTGGAAATGTAGGAAATTTTTTGCGTATATTTGGGTATTATTCTATTGTGTATATGTAAGATTAAAGTAAAACAGTAATCTGAATGTAAATTTGAATATGAATTTCATATTATATTTCATACACCTATATCACGAATTCAGAACATGTTAAGTCCACTCTTCTTTCAAAAATTACATTTTACATGTTTGTAGCCTAAAATGTTCCATTCTCTCAACAATTTCAACATTGTCTTTGTCTGATAATATCATACGTGTGTGGGAATAGGAAAAGAATATGTAGCAAATTCTCTACGATCATGAAAAGGAAAAAAGGTAAGATAATCCATTGTTTTCAGATATATTTCTCCCGCAGCATTTGTTTATAAGTGTGACAATATTAATTTTTCGACTTATATTTATATCAGATTTTTATTTTAAAGTTTCCTAAAATGTACTCATAAAGTTCTGAACTCCTTTTTTATTATCCTTTACAGGGTGAGTCACCTATGACTGGAAGTTGAAATGTTTTCGAATCTGTTGGTTATATCAAAAAAAAGCTTCGGACAATGCGTCAGATTTGTCTGTACGGTTTTATGTATTATCGATGGTGACTATCACTTTGCAGAGAAAAATACAGTGTGTAATTAAAAAAAAAAAGAAAAAAAAGGCGGTTGCAAGTGGTCGTATTAATATTCCACTTGATATATTTTAGTTGAAATATCTCCCAAAGTAATAGTTTTCTGACATAAACAGGTTAATATTTTTTTTTATAGAAAATGGCATATGTATTCTACATATGTATTTACAAAAATACTAACATCGTACAATGACTCCTTCAAAAGCATTCAGGTTTTGCCTGAAGCCTCTTTAGATATAACCAACAGTTTCGAAAATATTTTAACTTCCAGCCTTAGGTGACTCGCCCTGTTTATTGTCAAAACTTTTCTATTGTTGTACATTTCTTTCATTCTATTGTATCGATGACATAATAACGAAATACCGTTAAACATAGCATGTTTGGTTAAATAACAAGTATGTTTTCCTTAAGCCCCCCCCCCTAGCATTTTATTTGTTTGAATTACGTCTCCTTTAATACCACTCAATTTCACACTACTTTCCCTTTGGCCTCTTTCTACATCCATCACATCAGCCCGATCGACCAAAATTCTGAAGAGGCAAATTTACAAAACTCTGTTGGACTGTTTGTCAAACGGGGATCGGCTACGCTCGTATTTTTCCTATCACACAGTTCACACTTTCCTGAAATCCATCGATATGCGCGTTCACGAGCGTGGCCACAACGATTTACACAGCTAAACCACGCATCTATCGGATATACTCTATCCTCTGCACTTTATTTTATGCATTTTTCCACGATCCACTTGTATGCTCTGTTTGTGCACGACGCCGAATAGCAAGAGAACGAAAAAACCGCGATGAAAAGCGAGTTGGAAGAAGAGATCGTACCTTGAGGAGCACCCATCGAGCAGGCAACCCTGTCATCCATGTCCACACAGGTGAATCGCGACGCAAAACTGGAGGCGACGCGTTTTTCGTCTCTAATTTACAGCCTGTCAAAGCTACGTGCTACCCCATCACTCAGCCACTCATATCGCGGAAAATATGCATAATTCATAGGCCCCAGCGGTGTCGTATATAATATTCCGTTGAGGTCGGTGAACGCCGAGCTTCGCGATCGACCACCACTTGAAATTTCATCTCGTACGTGTAAGTACGTGTGCGCAGTTTCTAAATCGGGTGCCGTGCAAAAATCGAGGTGGACCCATTTATATTTGCGGGTGTGTGTGCAGGTACGCGGTGGAAGTTTTCAAATAGACGAAATTCGAGTCGAGTGGACATCGATTTGGCGAGACTGATCGAATGTGCCCCGCTCGGAGAGTAGTACTTTCGAAGATTTAAAGAAATTGTATTCATACGTTTATAGAAATTTGTGGAATTTGTAACTTGGAGGAAAGATTTCGAGTATGTTGCTTCTACAGCTGCAACTTGGAGTTTAAATTGTTTAGGCGAAGCAATCTATAATTATTAAGAAGCTAGAAATTGTATTTAATTTTGAAATTACTAATTGCAAGAAGAAATTACAATTTTGTTGTCTGGTTTTTTCGTATCTTTTTTAAATATTTTATATGTTGTTTACTTTTCAATGCGATGTAAATGTTAAGCTTATTACTCGGTTCATACGTAAGTATTAATATTTTAATTATTTACACAAAATGTAAAATTGTACGTGAGATATCATAATAGCTTACAATGAAATGCAGTAAGATAAACTGACGGATTAAGAGAAGAAACATAGTACTCTATATACGTAAGAAATGCAATAAATATCTATAGTACCGTACACGTGTCCTGTATAACTTACAGATGAAAAAGAAAGAGCAAATCGGTTGGAGCATTTGATTTCATGATAGCGATCAAATACACTGTAGCGCCACTAAACGACTATGTATAGTAAATACACTGTGAATCTTTATGCAAATTCATTTATTTGTGAACAGAAATAAAGAAGTGAAACCAAAATAAAAGTTCTTCTGCCCTTTAGATAATATAAGGTCTTTTTTAATTTTAATATTTTGCATATTTTTGTAAATTATGTATATTGTATGCTTTTTTGTGCATTCAAATTTGTCATAAATGCATACACATCCACAGTCTAATAATAAAATGCTGAAAGTATTTACGAATTTGTTGTGTAATAGGATAGTTATGTTGGATTCCGTGTAAATGAATCGAGTTCAACTATTAGCCGCGAAGGGGTTTATTCGAGGTATATGATCGCTGGACAGAGTGTCCTCGAGACGGTTTACAGTTACGCGTGGTTGCTTAAAAACTGAACTTTTGTGGCGTGCTCCGGAAATATATATAAAGCAGGAGTATTTTGCAAGGGAGCCGGGGAAGGGATAGAGTGGAACTAGGTAAGAGTCTAAGGGTCTAAGGTTCGTAGGATGATGCACTGGATGACTAGGGTCGTAGGATGATGCATAAGATGAGTAAGGGTATCTGTGAAGGGACATTGCGCTGAATGATATCTAGTTGTCAACTTGAACATATTTACAGTAAGATAATCGGGTGGATATCCAACAGTTACTTAGAATAAGAAAATTTTTAATAATTATTAAGAAGAATTGAAAATTAAAATTCCAATAAAAAGAATTCTGAACATTACTTGAAGAGTGGAAATGAAAAAGTCTGAATGTGCATAATTCATGTTTTGGCGAAAACAATTTTTTGTTCGCCAATATGTCATTTATTAACAAAAGATAACAAAACTCATTTGTTACATGTATCATATTATTCTATAGTAGTTAACAATATATCTTTGGTTTAATATTTTAAAGTTCTATTAAGTAATAACAAAATAGTTTCTATATTTTAAAAATGGCTGTAACTCCATTATGAAATTTACTGAATAGTGCTGAATATGTCAATACAGATTTACCTACTTAATTACGATTAATAATTTAGGCAGATTTATCTAGAATATCGATAAAGAATTAGCGATGCTCCACGTAGTCTAAATAAGTCAACATTTTCCTGTGGTCAGCTTTTTCCTCGATATTCGGTTAATTTTCTGGGGTTGTAGTGTCATTGACTTTATTTTGTCTGTATTTATTCCCTTATTGAAAACGTTAATTGTTTTCCAATTTCCTCCTCATTTAGACGAGATGTGATTGTCTTCATTGGTGCATTCAACCTAATTTCGGAAATTGGTCGAGTAATATATATCTCACATTAGATATGAAATGCTAAATGCATATAATATAATAATACTTTACTAATATTGGTACTTATATAAACATCGTTCTTATGGAAAAAATATTTCTTCGAAAAATTGCACTTTCAGCCTTCTTTATTTCTATTCTCCAATTAGTATTTAGCTAAATTCAAGTAGTATTTTGTATGAATCGTGGAATGGGTTTTAAAATGCGTAATAAACTGATAATAACAAAAATTTATATATGTATGCGATTCAGAAAAGTTAGATTAATGTTAAAATCTTTGTAAATAACAACGTAAGTGAAAATTAAAATATTCAATTAGTTTCTTTCTATTAAATTAAATTTTATATAAGAAGTTCTTTCGTATTTTTACAGTTACAGAAATAATAGCGTGTATATGCTTCAGCTGAACGATTTCATTTTTGCCTTTAATGAATTTATAAAGACCATTCTGTAATTAGTTAAACGAATCGCTCTCTGTAATTGAGTTACGTTAAATGTTTAGAAAACTATTTTTGCGGCTCAATTTTTCTGAAACACGTATCGATCGATTGACTTTTGTCAATGAACGCAATATTACATTAACGCGAAGCGAAACCAGTGGCCACGTAACAAAATACAAATGAACAAATATCAAGTCTAGTACGAGTAAACAGACTGTTTTTTGCTAGCGTGGCAGAAAATACGCGACACGCGTTGCAAACACCGAGCAAACACGTGATACGAGAAACGTTTAAATTATCCAATGTCATCCAGTTATGATTCTTTCGCTACGGTAAATTTTGATGGAAGTCCCTGGCAAGTTTCCTTATGATATTCACTGTTAAAATTTATTTGAGAAATGTATGAACACCTAAGTTACGTACATAGAGAAACAATGAAATATATTTTGGCAACGGTTCCGTGTTACAGAACGAAGTATCGCAAAGTATAGAAAGAGAATCTAATGTGCAGCGATAGTGTTAACTTCTGAAATCCATTCGGCTCTAACTTTGACTTTCAATTTGTTGCAATTCCTTTTTACTTAAATATGTATATATATATATATATATATATATATATATATATATATATTTTTTCAATATTAGCCTATTACATTATCTTTCAACTACATTGGTGGATTTCGTAAAAATAAATTATTTAATCTTTAAAATTTACAAACAAAATTACCTTATTTAGTAATTATTAAAAATGAGGAAAAACAACTTCGGAAGAAAGTATAATAATAGTTGGACACTCTTCAAATCGTTTCGAATAAATATTATATATAGAGTAATTATCTATTATCCGTAACAAATTATTCTCTATTTATTCGAATAAATCATTCGAATGCATAATAATGATTTATTCGAATAAGTAACGACAATCTATTCGAATAAATTTGCATTAAATATTCGAATTAATCTGTCTAAAAGTAACAAATATGTAGTTCAACATTTGAATAAAAATGAATTCTAAAAATCGATACAATAAGGTTTCAAGAATAAAGTTTAAATAAATTTGTCACGTTCGGTACTGTCTACACATTCTTACTCCACCCATTTCTGCAATACAACATAATATAATGTGAAGAATTTCTTATCCAAATAACTTTTATTTGAGTAAATATCAGTTTCTTTTTAGAGATTTTTGGATTACTCGATTCGCCCTCAAATTCAGGGCAAATCAAATATTTCTCATCTTTTTGTTTTTTTATTTATAAAAGAAAGATTTTTAAGTTTGTTTCTATTATCTATTATTAATTTTAATGCCAAATAGGTATATGTTATGCATTTGTAATAAAAAATTGCATTTTTAAATTTTTACTATTCTTTCTTTATCATGAGAGTAAATGTGATCCGATTTGCTTCGGTCTACCTTATATTATAGGATATAAAACTTTTTGAAATTTCATTACCAGTATAATACGACATAACTATAGTACCAAAATTACGTTGGTAATGCTAGAAGCAATCAAACTGAACGTTTATGGACAATAGTAGAGAAGGAATTTCAGTATAGTTTCTAAAACAGTATTGAAAGAGGAAAATATTGACATATGAAATTTCATATTATTAAATAGAGCCAAAGGTGGTCCTATTAAACATTAATGGTTATTAATATATATAATAACGAGTAAGTGTTTGAATATTATTGTAATCTTTTTTTAATATATACTTGTAATAAATATCTTGTCAATTCTGGGAACACTTTTTGAATCGTTTCAAACTTTATTAGCGTAATCATGAGAGTCGTATCTCATTACAAGTGTTCAAATACATTCGTGAGTCACTGTATGTACAGTGACGATTGATGGGTGTTTGAATTTTTAAGCATTTGAATTCCCAGGCGTTCAAATTTCCAAGATTTTGGATCCCCAAGAATTTTAATACCCAAGCCTTCGAATTTCCAAACTTTTCAATTTCAAGCTTTTATATTAACAGATGCGTCCATCAACTTTTTAAGTTGTTCGAATAATTATAAGCGGCACTGTAAGTGTCCCAGTTTTACTTTGAGCCACTTTATGTACATCCGCCATGCAATTGTCATCCATAGGCAAATTGTGCACTCGAGAAGAGTATTTAACTTTAATACGGCCTTTGACATTCTTTGAATCCAATATCGCACTCATTTCTTTAAAAGTGTTCCCTAGTTTCGAGGAAAACAAATTTTCAACATTGCAAGTGAAACGAGAAATTATGCGTATTAATACCAATTTATTTGTATTCTTCTTAATTGGAGAATCATTTAAAACAGAGGTAACACATTCGAGAACCGTAATGTAGTTGAAATAGTGACTAAAGCATTGTACTAATTGTAAACCAAATGAGGCAAACTGAAATGTATACAATTGAGAATATTACGTTAGTATTCCTTATAATATGGGATGTTTGTTGTATATATTAGTTATAATGCAACAGACCATAAATTCAGTAATTGTACTTCGTAATACAACTTTAAATGGCAGTGGCTGAAATACCCAAGCTACACAAAATCAGTATCGCGATACTGTACCTCATGAGAATAGTCGTATGAACAATTTCATTGGTGCACTAGATCGTTCGGAAAGTTCGTAGCTACATCTGAGGAATACTAAAGGACAATATGTGTACAATTATCATTTAGTGTTGCATGTAATATTTGTTTTGCGATAATCCTGTGACTGTAAGGAAGTATCATATGTAATTCCCTTTTTCAAGATATTTATATCTTTCTCTGAAACAAATTTATGCCTGTCACTTTTCCAACCTTCTTGAGTACTTTTGGTCTTTAATAAAATTTTCTTACAATAAATGATAATCATTGAATTTTTTCAAGACAACATACTTCAAGAAAGAAGCAAGAAATACAGAAAGTAATACTGTCCTCCCAATCTTGGACGATACGTGTTACGCATTAAATATCCTGATGAGTGCAAAATAAAGTTCACAAGATTTAAAGGCTTAATATTCCAATGCAATTTATTCTTTCTGTGTACATATACTCCATTTTATCATAAATTACGATGTAATATCAGTGAAGAGGAACAGAAACATAAAAATGTAAATGAAGAATTAGATTTAAAAAAAATAAGTAATGGATTCAATGTAAAATTTAATAAAAAATGTAATATATAAAGTGAATTTTGTAGCTAAAATTTAGTAGCTGCTATTGTTTGCTATTTAATTAATATAACGCTTAAGAGGGGATATACCTTTACAAGGGTAAAAAATCGATTCTTTTTTGTTAGCTTATTTAAATTTATATAGTAAAGGAATATTTCATAAAAATTTTATCGCAAAATTCCAAAAATTAACGAAGTTACCATCAATATTTCCATGGCCTCTGTAACAAGTAGGCTAATACGAAACTTCAAACGCATTTTTCTCAAAATATATTTTCCGATAACTGTCGGCATACCTGTCAATTTTCGATATTTTCTCATGAAATTTGGCATACATACATATAACTACTAGAATTACCTTTAGTATATCGAACCGTTTCTTGATTTTTAATTTTTCAGGTTTTTATATACAAAAAAAACTCAACAAAGTTTTCCTTACAATGTTATTGTTTTATTTAAAATGGCGTAACATTGTTAATTTTTCAAAATTTTAAAATACAGCTCGATATACGGTGACTAATAAGATAAAATTTAATAGAATACGTTTTTTACGGATCGGACAATTGTGTGAGCTTAAAGTCTTGGCCATATTTACTGATAGTTTCGAAAATTTGTTTAAATAATCTATAGTGAAATCCCTTTTCTAACAGAAAAAAATAAGTCAATCCACTGAGTGGTTTTCTTGTAACAAATTCTTGAAGATATTTTCTTTTCCGTGGGTGTAAGGGTACATTCCGCCTGAACACATTGCGTACGAGTCACGAGTTATCTCGTATATAGCAAACGGAACGTTGTGGCTAGGTTACGAGATATTTCGTCTATAAAAAAAGACGAAATATAAAGATTTCTACTTGCGGTAATCGAATTATGGACAACGGAAAACAACCAATGAATGAAGTTACGGATATTCAAATACACCAAATTATATACATACGTATCAATTCAGCGTGTAGACTTTCTGGTAATTTAAACCAGCACACTAGAAGCAATAACAAGAAAAGGTAAAAAGAAATTTCCGGCAACAAGATTTAAAGTCTGTTGGTCCAAGGGGAAAAGGAGCAAAACCAAATACAGTTGCAAATTATACTGAATACCATTACACATGGAAGAATGTTACACCAGATATTATACATTGAAACATTACCAAACTTGCAAAATACATAATAATTAATCTATTTAATTTTAATAATGTAAAATAAATAACAGATTAAATGTAAAAATGTCTACGTAATAAGCAGCTACATAAGAATACAGATGAAGGAGATATATAAAAAATATACAGTAATATTTAAAAATTTAGAAAGTGCTTGTATGCATTCTGTTAACTTTTTTTGGGTCGAAAATGTGTGAGCTCTGGAAGCACGTTAGGCGAGCAGAACGCCGCACGCAAACTGTTAAGATGAATATGACTGCGTACCGCACTCAATCTTCAATGCATTCTCCCCTAAAACTATGAACGTGTTGTATGTGCCTATTTACCACCGAGCCCCCTAATCTTTAAATCAATATATAAGGAACAACAATCAAGTAGACTCTAAATATCAATCAGACTCTTACCGCATTCATAAGAACAAAATTTCAGCTATAAAGGGTTAATCGTCGCTATACTATGAGCTGGCAGCTTACCTAACGGGGTGCATTCATAAGACATGCTTTTTATGAATCACGTATGAGAAAGTCACCGACCTACCCTGGCAGACTTCTGACATCGTATAAAGAGGATGCGAGGCCAACAACAACCAGTACGGCGACTCCACGTCGCGGTTATTACACCGAGGGTCAACGAATTTCCCGACAGCACGGCGTCCCCGTGAAATCCACGGGGAAATGCGCCAGCAGTTGCTGCACACCGTTCGATACGCAGTCACCCTTCATGGTATCCCTTCGACACGCACTTTCCCCGAATCCACCGCCTTACCTTATCTCATCCTTCGAACGTCTTCGCGTAAACACGATGTCAATCGATGGTACACTCGTATCGGCGCGGCGGCTGAAGGAGAAAATCGAGGCACGTTCGTTTGCCTTTAAAAAGCTTCGTGTACGCGGGTCTGACCCACTACGAGACGAGAAGCAACCCTCCAGCGCGGCGGGTCCATGTTGAATTTTTAATCGCGTGTCGCGAACGTAATCGTACACCCTCCTATGAATATGTTACACCCGACGAAAACTCGAACGAAAGCCACCACGTGGATTTAATTAACACTGACAAAGTGACGGACGAGGTAAAAGCGGAGGCATTGAGTCGTTGGTAGCGAAGAGGCAATTAGCGGGTTGCAACGCATGGAATATTCATTTTCTTGGCCTTTGCTTTTCAAGTGGCGTGCTTATCGTTTTGGATGAGCACGTTTTGAGAAATTTTGTTGATTTAGCCCTCTATAATTGGAGTTTTTGTGTTTATGAAAGTACAATTTAAATGTATTAATCCTATGATTTGGCTCTACTATCCCTGGCAAAACGTTTTCGGTTAAATATCATAACATGGAACCGACTAAGAACGCTAAGATTTTTCGGATACGAAATGCTATTTTACGCGTAAAACACAAATAGAAAAATGAAATAAATTTTGTATGAAATAAGTGAAAAAAGAAAAAAAAAGAAAAAATGAAAAAGAGAGGAAAGGGTGTTCAGTTGTTATAAATATTGGAGAAGATATTCGATAACATAAATCTTCAAAGAAATAAACGATACTTCACTTAATGTTGATGTTACTTAATATTCTACTATTTTTGTGTGCGCATATACTTGTTTTAATGTGTTGTGTATTGACACTATGAAATTTCCGTAATTTGTAGACTCAACTTTTTTTCACAATAATCTAACTATTTCCCGAAGCTCATTTTCAATTTTAGCCAAATTTTTATTAACTAATTTTGCTCCGCGTAGTCTATAAATTCTATATTAGGTTTGATATTTATACAATTGCACTTTACACCACAAAAATCTTAGTGTTATAGCTAATTTTATATTATTTATCCACTCTTTTTGCCAAGGGTAGTAGCATTGTCTAGTATCTTATGATCTTTATCTATTTGATCCCAAATTCGCCATGCTATAGCTTCCCTATATAATGAAATTATCAAATGTATCATAATGTTTAGGCTCTTACGTGATGCTTATAATAAATAATTACTCACAAAAAGGATTCTTAATTAATTTTGTAACAAAATAGTAACAGGCTGTAGCTGGCGAAATTGCCATATCCGAGATACTCAATTTCGCCATACCATAGCGGACAAGATTGCCAACTTGATCTAAGGATTAACAGCTCTAGTACCAAATATGCATACAGATCAAGTAATACAACATTTGCTATATGTAATACATACAACCAAATTTGAAACCAGAAATGATGAAACGTGTTTCTTTTCATGGTATAATGAAACACGCTAGTCTTCGCAGGAAAGTGTAACATGCTACGCTCCGTAACGTACATCGATACGTACCCTAGTTGGAAAAGTACCTTACTAGTATACAAAATTAAAAAGAGTTACTTTGTATCGTTAGTCAATAGCATCATAGTAACAACCAAGTGAAGAACTTCCGAATACAAATTCTTCATCTTCAAATGATGAAAACGATGAAGATGTGTCTCAAATGCATGAAATTACGCCTAAAAGTGATTGAATTTAGAATGTTTAGCGTTTCGAATGGTTACTCGAAAATATACCATATTCAGCAGTAAGCGTAAGTAGTATGATAAATTACAGAAACGGAATGGAAAATGCAGAAGGGAAAAAAAAATTATTAAATGTCAAATGTGTCCCACCTATCATATTTTTAAAAAAATGATTTACCCCATTTTTTAATCATGGTCTTTATTAAATTTTTGTTTCAGTTTTTGTAAATAATACTGCAGAAAAAGCTTGTCCCTTTAAATATAACAATTGCATTATATTACGAATTATCCTTCATTTCAACAAATTAGTATGTGGCACGTTTGCCAAATATACTCTCTATTAGCGTCTATCTACTAACTCGAACCAATATTGAACCGCAATAAATTTTTAATGGACTGCGAAACGGTGGTTGCCTGAAGCTGTTATTTAATATTAGCTTATATTATGTATGTACATTGTTCGTGGTTTAGATAAGAGTTTTAAATAAATATTGGGTTGAACGGGAAGTTCATGCCGCATTGCATTTATATTGTATTTCACAAAGTTAACCATAATTTAGCTGTTTAATTTCAGTTTAAGAAAGGCCTTTGGAATAGCTATACGCTTCTATTATAACTATAAAATTAACTATAAAAATATAAACACAGTCACGTAAAAACTTCAATAGAGAATTAGCTTTTCGAAATTTTTTAAACGTCGTTTCTTTGGTTAAAAAAATCTGAAAAAATTTTAAGATGTATATCTCACTGAATAAAACATCTCCGATATTTCTTACGTACAACTTTCTATAGGATAGATCAAAGACAATGGAGCTTGAACTGTATATTACGTTGAATCTTACCTCAAAAGATTCTATTTGGAAGACCTAGTTGTTAACATGTCACAAATTGAATTTCATTTAGCTATACTTTTGCTATGCTTATTTGATTATATTTTTTTAATAGAAAATTCGGCACGAACTTTCCGTTTAACCTAATATAATTCAAACTATTTTAGGTACTTTTATAATTTCAAAGCAGCTTATCTTATTCAAAATTGTTAATTGTATATTTTTCCATAGTTAAGCATGAAGTTGAAGTATTTGTTACAAATCAGAATTCGTCCAAACGGCACCCAATAAAAATGTACTAAATATTACTTTTCATATATACAAATTGCAGTTAAATACATATAATTTTTTTTATTTGTATACTGTGATTCCAGTGAATCAGAATTTCAAAATTTTTATGTTATAAGTAGGTTGCGGATTTTGATAAGTACAATTAGAAGACTAGGACTTTAATAGAGATTTGTTTCACCCCCTAAATATAACAATGTGTGGTTTACTTTGGACATTTTATATACTTTTGCATACTGTGTGCAGTTTGCATGTTTTTGCAAACTTAAATTTTCCATAAATGCAAAAACATTCACAAACTAATTAAACTAAAGGTTTAAAAAACGTTGGTCTATACTACCTTGCATACAATCATTCTATAAATAATAATAATACTAATAATGACAAAACTTGTTAATTAATTATATTTTTATTTTCTACTATTAGATGTACAAATGAATCAGTAAGATCAGTGTTTTTAAGTGAGAATTGCTGTCTAAACCTTAAAAGTTCTGATAATTTTATCGACATAACATCATCATTCGTTTTAAAAAGATTCCATCGATTGTTGAATAAATGAGAAAAATTCATTCAAAATAATTGATATCATTTTGAATACCAACATCCTATTTGACATTTTGCAAATAAATATTGAATCGTGTGGCAACAAGCTCTGAATTAGTACATCTAATAATTTGATGGTAACATTTAAGAGTTAACAAGTATATTTGTAAATAAAGAAGGTAGTGATTCAATATTCAACAATTGTAGCACATTGTTATACCTCAGATTATTCACCATTACTAATGTTCAACACGAAACTGCAACGCTCAACTGGTTTTGCTAAATATTCCCGGATTAATAACAGAATATCACATTCCAAGCGAAACCTGATCCTGCAATTAATATCCTGTAACTAGATTTAGTACACCATCGATATTTCACTCCGTTTATGATACCTTTCTATTGAAGAGTCAGATTGCAGCCAAATATGAATGTAGAAATGCTTTAAATTATCGAATTTTCAGAAAAAGGGCGTGTGGAAGAAGGATACGCATTTGAAAAATTTTTCACATGGAAGATATAAGATTGAAGGATGTGAAATCTTAGTACAAGTTTGTACAATAAATTTACAGCATTTTAACATGATTTTTTTTGGAAATATTGACGTAATCCATAAGTTCGTGCGGTTTTCATTTCATGTTAAATTTTCTGCACGATAATTGCCTCTCCGTTACGTGTTATACGTTATTTGATAGGTTTCGGATTTCCTTTTCCGTGACTAATAAGGCGATTAATTTTTCAAAAACTATGCGGCGTTAAATCAACAAAAATGAACATCTTCAACATCTCCGGTTTATGAATTTAATCGTGGTTCTAAATTTACTTTTAGCTTGGCTCTCATGGATTACCACACATTTCGCTCTTTCCATAATGGTTTACACAGCGTTCCATTTTACAACGATGTGTAACTATGAAAGTTAGATAAATAGCTTGCACTAAAATTTACGGGATTTTTCAAGCGAAGAATCCAGAAGCTGCCGAAACGTTGAAAAGAGGTTGTAAATAATAGCAGAGAATGTATTATAAATTAATTTATAATAAATGTTTAAAAAAAAACACCAAATTTTTCACGTTCGGCAAAAATTTCACGAACATATGCAGCAACCCAACATTTCTAGAACCGGCACGCAAGACGCTAAAGCAATTATAAGCAAATATTTAGTCGGTAGTGAAATGAATATTTCACCTCCATTTGACCTGAAATAAGAATTCCAAGTAAATGCTTGTTTAATAAAGTATGATGATGTCTAGTATATACTAAAATATGCATTACACGATAAAGAATTCCAAAATGATAGCCACTAAAAACTGGATACTAACATTCCAGGGAAAGATGTAGGCAACCTTTATATTAATTAAAAAAAATATATATTTTATATCTTCAATTGACTCCAGTTACGGACCTGGAAAAATATATGTGTGGTATAAATTGCTGAAGTTTGAGGTCAATATCTCAATTCGTTTTGGAGATATTGCTTTCGCCGACTTGAAAAATGTTTCGAAAAAGTCACGTTGAAAGTTTCATGTAGGTAAATTTACATGTATGCATATGCGCATCAATTTATTGAAAACGCTATATCTTCCGCATGTATGTCCGAAATTTAAAATATTCTTTTAGAACAATATTTCAAATATTCCAAACTATCTGAAAATTGAAAGAAAGTATTGGAAACTTGCGAATATTGAGTGAATGCACAATATTTCTTTTAACTAAGTAATGCATTTTCGATGTTGGTATAACAGTTACAAATGATGAAGCTTAACTATACGTGTTGTCGAGGAAAGCTCTGAATACAGAATATCTCTTGTTGAGGTTTTCCGGCTGTAGGGGAAATTGGACAAAATGGGGTAGTTTGACAAAACGGTGTACTCAATTCTATAACTTTTGCTTTTATATATATATACTTTTGTTTTTACTTTTTGGTAGGAATGTGTTACTATTTTTAATTGCCTTTAACACGTTTGTGTTATGTACAGAAATGATTTGTATCGTTGTCAACACAATAACAGCAAGTGCAAAAGTTATAGAATTCAGTACCCTATTTTATTGAATTACCTAACTTTGTCCACTGTCCCTCCATATATGTTGGGTTCCCTAAGAGGAGATAGAAACCTTACTTTTTAGCTTACTCAGTACGCGAAGAAGTTAGTCTTGTGAGTTTAGACTTCGATTTGAAAAGCTAGCGCAAACGATAACATAACCCGTTTTTTGGCGGTACCAAAAACGCTGCTTATCATGATGACCGTTTATGGATTATAGGATTAGTAGGCTAATCATCAAACAGAAGTTCGGTTGTAAGTAGGCTACGGATCTTTATGCATTTATGGATTGAAATGTGCTGAAAAATACAAAATGTACAAGACTTGTAAAAGTTTTGTAGAATCTGGAAAATATCCAGGATAAAATAAATCTTATAATTAGATTGAGGATGTTCATGTAATTATCGGAAATTATAATTAAAATTATAATTATAATATAAATGCCATTTATAGTAAATAAATGCTACTAAAATTATAATTGCCCATGAATGAGAAATGTCACTATAATTATCGGAAACATATAACTATGAGGCAAATATGTACAAATCCTAAAAATATCTGAAAGCTCTTATTAAAAGACCCTCTACTTTCCACCAAACTTTTAAAGTTCCAGTTCAATTTTCCATCCGAAGAGAATCCATTAAAAAATCAGCCCGATCATATACCTACTCGTATAAATCAATGTTAATACATTGTATTTAAATAAATTTTCCATTGTTCAACCCACCTGGTTGTCCAAATTCCTTATGTCCATTGCTCATCGCTTTGTTCGATTCGTCGAATATGGTGTTTCATACTGATTTGCGTGGAACGCGGAGAAGGCCTTCAATGGAAATTATACTTTATAATGGGTACTAAACGAGGGAGGCATCCGGGACGCTTTTGCCGGAAGATAAACGATTCAAGAAGAAACGAAAGAAATATTTGGCCACCGTCCTCCTCCGGCCAGATTCAAGGGGCACGAAAATTGAATAATGGAAGGATGGGGTGAAGTTTCACCGGTGCTTTCAGCCGAACGAATTTTTCAAGCCGTTTATTCGCAACACCCCGACAATATTCCTTGGGTGTTGTAATAAGGTGGCGTTTATCGATCGGAAATCGATAAGCGCTGACTTATCGATAAATATCATCCGTGCCCGATAATCGGGCATTTGTAATTCGTAAATTACTTGGAATCTTACTTTAACCGTCCTTTTACCGTAAAAGGTTTCACCCTCTTAGTGGCGACCAAGAAAGTTGAACGTGAACAAACACTACTTACCAAATTGGTGTTGTTTACAAAGATTCGCGAGAAACAAATTATAAAGATTTGAATGTGCAAATATATACTAAATATCTATAGTTAAGGGTATTTTATAATATTTTATAATATTTTGAAGATAAAACCAATCTGTATCTATGTTCTATTTCTTTATTTATACTTATGAAAATATGAAATTGCATAAAGACCCGCAGTTTATTCTATATTATCACTACTTTCATTGCTGCTAAATTATTAATCAATCGAGATCATTCTGTAGGTATCATTTGTGGCGATATTGTACAGTGGCTTAAAGTAAACTTCGGACACTTACATTTTCGTGCTTTATGAAACGATTGATAAGCGCTCAAATTGGCAAGCCTTCGAACTTTTAAGCGTTTGGATTCTTAAGCTTTTGAATTCTAAAGCATTTCAATTTCCAAGTTTTTGTATTTCTAAGCGTATGAATTTCCAAACGCTTGGATTCATAAGCTTTTACATTTCGAAGCTTTCCACTTCCCAAGCGTTTGTATTTCTAAGCAGTTTAATTTCCAAGATTTTGTACTTCTAAGCGTTTGAACTTCCAAACTTTTGGATTTCCAAGCGTTTGGATCTCTAAGTTATTGAATTCCGAAGCTTTCCACTTCCCAAGCATTTGTATTTCTAAGCGGTTGAATTTCCAAGGTTTCGTTTTTCTAAGCGTTTGAATTTCCAAGCTTTTGTATTTCTAAGCGTTTGAATTTCCAAGCTTTTGTATTTCTAAGTGTTTGAATTTCCAAGCTTCTGGATTCTCAAGCCTCTGAATTTTCAAGCTTTCCAATTTCAAGTTTTTTTATTAACGGAAGTGTTCATCGACTTTTGCAGACGTTCGAATAATTATTATAGATACTGTAAGTGTCCAAGTTTTACTTTGAGACGCTGTATAATATCGCCACAGATGATACCTACGGAATTATATCGTATTATTTATTATTATTGTAATAATAATAATTATTATTATTACTATTATATATATTATTATTATTATAATTATTTATTATTTAGCAGTGATGACAGTAGTGAGAATATAGAATGCACTGTGGGTCTTTATGCAATTTTATTATGTATATTTTATTACATTGCAGTTGAGTTAATCTAATGTTAATGACAGAAATATAAATAAATTTCGTACTACTAAACACATTCACTAAATTAAGACTTGTCATTTTTAAGTAAGGACGGTAGCAATACATACATATAGATATTTTGTTAGAATATCAATGTTTTTACCGTTGATATTTGAAAATTGATACCATTAAAATCATCGATGTAGTTTACTTTGGATATTGGAAATTCAACGTTGTGTCTTTACGATAAATGAAACATCGTTTATCGATATATTTTTGTTTTTAAAATTTGTCAACTATGGACGTAGTCACACAGTTTGTTGTTTTGTGGTCAGTAATCTTTTATACCCGATGAATATTGAGATGAATAAAAAAAATATTAAAATAAAACTCTAAAGTCAACAATTTTTTAAGTTCATTGAAACTCCTCTAGTTTAAACGTTAATAAAAAGGAATATGAAATATTAATGTTTTGTTATTGATGTATCGATGAACATCAATAGTACTTTTATTCCCAAGCCCTACATATTTTCAAGCGCAAGCGCATAATGATCCACACGCGATGTATCGTCGTCAACACTTTTTGTAAGTATGTATGTATAGCCAACGAGGCTATATCGTTGTTCAGCACTAAAATAGTTAAAAGGATGCATCGCCTTGAAAATTTAATAGAAGATGATTCCTTTTATATTTTCTTAAAGTTTCAACTGTATAGAATAATGTTAAAGCGATATACTGAAATTCAAACAGCTAGCTTAGTTATAGCGAAGGATAAGACACAATTAAAGAGAAGACCCTGCAGATCAGACCTGAAAATGATAGATTTATCAAAATAATGTGAAATTATTTAGTAATGTAATTTAAGTTTCTCAATCGTATGCCGTTAATGCTATACTCCTTTCAACGAAACGAGGAGCCAGACGTAAACAAATCATTCACGTGGCTAACAATAAGCAAATGACAGAGGCCGCGGTCACAATCATTGGCTAACGGTGATTGCCAAGAGATATTTAAATATCATCATCAAGGGTATTTAAATCATTTCGTAATATGCGTACAATCATTGCTGTCTGCATCGTTAGATTATATCAGTCATTATATTTTTTTTTACTTTTTCTCCATTTCCATATTCGTTGTCATTTTACGTTCTTGTTTTCCGTTTTCGTTTTATCTGAATACATTGTATTAACAAATGTTGAAAATAGATTTTGTCAATTAAATAATATTATTGAGACAATTATCAAGCATATAGTAAAGTATAATAGTAAATCGCAGGTAACGATAGTAGTTGGTCAGACACAGAATCAAATTCAGAATTTTTATTCTAAAAAGCGTATTAATTTTCGAAATTTTGTTTTGCTTATTGTGCTATTTTTATTTATATTCACAAGAAATATTTTCATAGTACAGTGAAGAAAATAGAAATATGGCAACATTTCTGCGGCGGTTATAGGCAGAAAATTTAACTTGAAAGGTGCTATCACGTCTGAAATAGTGAATGCGGCCCCATCTCGTTCAAATGTCACCACTTGCAGTTGTTTACATTTGGTGCCACGTCTCGTAGTACGGAGTGTAGTTTAAAGCAGTACAAAAGTCTCATGGAAACTTCTTTTGCGCTTTTCTCTGTACGAAATCTACCGAATACTTATCTAATTTTTTTAAACTTCGTAGAAATGTTATACACAAAATTATCTTTAATGTAATCTATGATTTTTGTTTACATCTCAATGATGTGATTTTTAATGAATACCTGAAATTGATTATTTGAGTAAAATGGTTTTGTTTAAATTGCGAATATTTTGGCAATTATTATATTTTTTGAAAAGTCGTGTGTTACATGCAAAATAATAGATTTCTCTTCGCAATACAATAGAATCTTTTTATTTTGAATATTCCAGCTTTACCGTGGATTACAGCTAACAATTGACGCGCTAAGAATCATAGTGGTGTAGGTCAATTCATGTTTTTCAGCCACGTATTGTTTCAAAATATCTCACAAAAAAATGCTATTTTGCGTTTACTGTTATATAAAAAGTCACAATATTTCTTGAAATTATAAGAACATGAATAAACGACTAGAAAGTTAATGCTTTAATTGACTATTAAACCAAACGGATAATAGATTTGGGACTAAAAAATATGATTAACCCCAATTCTCAAACTTCCAGTTGACGCTGTAGCAAAAGAGATTTGAAATAACTCTATAACCCTATAACATCCTTGTTTTTAAAAAATTGGGAAAAGGATCTGGAATTACATTTATATTTTCTGGAGAAATTTGTTTTTCATCTAGTAATTATCTACGAAAAAAAATTCCTAAACCTTACTTATTTTTAGGTACTTATTTTCAAGTAACTGACAAAAACAAAAGATTGAAGCCAGCAATTTCAAAACGGCACAAGTCCACTTTCTTCTTCCATTATATGCATTGTAGATAGAATTTTTTCCAGGTAACTCAAATCAATCCAAAAACAGGAGACGACACAAAATTTAATCTCTAAACGTTTATTTCTGACAATATTTATAAGAATAGATAAGCTAATGTAGAATTAAAGAGAGAAACTAATGTATAGCCATATTTAATTAGTTAAGTGTGATACAATTCAAATGATTTTAAATTATGGTGAGATAACTAACGAACATAAAATTCGGCTGTTCGAAAAATGGGTATATAGTATGGAACTCCTAAGAAAGTAAATAAAATTCAATAAATTTTATTTTTGTTATGAAGAATGTGTATTTATTGAAATTATTTTTGAACAGTCACAGTTCATGATGAATCGTACAAAAGTAAAACGTTTAACTTACAATAGCTTCATTAAAATATTTAATTACAGTGGAGTTCGGGTACTGTCATCACAGATACTGTTATCACGTGGTTATTGTTATCATAATCAGCTGATAAAACACTGTATAAAAATATTTAAAAATAATCTGTGCATTATAAATAAACTTCGATTATTTATATCATGTGTGATAATTATACTTGAGGATGAACGATAACCATTTGTAGGAAATAGTTTCTTTATTATCTGCAAACTAGGAAATAACAATTGTTCTAATTGAATCATTTGCTGGTGGTTTAATAATATACCAATACAATAAAACTATGTAATAACTACAAAGTAAAATACCTTTAAAAAATGTAACTTTATGGGTGCATAACTAAGTCACATGGTGGTATAAAGCGTTAATCGAAGCATTTATTTCATTTTTGAGTACATGGTAAGAATTATTAGAAAATACATGAATACATAGGTTTTGGCCTGAAGCGATCTTTTCGTCCTTTCAAAACAAAAGCAAAGATAGTATGAACTATATACAAATGTCATCATTATTTGTAATACATCGATTTTGGTAATGAAAATTTTGTATCCACCATGTAATATTATCAGCCAGTTATTCTTATCACAACGCGCAAGTCATAAATTGATAAAAACATTTCTTTTCCAATAATGGATGTTTGATTGCCGCTTAATTATCAGTATGTCCCGTTATCGCTTCTAAGGAATTCATATTCACGGTTGTGGCTAAAATTTATTATTTAATTATCAAGATTTTACAAAGTTTCATATTACGTGCTGCTCCATATTACTTGCGTTTAGCGTATGTGATGCTGGGAAAAAAGGATTCAGTACTCGAAGTCAACTTTTCCTGTAAATGCATGAAGTTGATAAGTACTGAATAAAGTTAATCTTGTTCTATTAAATATTTTACTATATGTGCGCATATCTTCGAAAGCTCTGCTCTGGTTAATCTCAAAGTTTGCCCTAAGCCATAGAGTTCCGAAGTTTATAGTGAATGGAGGCTTTAAGACCGAACTTTAATACGTTCTTTGGAGTTGAATATTATAAATGTGGTCTTTAATAAAGTATTCTATGTAACAGTAAAATTTGAACAAATAGATTCGATATAGAAGTGAAGATTAAAAAGTTGTTTCCAATAATGGTTAATGATAATAAGGCCACGTTCTCGTGTGACTTATAAAATTATTTCAAGGAAACGTACATTTTTAGCAACGAAATTCAACCTCATGCATATAATGCATATCAGATAAGAAATTCATATAGACTTAACCTCCTTATTATATTTGAACCTATGTGACTCAACCGTATCTTTACATTAATATTACGTTTTTATTTTAACTTTTACTGAAATTAGATTTTTAACATTTCCTATCTTTGAACATACTTTAGGGCAGAATTTTCCACTGGAATTGTCAGTAGTATAAAATCGCAAAAGTTTTTACACTTGATACATTAATAATGTCAATAAAATTATATATTCAATCAGGATTAATTAAGCAGAATTAATACAAAGAAAATATTAAAAAATCAAACGTGGAATCATGAAAACTGCATAAGAAGCCTGCACACTTTTGACAGGCAATGGCAAACATATATGTATGTAATCTTTATTTGAGTTTCCTTCCACGGAAGCCGAGATGGTGAACTTATGGCACGTGTACCAGAGATAGTATGTACGAAAATTTGCTGGCGCATCAACAATTTATAGGTGATATACACTCTGTTTCGTATTTACGACGCACATGCAAATTTTTCAACTAGTTTTTTTCAACTAGCAAAAGAAAATCGTTCCAAATGTAATATTAGTAAGTCTCAAATAGTATCTTATGTATATCCTATCTTTATTATGAAAGGAAGACAAATTTGTTATTAAACTCCTGTTTTTGTTATTTCATGTTACATGGGATATAAATTTGAAATCAATCAAAGATATCAATTGTATAATGTTTCGAAAATGTTTTTAAATTATATATTAATTTATCTATAAAGAAACAACTTTGTTAAATATTTTTATAATGTTGAAATAAATTTGAAAAAACTTATTCTTATTTTTTTAAAAAAAACTTATTCAACTTGCAATTGTTGCCAAATATTTATTTATTTTTACTTAAATATACGATTAAGGATAAAATAACTGAAACGCATAATTTTCTGTTTTGCGATTTGGTTCGGTGAAAATTCTGCAAAAAAGAATTAAATTTTGTAGAAAATCTTGTAGTTGCCACCTTTCAATTTGTAGAAAGGATTCCATGTGCCAAACACTTGTCATGTTTATTCCTGAAATAGTTGTATAACCAAAAAAAGCATTTTTTCAATAATTTTTTTATTTCGAAGCATAATATATACCTATAACGAAAATGTGTTCTATTATAATAATATTGTAATTGACGTATATGACGTTTTTATGAAAAAAAAACGTGCGACATACCATTAAAGCCTCATTTGGCCTAGTTACAGACTATTAAAGAAAGGAAGCTGCACTCAAATTACAAATCATAGTATTCCCATTGCCACATAGAACATTCTCTAATATAAAAGAACAAATTTCAATGTTGGCACTTATGCTACTTTGCACGAGAACGTTAATTCAAAATACAGTGGTGTGCCTAGACTTTTTGTAGCTATTGTATATGACTAAAAATGATGATGTATAAACCAAAAGTAAAGTATTTATCATATAATGTACAACAGAAAAAATGACATGAAACAACTAACATGTTACAGATATACATTGATATGTAAACGATTAGGTATCTTGAACAGGTTGGGCAATAAACGCTAAGATAAAAGTGGTAGCCTATATATTTCGACCACTTCCCATAAATTTTTGGCACGCGCACATAATAATATTCGTCACCACTGCACTAAGACACACATAGTAGCGAAAACGCTAACACCATCGCAAAAGAAATAAAAAAAAAGACGAACTTTATACTAAGGTTCTGCAGATATGCTACAAGAAATTATGTAAGAGCAGAATGTAACAAATTATGAACTACGATTAAAGGAGCAAAATCCACGATATACGAGGGTCATTCAATAAGTATTAAGAGCTCCGATTAATTTTGGGGGCTCACTATAGATCACTGTATCTGGAAATCTACTCGTGATACATTGGATGTTAGCACGTAGTTTCACAGCTTGAATCACTTTACAAGTAATTCGACACGTACCGTGTATTTGTAAGCATAACCACACTTTTAGTACGAGTGAAAATGAAGCATAATGAAGAGTATTTTGGACACTTATTACCTTCTTGCTTCGAATCGAAAAACAGCTGCCGAAACTTACTAATTCTTCAGGTACTGACTTACAATTAGACGTTGAAAAAATGACTCGACGAATGGATAGTTATGAATGCCGAACATTTCTTTTATAGCGGAATTCATTTATTTTTCCAGAAAAGTGAGAAAAAGTTATAGTTAGCGATGGACAATATTTTGGATAAAATATAATTTAACGTTTTTGTAAAATAAACATGCTTTTGCTGGAAGAAATCCTTCAAAACTAATCGGAACACCTAATGAACATATAAAAGCTCTAATTGAAATAATATCTAAATAAGAAGTATGATACTTCTAGAATTACTAGTTGATATCCCCGTCATTAGCTTAAAATGATGAATTGTTAATTATTTCAGCAGTAATAACTTCTATCGCTCATTTATCACATTAACTGTCACGCGAGTTACATATAATATAATATGCTTTGCCCTGGGGGTCACAGTACAATTTACCATGTTTCAATACAGTACATCATAATATTTAATTTGTGCAAAATATTATGTTTTAATAATAATATTTAGTTGTCGCATAGTACTTTTTATTTCATAATATTTTCTAGTTATCTATGTTCAAAATTTGTTAGTTGACGATATTCATTCTATAAGATCGATGCAGATGAAACGTTTCTGTGATGTTTGACATTAGTCAGTGAATTCTATTTCTTTCACTTTGCTCAATCGTTAATTATAACAAATTATACTCAGGAAGACGGAAGTTTCTGTAACCTGCGTTCGTAGAATATTGAGAATAATTATAATAAAATTATGAAATCCTTTATATTTGACATGATGAATAATCGAAATATTTATTGTAGAAGTCTAAACTTGTAAAATATGCTATAAGAACTACTGACAATATTTTGGCATTTAGAGAAGCTAATATAGATATTAGAATAGTTGACTGTTTATTTATAAACTTCAAGAATGATGATTTTTTATTGGACAGTAAATCAAGAGGTAGACAAAGGTATTCTAAAATTGATGATTCGTATAAGTATATAATAATTAAATTAATTAAATGCTGCAAAATAGTATGCAGAATTATGTACAAATTATTTGAATTAAGTACATATTGTTTTGAAAAATCTACTTGAATTTGAAGTTTCACATTTCATATGCACCAACCTAATATTTGAATCATTCTAAACAATTGCGGCGCTCCGGTCACTGGAACACTCCAAGTACCATTCTCGAGGAAAACAAACTGCGGTCACGGATGACAAACATGTGTATTAACAATGGCAAGACCTTTTGAAAAGTGCACACTGGAAAAACAACCTTCAGTGATAAAATCTCTGGTTTCTGAATGCGTAGAACCAGTTAAATATTATTTTAGAATGCTTAACCAATACAGTACAAGTTACATGAGCGTGCAAATTTGTATAAGTGGGATGATCAGTTCAAAAATGGCTAAATAGGTGTTACCAATGTGAAACGAAGAAGTGAAACTTTATGTGCAAAGTTGGTTTAAATAATAAATTACGAGTTAAAGAATTCTTTGCCAGTGATACATAAAAACTAATGGAGAAGTGGAAAAAGCGCATAATTATAGGACGGGATTAAGTAGAAAAATAGGTAACATCAATTTTATAAATGAAACAGTATTAAAACAGTAGTTGTTTGTTTCTTTACTTACTTAAAGACTGTCGTAGTATAAAACTTCTAACAACCAATAATTAATTATAACATGAACAGAAAGGTGATTATTACAGAACTTAGAACAATTGCTCCAAAAAAAAACTCACATTTAATAAACATAACAAAATTGTCGTAGTGTGACTTCTGCAAAGTTGGGCATTATTCGAATCGTTTAGAATAAATATTTGTCTAAGATAATTATCTAAATAAATTCTGTTTAGCTAGATATTTCATCCACGGAATAATTATTTATTATTCGTAAGAAATTATTCTTTATTTATTCGAATAAATAATGATGATTTAGTCGAATAACTTTGTATTTATTATTGGAATAAATCTACGTAAAAGTAATCAATTTTTTAATTCATGATTTGAGCAAAAATTAATTGTAAAAATCAATATAAAGAAAGAAAAAAAAATTCAGGAGGAAGGTTTGAAAATATGTGTCACATTTTTACTTCATCCATCTATTCAATATAATATAATATAATGTAAAGGATTTTTTAACCAAATAAATCTTAAACTGAATTTTTTATACGTATAACCTTTTATTCGAATAATTTTTAATTTTTCTTTTTATTCAAACATATTTGTTCCACACTGACAAATTAAATGTTTCTCTGTATTTTCATTCGTCATCCGATTTCCAAATGAAATTTTGCCCATCTCTGAGCACCTGCAATAATGACATAATGACCAAACATTTTACGCAAGTGCGGACGATTCCTAATTCACAGGAAAAATATAGACTAAATTCAAACAGGGGGATGACATCATAGGACAACGAAAAATAGTCTTAATTAGGCTACGGCTACAGTAGATGCGTATTTTTACGAACTACGTTCTGACGAATATGTTTGATCTGTTTTATTAGACAAGAGCGACAAGCGTGAACATACTTCGCCAGATCGCAGTTCGCACGAAAACGCATCCACTGTAACCAGAGCCTTACCTAGGTCTAAACTACACAAATTTCTATTACAAAATTTAGTTATTTCAATATAAGAAAAGAAAATCGCGCCAATTTCGTCGGTAATGGTTTATTAAGTTGATTGGAAAATTCGTGCCGTTTATTCGGTCAAATTGAAAGACGAGTTTCCTCATTTAGCTACAATGAGTTCTATTCATGAAGATATTCACCGTTTCTCCTGATAACCTTCAGCAATTTTTCACGTAACTTCATCATTTCACTTATACGAATGCTTCTCAATTTTTAGAGTGAAAAATTGTTCCAAATATTAATATGTCATAACGACACAAATTTTTTGTTCAATCTAATAGTTAGGACTGATGAAAATAGATTTTTCAATTAGATACGGATAATAATAAAAATATCCGAAATCCAAAATAGTTTTCCACTTTCAGAATTCATATTGGCGATATTTTTTGTATTTTAAGTAAATATATAGGGTAGATGTCCCAATAATTGTTGCTGTCCCTACAACTATTACTTTAATCATTTTATACGTAACGACACATAGACATATTTGCATATTTGCTTATACTTAATATTTAACGATAAATATCAGGAGACGAATGTGGCGTTTGAGTATCAGAAACGCGATTAATATAAATAAAAAGCATGGAAATTGCTATAATACAGTAAACGCGATAATTTGACTATTTATCCTATATGTGTTATAAAAACTAAGTTATATTGGTAATATGTAAGAATCATTTCCATCCGAATGATGGTAATAAGGACATTGAACTTTATTGTACATTTTCAATTAATTAGTGTATCTTTTATTCGTGGAGGAATCGTTTCTAACATTTGCAACTCAATTTATAGAAGAATATAGAAACGTTACCTTCTAAAAGTTTAGCAAGTATTCAATCATTGTAATTATGGTTAAAATATATCAAAACTTTTAAAGCAAACCATTAAATCTATTCATTGACGTGTTCATTTTATGATCTCATCTAAATTTTGCGATCATTTCAAGAGCAGAAAATGTGTCGTGATATTTGAAGATTTAATGTCACGTTGCTAACTCGAAGTACCGAAGATAAATGTAATTTGGAATAATCCGAAGCGTTGCAAATCTTTTGTTTTATGGGTGACGGTTAACGTCGCGTCGCAAGCAGATTTTAGGACTTGAAATTGACATTTATTTAGGATGATTATTCCTATTCGATGATTTGTGTTTCTGATTAGGTCATAAGAGAAAATAATTTTGTTATCTACTTGTTTTTATTGAAGTATAACTATTCCAAATTACTTGCATCGTAGCCAAATTATATACCTTATATTATTTTTTAGTTACACTAAAATTTCACACCCTTCTTGTTTTCTATTATTATTAACAATTTGAAATATAAAAGTTTACTAGTTTTCCTATGACTTCATGTAACTTTATCTGTTCCCATCCTCTGCCGTCATTTTTTATTCATCTTGAAAAAAATGGTATTCCAAATATGCTGCACTTTCTCCATGTACGATAAGAAGTCTTACATTAGAAATCGTTTATCTGTTCTTATTTAGTAAACTTTGATTGTGATCTAATATTGCCGAATTTTAATTTTTGATTCATGCTATACATTTTACATAATATTGCTGTACTGTAGACTTTGACTTCTATTTTCACTTTTATTAGTTTCTCTTTTGCAATTTTTCTAATTGGAATGAAAAATTACAAGTCGAATTGTTTTATCGTAGTTTATCTTTCTTGATTTCTCATTTTATTAAGTACATGTCAAATATGCAGTCTAATGAAATAATACTACGTTGACGAACTAAGAAATAAAAAATATTAAGAAGCAATTGGCAGCATATTTTTTAATTCAGGAAATCGTCAAATATTATAAGTGGATAACTTCCAATGTAAGTTACTTTTCGTTGTAAGTTACATTAGATATATTAATTTTTTATTCATTGTTTTAGAAAATTTTATATTACTTTTTACGCTCAACCATGTAGCAGCATAGATGATATGCTTTTTCCGCTAATTGCGAATGTTACATATTTATAAACTACATTTTATACATAGGAATTAAAGTAGTGAAGGTAGTGAACAATTTTCAGCGTAAGACACTGTAGTAATTCTCGCGCTATAGGTAGCGTTTTTTTCTCATTTACTCTCGCTATACATATGTATTAACTGCTTTAATTAATACCTTTAAGCTAAGCTGATTGTTCGAGGCATTAAATCGTGAGTAACAGGAGTAGGTACTTGGAACTTAGGTAAAGCATTTCTATTAGAATTAAAGCGTTTGTCATTATATACGTATGAGATGTAAAGTCCACAATTAAAAAAAAAAACAGCCAAAAATTAAAATAATTATTTCCACAACTTTTACAATAGTCTATCCTAACAATCTACCAGGAATGTCCCTATCTTCATATTCAAGAGACTATCGAATGACTTTAGCAGATTCACGTAGCGGCGAATTTGATTTTTTGCCACTCTAAATAATCATATTTCTGCCATTTTCTAATAACAATATATTGTATTGAAACAATATAGTATATAAGAAATTATGAATATTTGTTCAACTCGTACTGATTAGATTGCGGATGTTCATGTAAATTCATATTTTTACGTCAACAATTAAAGGAGCGAGATTAAAATATATTGAAATTAATTGTACTCCTTAAATATTATAACATGTGTCTTACTTTGGTTATTTGATATATCTTTACATATTACAGTGGCTCAAAGTTAATCTCGGACACTTAAATTTTCATGATTTCAGAAGCGATTGATAGGCATGTGAATTTCCAAGGTCTTAGATTTCCAAGCGCCTGAATTTCCAAGATTTTAATGTTTCAAGCGCTTGGATTCCTAAGCTTTTGAATTTAGAAGCGTTTAAGATTCGAAGCTATTATATTTCCAAGCTTTTCAATTTCAAGCTTGTGTATTAGCGGAAGCATTCATTAACTTTTGAAATCGTTCAAATAACTATAGAGCGGCACTATAAATGTTTGTGTTTTACTTTGAGCCACTATACATGCTATGTGAGCCTTTTTATATATTTAAATTATGATGCATAAATGCTTATATGTATGAATATAAAACACAATTATAATATAATGTATTTATATTCATTTATATATATTTACAAATACACATATTACTTGAATAAGGCTAGAGTATAAATATACGATAACAATAATACACAATTGTAACATAATGTATTTATATATATAATAATAATAATAATAATATTTTGATAGTATTATATTCTATTAAATTGATTTCCTTTCGGGTTACAAGTGTTCCGCTTCATTACCACACAACATAATCTTATTGTATCTCTATATACAGGGTGTTACCTGTAACGTTACTCACGATTTTTCACCCACTTGCAGCCATCTGACAAAAAAAAGTTTAGAACAAGAGTTGCAGGGTATGAAGTGCACAATACATACCAGTAAAAAAAATTTCGGAAACAGTTTGTTTTTATGGCGAAGTCGAGGTCACCTTGGGTTTTACAAATAGGACCATATATTTTTCTTGTTTTCTATATTTAGAGAACATCGAGACAAATTCAAAACACGTATTATATGATATTTTTATTATCATATTACTTGATTTACAGAAGTGGAAATGTGAAATATTTAGCTTTTCGTCGTATTTGACTTTGACAGTGTAAACATTATTTGACACCGAAGAGATTACTGAATGTAAACACGCGACTAAAACATAAGAAAAATGCACTTTATTTAATTACATGTTCGAAATGCATTCCACCTTCTGCGACGCAATATTCTGCTCTTTTACAGAAGTTTGAGTGTGTTGCTGCAGTTAAACTTGCTGGATCTGCAGCTCTGCATGCTGAGATGATTCTTTCTTGCAATTCTTCAATATTATTAATTGCTGATTGATATACCACGGACTGTAAATATCCCCATAAAAAAAATCAAATGGAGATAAGTCCGGGGAAATAGTGGAGATAAGTCTTGTGTGGAAAAAGAAGAAGACTAACGAAGGAACTGCAATGACGAAATAACAATTGCGTCAAAGCAACATTTCGTGTTTACATTCCGTAAGGTCAAATAATGTTTACACTGTCAAAATCAAATACGACGAAAAGCTAAATATTTCACATTTCCACTTCTGTAAATCAAGTAATATGATAATAAAAATATCATGTAATACGTGTTTTGAATTTGTCTCGATGTCCTCTAAATATAGAAAACAAGAAAAATATATGGTCCTATTTGTAAAACCCAAGGTGACCTCGACTTCGCCATAAAAACAAACTGTTGCGGAAATTTTTTTTACTGATATGTATTGTGCACTTCATACCCTGCAACTCTTGTTCTAAACTTTTTTTTGTCAGATGGCTGCAAGTGGGTGAAAAAGCGTGAGTAACGTTACAGGTAACACCCTGTATACATATGTACATATCATATTCTATTTCCTTATCCTAAAAATTAACAAAACATAGCTTATCACCTATATACAATATTGCATATTGAACAAAAACAAAAACCCAGATTATTACCTATATGTAGTATTCCATTTTAAACAAAATATTATATATTATTCCTTACTTATGTTATCTACTATGTCTATTTTATAATTGGTATTATTTACACAAACACACACACACACGCACACACACGTATATATATTTATAAATATACATATTAATTGAATAAGGTTAGAGTATAAATATATGTCCGAGTATCTGCACTCTAATGACAATCAATTGTAAAATTAATTAAAATCACATGACTTTGAACCGTGTATACAGGAACCTAGTGCGAAATTTTTCGCAAAAACCGCCACCCAGTAAAAACTGCCGCCCTAGGCTACAACTTACTTAGTCTATACGTAAATTCGACCCTGAATTCACCTAAGGGCACCACGTCACGGATCGTCTGACAGTTATTAAAATGGACTCTCGTTCGCGTGATCGATCACGAAGCGTGCGTCGGCCAACCAGACAACCGCAAAGGTGGAATAAAATTCATCGACTCCCATGAGCCACGGAGTACATCAAAGCCAATGAGAGAGGGTGCACGGCGTCTAGTCGCGGAGGACACAGGCGCAACCAGGGGTGGCTCGAACTAAATGTAGCGTATAATTTAGACAGCAGCTGTGCCCCGCGACAAATATAATTCGACGCATCAATCTGCGGCTTTAGGGTCGAACTTTGCTTGGAAAACGGCGAACAAAGTGTCGAACGTCGTGTCACAGCCGTGAAACTTCATTTACCAAAAATGAATAAAGGTAAATGTAAGAACCCTATTCGTTTGAAAACGATTTTGAAGTCTGGTGAAAATTAGTAAGTTACACTAGGTTGGTCGATATGGAATTGAGGCGTTTAGCTGAAAGAAGAATGTGAGCGCAAAAACCTGGTTTCGAGAAAACAACGTTTAACTCTTTGCACTCCAAAATTAATTTCATAATAGTATTTACTGGTAACTTCAACCTGCTTTTCTGATACTTTTGAGAATTTAAAGTGTTGTTCCGTATTACGGAAAGGAAAAGAGTTACCGTTAATTTGTTTTGTTTTGAATGAAAGGAAAATTGAGTTGACGAAAATAAATAAAAACTTTTTCTTGACTCTTGAGGAAATTTATGTGTCGCCATAGTGACGAGTAAAAAAAATGTATACATATATGGCTATTGTTCTATTTAAATATTAATATGGTAATGATATAAATAACAAAATATTAATAAATAAAGTTATTTATTGAATTTTAGGGCTGTTCCCAAATAGGAACTACGTACATATGTATACAGGTATAAAAATATGTTTACTCTTGAACATTTGAAATTGAGTTCCCAAACGGGAACGGAATGCAATAGATAATTTACAATCCACGGGTTTTGCTATTGTTGTTAATAGGAGAATACGCATTCTAATTTTTATTTTAAATTGTAAAAGAGATACAACAGCATCGTAACATCGAAATATCGATCAGAATTAAAATGGTGTCTTACGTCCTTTTTGCGTGCAATCATTTTTTTACAAAATAATTTGTTTTATCCCCTTTTAATGTTGGAATGCTACATTCTAAGTATAATAATAAGGGCATAGTAACTTATTAATAATAAATAATTAACTATTTATTTGATTTCAAGTTACAGTTACGTTTCTAATTCGATTCCCGAACATTTCATACCTTTGTTTCTGATATAGATGTACTGTATTCCTTTCTTGGCAATTCATTACGACTGTAAGTCTTGATAGAGAACACCAAACTCAAAATGTGAATAAGAATCGTGTAAAAATGTGTGGCGATTTAGCGAGAATAAAGCGTCAGCATATCGAGGTGATAATAATCGACGCGACTATTTTATACTTTACAATACTCTATTTTCTTCAATTTTTGAAATATTGGAATGAAATTTGGTGGAGGTATATATAATGTATTGGATCAATGTCCGCAAAAAGGCTTGAGATGACTTCACATCTTTATTACATCCATGCCCTTAATTGCTGTTCCAAGTAAAGTAGTTTCAAACGAAATAATTTTTTACTTTAGCCATTAATTACTGTAGCGTGCTTGTGAGACCGTTTTTAAAAGTCATAATTGAAAGGATATATAAATAATGATAATAGATAATTATAAAACAAAGTTTTTTTAGAACATGTGCTCTTGTTAATTTAGCCATCGACCTCTTTATTATTAATGTACAGAGTAAGAACTGAATTTGCATAACAAACATTAGCAGCTGTGAGACCACCTACAGTAGTTACGAAAGTTTTAACGTCGATATTGGTTAAAGGGTAGATACTTTTAACTGTGAGATCAGGAGATATAAATTAATATCTCACAAAAAAAAAAGTTAAATGTTAAAAGTGTTATAATATTTTTTATTAGTATTTAAATATTATTTCCTAAGTTGAGAACTTTCAAATCATCGAATTTCTTTCAAAGTGTCGGATTTCTAAGCTTTTAAATTTTCAAACCGTCAAAATAAGCTTTCCAATTTTCAAGCCAGAGGATTTTCAAATTTTCAAAATTGAAAACTTTCGAGTTCTCAAACGTATAAATTTTTTATATTTTTATCTTTTTAACTGTTTCACTCAATCACTATAGTGTCCACTAGCATGTATATACGCTTTCCAACGAGTGACTGAAGTCATGTATTTATATCTTCAATTTTTTTTGTTTTTTACCATAGACAGAAAAAGTATACTATTCGCGGTCAGCAATTTTATATAAACTAACCGAATCAATTTTTAGCTTTAGAGACTAATTGAAAATTACGTTTGTAAAAATGTATCTGATCGAATGAAAATAACTGTAAAAGTGAGAAGTCTGTCGGTTCGAGAACGTTTCAGAGTCTGATGAAAATTAGCGAATAGGGTAAAATACGTGTTCGGGATCCATGGTGATAAATAAGAAATTAAATATCGAACCGAGAGGAGAGCGACCCCTCCGAGAGCTGTAATTTATAGAGAAAGTTCTGGTGCGAGGGAAAGTGCGACTGGGCGCTCTCGCGAGTAAAAAACCGACGGGTTTCGGTGCGAAAAAGTAAATCGAACTTTTGGAATAAATTCTCCTCGCGTCAACCTTTAGGTCTCGGTTAAAGCGTTCATTTGGATCACGATAAGAATGAGACTTCAGCAACATTGCTAAAAACTTTCAGAGCAGCTCTGCGAATTGTACGAATACATTTATTTGAGGCAACCATCTTTTCTGTTTCGTTCTTTATTGGAGGAAACTGAAATTCATAAAGTAGAATAAGTAAGTTAAAAGACTAAAAAATTAAATATATGTTTCTGGATACTATTATTAATTTTGAGAATATTATAACAAATAAAAAAGAGTATCTATATTTATATTTAGGTATTGGGGAATTTTTTTGCGGTGACGATAGGAATTGCATATTACATTACTAAAAAAAAAATTAATACAACATTGGAATACATATTGAAAAATTGTTAAATTTCAAAGTTCCATAACTTTGATCAAATTCATCCAAAACCATCATGCAGAAGGTAAAATTCTCCCTTATGATGGGGATATCAGATTGTAAAACTTTCTTGGCATTGGATAAGTCTTACGAACTGTAGGCAACAGTTTTTACAATTTCTACACACAGATTGGAAAAATTGATTATTTGCCTTAAAAACAAGCGAAACTGCGTAAAAAATGTTCCATTACAAAGTTACAACCGTTTAAAGAAGCTGCTATATTTTTATGGAGTAGCGTATTTGACGCTCGCCTCTTTAAGAAACAGAGACTTAAATGAAACGGACCAGGGAGATCAAAAAGTAGGAGATTTATGCTTTAATTTAGCTTTCATCTTAACAGTTTTTAATGAATTTTAACAAAATTATAAACTCTTCAGCAATATTCCAATTATGAAATAAGTTCTTAGGTAATGTAAATAATGGTAACCGTCGAAAGGACCATAATTTTTACAAAATTTGAGAAATTAGTCAAACATTTCGAAGTTTGCAAGAGAATGTGAATTTTTGAGCATTTAGAATAGTCATTTAGCTTTCGTCTCCGCGAAACTCAGGAAGGGATATGGTTAAAACACTTGCGGATGTCATAAATCACGTCCACTATTTTGCAACTACGACACAGGGATTGTTCATTTCTAAATAATAGAGTTGCCAACGCTAACAAATGTTCCTAGAATACATACATATGTATATAAAGGGTGGACTACGAAAATGGAATCGCTTAAATATCCTTGTTACTTGCTGTAAAAGAAAAACCTTTAGAACAAAGTTCAGAATTCACCTCATTGTTCTCTTTGAATTTGTAGAAAAAAAGTACTACGTGCCATTTAAAATAAGTATAGGTATGTAAGTATGTATATCAGCATTACTTTTAAATTTAAATTAAAATATCCTGTATATCAGTGGTATCAAATACGCTGCCCTCGGGCCGAAGCTTCAAGTTGATTTTATTAAAACAATATATGTATATGTACGCACATATAATTATAATATTTACAATAACAATATAAACATAATATATTGTAAAGAACGCCGTTTTATGATCACCTGTACAATTGTTAGAATTTCTTTGGTAGACTTGTTTTTAATTGAGGTTTGTAGATTCCTTAAAACTGTTTTTAATGGCTCGTGTTCATATTTAGAGATGTTGGGTTCCTGCAAGAAAAATCGATTTGAGAATCGATCCTGAATCCAAGCAGCTAGCATCGGTGCGCTAAAAAATAGGACGTCAGAAAATGTCGATTTCTTGAAAATCGACTCAAAAATTGCTCGAGATACTACAATCATCTTATTTTGTAGAAATTTCTACATTACATTCTATCTCGATAAGTACTTTTCCTAACAATATCTTATTCTTATGCAACTATCGTACGCAAAAGACCACCGGAAGGAATCGATTCCAAGAAAATGACGCACAATAGCAAACTTGAGCCCCATCGAGCGTGACCATAGTGAGAAGAAAATCAAAGCAGACGTAGAGTCGTCTGATTCGTTAAGGCAATAATTTCTCTACCGTTGAAAGGAGGGTGCAAGTGTATACAAAACGCAACTACGCGTCTGATATCGGGAACGTGACCAGCCTCGTCTTTCGAAGTCTAAACAACCGGCAAGAACCACTCACCCAGCACTTCAGCATCGATCCCTATAACAAAACCGATGACGCCATCCACCGTGCGTCGAGACTCGCTGCTTATCGTCCTTTCGATAAACTTTCCTCTACGCTTGAATATTGCACGAAGCTCCTCGACGCCTATCCCGTTTCAAGCAGGCTAAACCAATAAAAATCGGCCCTGCTCGTGGTATGAAAACCATGACTGCGAGTGTTGGTTGTTCTTGGAACACGAAGCTGTGGATTGATGACGTTGTGAAAACTAACCCTTTGTTAGTGTTACGGTACTTAATAAATTATGGGTATTTGTAATTCAACAGTGTTTTTAGTTAGGGTTTAGTATACAGGGTGTCCCAGCATATGAAACCTAATACATATAATATGTACAGTGGAATCCGTTTATTATGATCACATTGGGACTTGCAATTTTTTGCTTAGTATAGTCGATCGATAACATTACGCAAAGAATAACAAATTTTTAACATTGAACTCAATTTATCACATTAATTGAGGAGCTTTCTGAAAAAAGGCCTATTAGGTAAAATGGTGAATCGAGTAAATTACGTTGGAAATTCACTTATTAGGCGAGTCAATGATAAATACTGTCCTAAACTTAATTGGCTAAATAACGAAACAAAATTTTGGGGAAATGTTGGTTGTAGAAACACGGTGTTTAATTAACAATTACAAGTACCACATGTTTCGGAATTGGTGGTATAAGCCACAGGAGGCTGAATCTACATACATAGGTACATACGAAATTAATTGAAAATGTAAAGTAGCATTTTTTCGTACGAAGTTTCGTTTTCAAAAAAATTGATCTTGAAGATTCGTAGAGTACCTGTACACTTGCACATGATCTTACTTTTGTATGTCTACTTGAAGGATGTCACAGTGCTGTTTGTATTACTGTTTCAATTTATTACATTACATAAGTAAGGGTTAAACATTGAAATGAAATTATTTTGTGATTAAGAGTTTTTTCTACAATAAAAGGTCATGGCATTGATAGTGTTTATGGATACAAATGAACGTTTAACTCGATTATTTTCTATCGAATGCGAACGCAATGAGGGTGTGCGGACTCTGCTTCTACTCTGATAAAAATTTATAACTGTTTGATTTTTCTTAACATTAATTATCAGAAACTTGTTGCCTAATATTGACAGTAATTATTTTACAGATATAAGGTCATCAGAAAAAGAAGAAACCGACGAAAAACATGAATTAGACGGAACATGATTGTAGTATAAAAATTATATTCAAAATATGCAACCTTATAATAATGTTATTTTTTTTATTATTTTATCAATTTCGTTAATTAATGTAGGCTTTCTTTTGATGTTGAGGTATGCTGTACAGAAAATGGGAGATCGGCGAATATTGCACAAAACTTCTTTTAGAATAAAGAGAGCAAGTAATGGTAGCGAGGTGTAGGTGATAGTATATAAATGGTCAGTAATTAAAGGAAAAAATGTTGCAACGTTGACTGATAATAAAAATAACAAGAGTGAGTGTTTCGTGGTTGTGCAGATGACTGCGCGTTTTAGTCTTGATTAATACATTTTCCAACGAAGCGGTCACGTCTTGTGTGCGAACGTTAATCAACGAAGGAAAATTTCTTTCTTTAAATAGTTGGAATCATATACTATCGTAGAATCGTTCGTCAAATCTTGCATTACTTCGTCGAAAATTCTTTTCAGAAATTACATCAAGATGTAATTAGGCGTTTGAGAGTAATATATCAGGAGGAAATAAATCGATTATTAGACTAGAATACGAACTTCTCATTTCCCAAAAGACTCCATTAATGAATCAAGTACTTTAGACTAATGGGAAATATTTCTCTGCAAAATCTAATATTCAAATGAGTTTGTAAAATATTACGGAACTTTATAAAAGACCAGTCTTTGTCTGATAATTTATAGTACGAGAAAATACGGTATAAGGTTATCAAGTATAAATTAAACGAAATTAAAAAAAAAATCTTTTCAAGAGATTAAGAGGTTTTTAATGATGCAGTAGAACTTAACATATCCGAATTAATAGGGAGACATAAGTATTTGAATAATAGAACAATCACTTTGCTCATACTAAACTTCATTTCCTTTACCTTTCGCTTTACAGTTTCTTGACTACTTACGTACGTTAAGTAAGCTATTCATTACTTGCATATTGTATGACACATAAGATATCGAAACATTACAATGGGACGTCCTATAATGGACGACCTTATAGCGAATGATTTTTCTCATTAAATGAGAACGCTTGCAATGAACAAATATGCTATAACGAACGCGAGATTTACAACGTCAGTATGTGTGCAATGCATACAATTTAAATGTAATAAGTAGACTGTATGTCTTTATGCATTTATAGAAAAGTTAGATATGCAAGAAGATGCATATAAATAATGCATATAAATAAAATGCAAGTAACGTACAAGTCAGTATGTGTGCAATGCATACAATTTAAATGCAATAAGTAGACTGTGTGTCTTTATGCATTTATAGAAAAGTTAGATATGCAAGAAGATGCATATAAATAATATAAATAATGCATATAAATAAAATGCAAGTAACGTACAAGAATTCACAAAGTATTTAAAATAAAGTACAAATTGCAATATTTATAGGATGAAGTAAATGTCTATTTATGATCCAATCTCTTAGCGTTGCTTAAAGCATACGAATTTGCGTAAACATCTGCAGTCTGGTGATAAATTAAAGTAGCATGTATGTAGCATATTTGTAAGTTCTTATTTATTTTACATAACTACATACATATGTATTTTGTATTAAGAATGTATACATTATTTTTAAATATCTATACGAACGAAAGAATCTAGTAATTCATTGATATTAGGCTGAGTCATAAGTAATTTTCGCTTTCTTTCCTTTACGGCTTTAATATTGCCTAACGTATCTTAAAGTTTAACCGGTAGGCTGCAGATTTCTATAGATTTATGGGAAATTTAAATTTACAAAAAAAGCACAGAATGCATACAGTATACAAAGATATATGTAAAAGATATTCAAAGTCATTTGGAAATTATATCACATAGGGGGTGAAACAACCCTCTATTTAAATACCATTCCTTAAGAAATATTTAACTTTTGCCCTGACCTGAGTGTAAAATGGGACAAAATAGGACAATTACTTAAACAAAGGACAAAACTGAGTTTTGAAGAAATAAATAAATCCAAAGAACAATGTAACTGGAAAAGGGACTGTCTTCTGAAATAGAGGACGGATGGTCACCGCATGCATAAGGGATCACCTGTTTTCCAGTTACACCACGATTTCGAAAACCCACCGTAGAAAGTATTTACGAGGACAGTGCGCAAGGAGTCACGTGTTTCCCTTCAAAGTTCCCGCGAGGCCCGAGTGACAGATAAAAGTCGGTCGAACAAAGTAGGAAATGCGTTAGTACAAAATTAAGGGTCGTCCAGGGCCGTTCGATAAAGGGGACCTGGTGGTCTCCTGAGACGCATATACTTGTGGAAGATCTTCCTAGGATAGCGCACGAGCGTGTATCATCGACACGAGGCACATCTTTTCTATTGCACCCCTCGCATGCTTTCTCGTACTTGTCATCTCTTTTTCTCTTTCTTCATGTATATTCCATTCGCAGCTGCACGCACCCTATAAAAGGAAAACACGCCTCGCCGTCTATTATACGACTTTTTCGTTCCGCAATAAAGAGCGTGTTAGTCGTTATACGCTTGTGTACGAATCACCCTGGCCCCTAAAAATTTCAATATACCCGGATAAAGGAAATTCTTCGTCGTGACTCAAGTGCACCGTCGGCCTCTGTTTTTTAACTTTCCCGCTCTGTGATATTTGTTCCCGACACGCGTTCGTCACTCGATCCTCTTTCACTCCAGAAGTATTGTTATCTGCTTTGTGGACATGCTCCCTCATTGTGGAAGATAATGTTTTTTAAACGTTCAATATAGTGAAGAGTCCACTGGGGCTTTCTTTGAGCATTGGTATAGCTATTCTTTGACAATTTGAAAGTTATTATTAGACTGTGAATGCTTATATAAACTCATATTTTTGTAAACACAACTTAAGGAATGGAATCTAAATAGAAATCCGATTCGCCCCCTAAATATTGCAACACGTATTTTCAATATATTATACGTATATTTTTGTATGTTACGTTCAATTTGTTCAATTTCCCATATGTTCACTCATATATGTTCAATTTCCCACACACTCACAAACATTCGTAATCTTTTATATAATTTTATACTTGAAGATCTAAAGAAAGAGAAAACCAATATAGTGTGGAGTTCAATAATATTTTATATTTCGCTTATCGCTTATATAGGCAATTGCAAAAGAGTCGCAAAGGTTTACATGCGCTTCTAAATTTCAAATGTTTAATAAAATACAGAGATTTTGATTACTTTACAAGTATTAAATTATTTAGTAACTAAGATTACATAGATCATTAAAAAGTAGGGTAGTTTGTTCTATTTGTATATAACAAAATATACATAAACAGAAAATAAAATTTCACGAAAATCTACGTATGAATGTATATTGCAATAGATAAAAGTTATGGTTGTGACTGTATTTGTACTTTGTTCTATCGTCAGGTATATTTGCGACTTTCTATAATTTGTTTAGTATCAATAAAATGACATCTTTACGCTGTTGAAAGCATTTGTATTCATATAGTCAATGATTATAAAACGTCTTTTAGAATTCCCTCCAACTTGCAATTTTATATTTTATCAATCTTCACATCGTTTTTATCCTTTTAAAATATGTAAATATATGAAATTTCGAACGAGTATATAGACTCTCATAACTGGCTGTATGTATTTAAAATTAACGGAGAGGAATCGATTTTAATTTAGTAAAAATATTATTTAGAAAATGGACAGTTAAAATCAGAAATGAATAGTTATTATGATTATGTGCGTAATTACTACCGTGTGCAAAATTTTCAAATGATGAAAACTAATTTATAATAAATTATATTGAAAAAAAAGTATTAAACTATCGTAAGTATATTGTGCAAACTTTTACTAAAATCTCAATTTTGTCTTTTTACACTTGTTAATGCCTCCTTTGCATTAAAGTATAAATTAATGCAATGGAAGAATAAAGGTCATCCCTTTTCTTTCCCAAAGTTTTCTCAATTTCATATCAATTTTTCTCTCCACGTTTCAACTGTGTTGCATCTAAAATCTCTTGCCATTTGAAATTTCTAACAAAACGTGAGTTCAAGCAACTCACAGGCTCGTGTTCGTGGCGTGTGTTCGCATAAAGGCTTCCACTTATCGCTTTGTATGACTCCGAACGAGAATTCAACACGCGTTTCTCCGAATCGGCACGAGGCATTTTCGATATACGCATTCCATTTCAACCTATACTGTTACAAAAAAACGGTTTTCCACGACTCTATAAACGTACGTATAAAGAGGACCTCATGAATGCTTAATGCACGCGTTTACTGTGCCCCACAAATGCTTTTAGGCATTTAACTAATTCATTTAATATTATGTGCATTATGGGTGCAGAGATTCCATTTCAATGCATCCCTTTCTATTCATTATAACAAGGTGTGAAAGAAACGATAAGTAGTAAATGGCACACTTCGTTGCACATTAACCCATATGCGACTACTTTTTGTTTCTTCCACCAAAATTTTATTTAACTTAGTCTTTGTTGTATATATTGAAATAATTTTTATAGTAATATCAAATTTATGTTTATTTGAGTTATGTTAAATGAATATTAACATGTTAGTACATTGGTTCAGTGGTTCTAAATATTAGGTTCTTCGATAAATGCGACAATATGATTAGACTGTATTTCACATTTTTTAAATATTGAACGTAGGGACTTACAGCTAAATGTAAAATACCGCTATCTTTCGGTTATGCCTTATCCGGTTATTACAATCACGAATAATGTTAATAATCAGCTATTGTTATTATACAAAATCGGTTCCAAAAAACTCTAAAATATAATTAGTTAAAAATAATCCGCCTATTGTAATCAAATTTCGGTTACTGGTATCACGTGTGATAATTTAGGGTACAAACGGTATGAATTCTTACCGTTTAGAACTTTCATATTAAATAAGCCATTTTTTTAAAATTTACACTTAATGCGACTCAATGTATCTTAATTTGGATGTTTAAGTTCAGTTTAAGAAAAGTAGTTATGGTAGCAGAGTGTTTCGACTGTAACTATAAAGCTAATTATAAAAATATAAACATAGTCACTTGATGACTTCAACACAAAACCGGCAATTTGAAATTTTCTAAAATGAATTAAAATTTCATGTAGTGTAATAGTAAAGTAGTAAAAATAGTTTATAATTCTCAAATACATATCTCACTGACTAAAGTATCTCTAATTTTTTTCACACCTTTTTATTTAATACAAGAGAAGAAATCGACCTTAAAAAATAAATCATGTTTCGGCCTATAACCACCCTAATAATAGGTATAGGAAGTTAAAATCTGCCACAAAAGCTTTTACTTGAGAGACTTATCAATTGAAATGTAACAAGTTTAATTTAATTTAATGGTACTTTTACTGTGCTTATTCGGCTATATCGTTTTGCTACAGAATTCGGCAGGAACTTATCGGACGATCTAATACATGGAAACTTTCCTTAACTATCCTTCAGATGTCCAATTTTAGTTCCATAGTTTACTTCTTTTGCAATTTTACCACAGTAAAATAGGTATAAGTTAATTTGCTTTACAGTATTTATACATTTAGCAAAATAATAAAGCGTTACATTAATTTTCAAATAAACACATCAATGTACATTTAAGCATATTTAGTTTAAAATTTTTAAAATTAACCGTCAAATGGTGATCAGCATTTTAATATCACTAGTGCTAAAATGGCATTAAATTGATTCCGTATCAGTCACGGTGACGTGACGTCAAATTGCCTCCTTATTACTAATGATAAAACGTGATCGATATTTGTAGTCAACTGAGAACGGAGGAACTGTATAGTTCAAATAAATCACCGAGCAGTGAACAAAATTTTAAAATTTACAGTAGCTATGCGGACTCAATTTGATGTCACGTTACCACTATTTTAGTTATACGGATTCAGTATGAAATACGCCATCACTAGTAATAAGAAATTCATTTGACGTTCGTTACCAGTTGAAGCTTAAATATTAAACAGGAATTACACACGAAATGGTAGCAATGTCTATTCAAAACAATCATCTTTATTTAATTAATATATGCATCACTGGGAATAATGACATTTTCCTAATAGAATACCAGCAGTCATATTCAATTTTTATAAATATAAATGTTTAATTTGACAAATTACTTAAATGCTCCGCTTACAGTTTATCGCTTTTCGAAATAGTAAAGTAGTAGTAAATAGAGAAATGAATGATAATATGTTGGAGAAAGATGTGGCAGCTATGGTGGATGCAGTTAAGTTTCATATTTAAATTCAGCGAATTTTGTAATAGTGATTCGCCGTATGCGCAGTTTAGCATTCTCGTCCACGTTATCAATAATGACCGCATTTGAATGAATTTTTAGAGCATAACTTCAATTTCTTGCAAAAACAATGCCACTGTTATTGTTTGACGGGGATTTAAAATAATAATAGATTGTTAATTTCAAATAATAGATCAATTTCAAATAATTTAGGATACCTAGTTTATAATAATATATCACGATTCAATTATCGGTAATTCCATATGGTACAATCTAATAGACCGTAGCGCTTACATGTAGTAAATTTACGTTCCTTTCTGAGATCAACGATCATAAATGCACAGAAGAATTAATACACATGAGAAAAAAAGGAAAGGGTGATAGAAAGTACTTCACAGAATTTTTCCACAAACAGAGAAGATTTACTTCTACCTTATCTTCAGAAATCTTTCGAAGAACTTGTGGAGAAGAGTCTTCAATAATGTGCTTCGTTACAGCACGAGCAAATCGTTCGACAATCTGCGTTCTACTTTTACAATCCTTCAATCTATCCCTACTTTCCGAGTCCTACAAACTCAGTTCAGACTTTCATAACCTCTTTCTCTATTAAAATAAAACTCAGCCATGCGCCAACTTTTACAACCCGCTCATTTATCAAACAGTTAAATGATTATTCCTTGAAGATCAGCAAAAGGTACATACGTAAGAAGTTCCAAGTCACTTCATTCAACAAATTCCAATTCTATCCTCTGAAAATACAATGCGGAAGCCACAAAATTCGCGACCCTTTTAATTGCCAATCGAAGAGTCGCAATACCATCAACCAGTTCGCTGGCAAACAAATCCACCAAACTTCAATAGCGGTAAGCTGGACGACGATTGAACGTTTTTCGATGATGGTGTTTAACGAACACTCCAGAAATCGGTCGTTCCTCTCACAAAATTGCATCGTTGTTTTTCCCTCGTCGCGGAACTTTCTGTATCGCGCGGTTGATTCGCTTTCGCGGAGTTCCCGAGCAATTAGCCTCGTTAAGGAGGCGGAAAGGGCGAAGGAAAAGCAGATCTGACGAAGGGATGGGGTCCAGCAGCCCCTGCATTGTTCTCGAGTCGGAAGAGAAAAAGGTGCTAGCGACAAGACGGCTCGTGCCAACACAGAGAGACGGAAGGCAGGAGGGTACTCGCAATAAATAGCTTAATTTACTTAATTAAAATCCCTTCGCGTCTAAGGTTCGATCGCGCCACCAACTGGAATTTATTCAACGCCTGTGTTTCCTGTCCCGTTAGTAGCCGTCACAATGTTAGAATAACGGAAATGGTTGGGAATAATGGGCTCTGCACTTCAGCTCTCGAATTCTGATTATTATTATGAACGCAAATTGTAGCCTTTGGGTATGCTTAATCACAAAAAGTCGCTTTCTAAGTGTGATCTGATTTTAAACATTATTTAACTGTTTGAGTGCTAAACAATTTTTTTAGATATGTTCTAAAAATGCATAATAAAATGCGTGTTTTTACTGCCTCGAAAAATGATAATAATTTACTTGAATTAAGTATATATTGTATGAAAAGTAGTTTTTACCGATCCAGGTAATTCAGAAAAATATTATATAACTATATATATAACTATTTGAATCACTGGATAAAATTAAACGTGCAAATAAGAACATTTTTAAGAATATCGATTGTTAGTTTACAATTTTTTTGAAATTGTTTAGATAATTAACAAATTGTTTACTATATGACAGATTTGGACAAAAGAAGTAACGTTTGTTTGAAAACTTTTTTCTATCTTGTACAATTTGTGAATTGTAGCAATAAAGTCAAATACAGTTAAATATTTTATGGTTAATTCCCAAACCTTAAAGTGAATTTCCACAGCAAAAGAATTGCGTAATACATATGTATCTACATATGCCCTATATATCCTCAAAGTGAAATTTTTGTTTAATTTCTGGGTTGGGCATTATTCTTTGTCAGCTGCACCAATTAAAGATGAATATTTAATTCCATGCTAAAAAAGAAACTTTTGATTGAGAAATGTCAGTTAACAGACTAATACTGAATTAAAAATTAGAATCCCCGTTTCATTGGCAGCCTATACAGTGTTGAAACAATGAGACTAACTGGAACACAACGGGTTCTATAGTTTCTGCCTTCGGTTTGTGATTATTGCGAGTGTAAACTCCAGCATGTTTCCAGCGATGCGCACCAACCAATACAGACTCGTTGTACACTTGGAGCACCCTTTTTCACGAGCAATTATGCGTTCAATGGGAGACAGAGGCGAGTGAAGAGCGCGTGGGTTGCGAAACGACGGAGTAGGATGAATTGGGTGAGAAGGAGAAGGGTGGAAGCAAAGGATTGAGCGAGGAACCAACGTAGAGCAACAGAGACGATGATGATTATTACAGAGTTAATGAGAGAGCAGTAATTGGTTGTGGCAAGCTGGCCACGCGGCTGACCAGCCACCGATCGTTCGCCGCACGTTCACCAGTTCTACCCTGGCCACTGATCGTCGCGTTGAATATTACAGAGCAGCCAGCTTGCGCGTGTACACGCATGTCGGTGTATTACGGGGTAATTGTCGGAAAATACGCTGGTTTAGCGACACCTCGGGCAGGTCAGGGACGCGTGTCAGCCGGCGTTTATTAACGGAACCGGATCCCCGATTGCGTAACCGGCTTACTTAATGGAATGGGGTCTTATCGATCGATCCTTCCTTTTTTAGGTCGCGATAGAAATCAACGAGATTCTTCCTGATATTATAGCGCGGGACAACATAATAAGACCTTAAATTCTTGTATACTTCGTACAATTAAATGGAATGCGTACATTCTATATATTGAGTGCTTTCCTAAAGTTGTGTGGAAGGTTCCTTTATACACGATCAAAAAGTAAGAAAAGAAAATTTCAACATGAATTGGTTTATAGGAAGATTTGAAATGATGAACTGCTCAATTTATTGACAATATTGAGGCTAATCTTTCAATATATATATAACAATTTTATAACTGCTAGATGCCATGTAATAAAAAGATGTCAGTTATACAATATTTAGTATATGTTCACAAAATAATTCGAATTTTTTAGTACTGTTTTATAATTACGTCCAGCCAAAATCATGCTGAAACTTATGTTTGTAATTTATTAGTTAGAGAAGGGTTGCCTAAGTCATGTCATTAGAGGTATTTTACGTTATACTTCTTATTTGGCACCAATTTATAAACACGCAATTATGAGATAGTGTTGCTTGGCCCTGAAGGCATCTACTACTACATAGTTAATCTTTGTTTAAGAATAAATTAAAGTATTATAAGTAAACTGCGGATTTTTATGCATTTATTGAGAATTTAAAGATGCAAAAAAGTGTACAATGCATATCATCTGTAAAGTGATACAAAATACATAAATTACAATAGAATTTATGATATTTAGGGGGTGAAGCAACTCCTAATTTAGATCCTATTCCTTCAAATTTCTTTATAAAAGTGTGAATTTGCATAAAAATCTGCAGTCTAATCATAAACCCTTTTATAAGACCTGGAATAATGCCTTTGATCGAAAGATGCAACTTAAACAGTTGATCTTTTAAATTGTATCTCCGTCAATGAAACTAAACTTGCGTATGAAAATAATAATAAAGGTATGTATCAGTAAAAGTATCGTTAATGTATGCATGCATATACGTACTGTTAGACCAAACATAGAAATACCGAACATATTGTATTTAAAAAGCAATATATTCATATAAACGTTACTTTATATCTTATGTGAAATCATATTTTATTAATACTAAATAAGGAAGGAGATATTCAATATAATGTAACGATTATCAACGTGAAATGCTTACAAATAACAATCGAAGCGGTATCTACTAAATTCTTATTAATTTTAATACTCTTCCACAATATCATGAATCGATGCAATAGTTTTGGTATGCTGGATGCATATTTTTAGTAATAACAGTAATACCAATATTATAATTTGAATAATATAAAATTTAATTATTTGTCCAATGCAATATATATTAGGACGAGGAGTAGACGTGAACAACCATAAAAACGCAAGAGAGCAGACGTAAACAAGATAACGGAGAGTATAAAAGCGGTTAATTTGGAGAGAAGCTCACTTTTTTACTTGATCTCCTTCAGTGTCCAGAAGCTTGCACTCTAAGAAGATTGTAACAAGGCATTCTAATATTAATTTATAAATGGTGAACTAAAATAATTGTTTTTAAACATACAATTGAAGAGTTTTCGCCCGTAACAACATATAAATCACATATAAATTGAAATTACATATATGATACATGTGTAAATAACCCACAGACCATAATATCTGTTAAATCAGTAAAATTTCGGAAATCTTGCAGTGGTGCGATTCAGAAAATTCAATTAATCTGTGTTTATAATATATGCAATATATTCATAAAATGAATGTAAAATACTTATCATTAGGATATAGAATGAAATAACGTTAACATTAGCTACAGTAAATTGGTCACAAGTCACATCAAGTGTATCTGATTCTTTTTAATATTTACAGCTCGTTCAAAGTACACCACAAATTAAACATCTTTCATTTATGTTTTCCGTTGCTCGTTGGGTTAATATTTTCACTGTCAAGATTGGTTTGTGAAGCTGTAGAGAGGGGTTAGGATAGGAAAAAGGAAGAGTGTTGCGTTTCGTCCTGGGCCTGCTAATGAACTCATCAGTAAGGCTACCTAGCAGGCCCTGCCTTAGACACTGGGATATTGTTTTTTTTTCTTTTTTTTTCTTTTGGTTACTTTGGGTGATGGTTTCATGGTACCTAGAGATTTTTCCCTTATGACCCACTGTCTTGTTGGTTATGTGCTAGTGACGTATTTGATTAGTTAATCACTTTGTATTTCTTCACGGGAAAAACTTACAAAAATCCGTTTTCTTGATTAATGGCTTTGTTATTGTATTGATGTTATCATCCTTGGTGTTTTCTTCCTAATTTTAAGTGGTATCTCTTGTGGATTATAGTTGCCTGTTGCTCTTATGAGGGGGTTTGTATGGTTGTGATTATATGTTTTGTTTAGTACTTGGTTAATGTATTCTTGGATGGTTTCTATTTGTGCTTCTTGGTGTAGTTGTTTGGTGCTGTAGTTTCTTGGTTTGTTGAGTGTTATTTTTAGGAATTTGTTTTGCATTTGTTGGATTTTCTTGAGGTGTGTTGGTGCGATTGTGGACCAGACTTGGATTCCATAGGTTAGAATGGGTCTGGTACATGTTTTGTATAGAAGTAACTTGGTTTTTTGGTTGAGGGCGCTGCTGGGACCGATGAGTGGTCTTAGGTGTCGCAAGGTTCCGTATGCTTTAGCTATCCTGTCCTGTATTGTTTTGTGCCAGGTGAGGTGTTGGTCCAGCCAGAGGCCAAGCTATTTGGCATTCTTGGACCATTGTATGGTTTTAGTGTTGATAGTGAGCGGTGGGGACTTCCTTTGTTTTTTGTTTGATCAGTGGATTGTTTGTGTTTTGTCTTCATTGACTTTTAGCTTCCATTGTTGGAAGAAGTCGTAGATGGTTTCTGAGATATTGCGTGGCTTGGTTGAGCTGCAATGAGGTTGAAAAAAGGGCTGTGTCATCTGCAAATAGTGCAAGGTTGGTTTTGCTGGTTTTGGGAATGTCGTTAATATAAATGTTAAAGATTAATGGTCCTAGAACTGAGCCTTGTGGTACGCCTGCTGCTATGTCAAGTGTGGCTGATCAACATTTTCCTACTTGAACTGCGAGGGTCCTGTTTGTGAGGTAGCTCCAGATTATTTGTATTAAGTGTGTTGGGGTTTGTAGTTTGGTGAGTTTAAGTATAAGTCCTTCATGCCATACAGTGTCAATGGCCTTATTGAGGTCCAAAAAGGAAGCTGCGGTGGTTCTATTTTTGTTTATCTCCATTGCTATGTGCTCGGTGAGTCATAGGAGTTGGAGCATTGTGGAGTGCTGTGGTTTGAAACCGAATTGCTTGTTGATAATTATGCTATTTTGGTTGATCTGATTTTGAAGTTGCGTTAATATTATTCATTCTAATAGCTTGCTGATATGGTCTGTAGCTGGTGGGTTGCGTGGGTGGTTTTTTTGGTTTTTTAGAAGGGTAGTATTTTTGCATTTTTTCAGCAGTCTGGAAAATATGCTAATTTTACTGCTGCTCTTAAGGTGTAAAATAGTTGGGCGACAATTTTTTTGGATCACTGTTTTCATTCTATTGTGGTGATGTGATGCAGTCCTGGTGCTTTGCCATTCTTGAGCTTGGTTATCGTGCTTTTTATTAGAGATGGGGTTATGAAGGTGTTGTCTATGGTGGAGTCTGCGTTCATTAAGTTATGTAGTGTCTTCTGTGCTTCCGGATCGAAAGGAGATGTGATTTTGGAAGTGGTATTGTGGACGTCCTAGAAATATTTTGCAATCAGTTGTGCTTTGTCACTGTCTGTGTAGGCTGTAATTGGATTGGAGGTTAAGGGTGGAATTGGTTGTGCCTTCTTTTTGATTGCTTTATAAATTTTCCTTGTGCCTGAGTTTGTGGGGACTTGGTTTAGGGATTGCAGTTTGTTCTTCCATGTCTCGTGTTTGATGTTGATTATTTTGTTTTGTATTTACTTGTTTAGTGCGTTGCGCAATGTCTTGTAGGTGTGTGTTCCTGTTTTTTGAAATTTTCTTCTGTATATGTTTCTTAGTTTTATTAGATTTATTAGTTCAGTGTCTGGTGTTATTGTTTTTATATATGCTTTGGTTGTGTAGTGGATTTGGCGAAAGAGTGGTTTATAGTTTTGTTTAGTTTTCCTATTTTTGTGAGTATGTCTTGTTTTGTATCTATTTGTGAGTTAAAGTGGTGTGCGTTGCAGTTAATTCGGAATTGAACTGAAGGACCAGTTAGTGTCCTTTATGGTGTGGTTTGTGAATTGTGTGTTGTGTTTTTGTATTTGGCATGTGATTGGGAGGTGGCTGGATGATAGGTCATCTATTGATTCACCTGTTGTTTGGAGAGGTGCATTTGTGAGGAAGAAGTCAATGTTTGATGGATTCGTCCTTGGGGCTTGGTGTGTATAGGTTGTACTATGGATGATGTGATAGTTGCTATTCATGTGGTTGTATAGTAGTCTGCCTAGGTAGTTGTTGGATTTGTTGTTCCAGAAGGTGTGTTTTGCGTTAAAATCTCCACCTAAGATGTATGGGGTTTGATGCGTGGTTAGGTTGCTTAGGTCTTGGATTGTAGGTTTGGCATTCGGGGAAATGTAAGTTGCTCCTATGATCAGGCAGGGTTGTGTGTGCGTTTTGATGAAGATGGATTCGATAGGGCCAGTTGAGGGTTGTGGAATATTTTCATACTGTATGTTTTTGTGTAGGAGGATGGCGGCCCCGCCTCCACGGGTTTGTCCCTGTCTGTCTTGTCTGATTCGCTGGTAATTTCTTAGGTTGACGGAATTTGCAGGTTTTAGCCACGTTTCAGTTAGTAACATAATTTCTATTTGGTGGTGCTTTAAGAATATTATTAATTCTTGAACTTTTGAGATGAGACTGGTGGTGTTCCAAGTCGCTATTTTTTTGGAAAATTCGCCAGTTGTAGTTGGCTAAGAGTTCGGCTATGATTAAGGGTTTGCTCAAGAGTGGATTGTATGGAGTTGAGTTTTCGACTTAGCTCTTTTGTAAGATCGAAAATTTTTCTCAGGTCGCATACTGAGTTTAGTTTTTGAATTTCATGGATTGTGGCTGTGAAGAGGTTGGTGGGTGAGTCGTTGGGATTGGAATGCTGGGGTTCTGTCTTGTTTGCAGTTATTTGTGCATATGAGAATTCGTGGGAAGTGGTTGTAGTTTTGGGGTACTAGGTTTTGGGGAGTTTAGGATACATGGTTGGGTTGTCTGTATGTTACGTAGTAGTGACTGGATGTATATCTTGGGATTTGTTACGTTTGGTGAGGTATTTTTGGAGCGAAGGGGATCCACTGAATTTTGCTTTGTGATCACCTTTACAGTTGTAACAGGTGGCTGGAGTGGTCGGTGGTTTGGGGCAGCCTCTAGTGGGGAGGTTTTCTGTACATTTAAGGCAGTTTGGAGATTTGCTGCAATTTTGGCCAGGTGGCCAAACGCTTGGCAACGATAACATTGGACATATGTCTTTTGGGAATTGTATTTTTCCCAGTAAACTCTGGAGTGAAATAAATATCTAATTTGCTTAACTGTTTCGATGGTGGTTCCTGGGGCGAAGGCATTTCTAAATATGTTCCTAAGGTTGGTGGGGTTTTTCTGGAGGTTGAAACATGATATGGCATTCAGGCCCTTGAATTTTTTTGCTCCAGGACTTCTTTGGGAGTGGAATCTTCTAGTCCTTTGAGGACAACAGTTAGTGTTCTTTCATCGGGTAATGTGAAGGTATGGAATTCTACATTTCCATCCTTTGCTGCTGCTATAAAACTGTTGTAAGTTTGTAGGTCGTGCAGTTGGAGTTTCGTTTGCCTGCCAAGACATTTTAATTCGAATTTTCCTCCGACCATGTTATGTATGGAGTCGGAGAATTGCTTGAGTGTGGTGTTTCTTTGGGAGTGGAGATATATGGGTGGTGGTGGTAGTGGTGGAGTTTGTGTTGAAGGGACTTGTGTTTGTAGCGTTTGTGTTTGTTAGGTGAGTGTTTTTGTCGTTGGTTGTGTTTTCTGTTTTCTTTTCAAAGCACTGCATGAGTGCTTATTTGTTTGTTACCGCGATGTTCGGCTCGTGTGTTAGTTCCATGGCAGCTTTGGTTGTGTTGTAGTCTTTGATGTTTGGTTCTGCGTCATTGGCGTTGTGGTGTGATAAGGTGAGCGACCTACTTCGGTGGCGGCTTATGTGATATGGTCCTTGGTCCCTCCGCGCCTTGTGGTGGGAAGTTTTTGCCTTGGTGGAGCTTGGCGGCTCCACTTTTGGTGTTTGTATCTCGCTTTGCACTAAAAAATGTTGATATTCACTTCTAAGGTGTTGTTTTGCTCCGTTTTGTTTTTACTAGTAGGTGCTTCACTTCAACTGCACTTTTGCGTACATATCGTTGTATGTCACTATTTTTTGGTCTTTCAGTATACGCGGTCACTTTAACTGTAGTCATGTGTCCGTGTCCTCGTCTGCACGACGATTTTTCCTATCCTGCGTCCGTAATGTGCTCATGACAGTACGATCCTTAGTGATGTGTTATCTCTATCTCCCATCGTCTGTCTGTCTCTTCGTCTGTCTCGGATATTGGAAGGAAGGTTGAAGGCGGTATATACAGTTACTCGTTTTAATATTCGCACACTATGGTTTTTGCGAAATTAAAGCTTTATGTACTTACTTGAAATGTGGTTATCGAATTTTCTGGTCCGTAATGGGTTGAAACACATATTCTAGTTTACAAATATGTAAGATTAATTACTTTATTTTTTATTGTTTTCCACATAATAAATCATAAACGAAATTATACCCAATATTGGTGACGAAAAAATATTCAGACATCTAGTATATTTCGCCGTTTATTCGTTTTAAAAGGTCCGTTTGTAAACTCTTTATGATTGTTTGTAAACACCAAAAGTGTGCAGCAGTTCGGTTAGCTTCTGATAGTCAGTTTCATAATAGATTCCATCGTTTCTACACCCATTTGTGAAAGTGGGTCGCAAAAGTAAAAATACCTCATTCAACATTCGACAACTTGTTATATTTCACCGCGAAAAAGGGAAATCATACCGGGAAATTGGGAAGTTGTTAAATTTAAATAAAAGCACCGTCGCGGATATTATAAGAAGATATAAACATGAAGATCGCATTGAATCTATTCCTCAAAAGGGACGTCGACGTCTTCTTGACAATCGTGATAAGCGTGTAATTATTTGAAAAATAAAGATCAATCCAGGATTAGGTGCCCCTAATTTAACAGCAGAATTGGCTGCAGAAACTGGGAAGAAAGTGCACGTGGATACAGTTCGCAATGTTTTAAAAGATGCTGATTATAATGGTAGAGTGGCTCGTAGAAAACCATGCATAAACGAGATCAATCGAAAGAAACGCATAGCATTCGCTAAAGAATTTATTTCTAAAACACAATCATGGTGGAATGATGTGATTTTTGCTGACGAAAGTCAATTTCATGTTTCTGGGTGAAGTAGCCGAAAATTAGTGTGGCATAAACCAAATGAACAATTAAAAATAAAGAATATGATACCGACGGTGAAACACGGTGGCGGAGGCTTGATGGTATGGGGCTGTATTTCAACTGCTGGAGTAGGAGAGTTAGTTTTCATTGAAGGTATTATGGACAAGAACAAATATTTAGACTTATTAAAGCAAAATTTATTAAAAAGTGCAACGAATATGGGTATACGCGACAGTTTTAAGTTCTACCAGGATAACGATCCGAAACACAAATCGAGAATAGTTCAGGAATATTTATTGTATGCTTGTCCGAAAGTGCTACATCCTCCACCACAATCACCAGATTTAAATCTAATTGAGAATTTGTGGGACTTATTGGATCGTAATATTACGACAACGCCTATAAAAACAAAAGAAGAATTAAAAATACGACTAACGGAAGAGTGGAGACGCATTACTCAAAATTGCTTAAGTAAAGTAATTTCAAATATGCCGACACGGTTGCAACATGTTGTTAGACAACAGGGATATCCCACAAAATATTAAAATTATTATAATTTTGTTCGTATGTATTTCTAAATAAGAAAAAACGTTATGTAATATTAACTGTCCGAATATTTTTTTCGACACCAATATTGGGTCTAATTTCGTTTATGAATTCTTATTTGGAAAACAATAAAAAATAAAGTAATTAATTTTACATATTTGTAAACTAGAATATGTGCTTCAACCCATTAAGGACCAGAAAATTCGATAACCACATTTCAAGTAAGTACATAAAGCTTTAATTTCGCAAAAACCATAGTGTCCGAATATTAAAACGAGTAACTGTATGTGGACGAAGTAGTTGGAGCGAATGCTTTCGAGAAAGTCCCATTTCGTATGTCCCTCTAGTGGCGGGTGCAAGAGAGCCGCCACACGTTTATATTTATTAATTACAGAAAAATTGCTAAAGTGCAATTTAGGAAAGCATTTTGATGCGTATATTATGAAGCAGGTATCCAATATACATATGTATAGAGTATGTAAAATGTACATACATTTTGTTCCTTCATTTATATGAAAGTTATAAATATCTAAAGTGTTCTATCATTTTAATGCGTATTGCAGCTTTAAGGCCTGATTTTCACGCTGTTTTCGTGCCAAGATCGATACTTGGGGTGAAAGGTTTAGTCATACTTGAGGAATTGCGAGGACAAAGAAATTTAGGGATAACGATGAAATCGATGATAAAGAAATTGTGAGTGTCAGTTCCTATTCATAAATCACCCCACGAAATTCACACTTCATTGAGGAATGTGAAGGTTCATCGTGAGTCATAGTCAAGTCACAATCCATAAGCATATTTATGTATAGAAAGCAACTACTAGAATTTGTACAAGTATAACAAATCAAGGTACTGTTTCAGCCCTAGGTTTGAAAGTTATGAAAATTTGTTAACTTGTATAATGAACAAAATTTAGCTATTTAACGTATTTAGGTCACGATTTTATTTTACGATGTCCAACAACAGTAATCCAAAATATTCTTTACTTTAATTTTAATATCAATTTTAATTTGTACACACGTCACTGGTTTTACTATTTTAGTACGAATTAAACTGCGGAAATTTATTCAAGTGCATAATTTAAGGGAACACATTAAATAAATGAGGCTTTAACAGAAATATATTTAATTCTTAGAAGATTTCAAAAATATATTTTTTTTATTTTGCGTATTTTGCATCTTGCATATTCCTTGCATATTCGGCATATAAGTTGCATGTCCTGCATAGAGAGAACTTATTTCTTCCCCAAAAAAGACACCCTTTTCCACTTCACAATTTAAAATAATTTACTGTTGTTTATAGTGATTTAAATTATGCATGAAACCTAATATGAACTAGTATTATATATACAGTATAATAGTTGAATAGTTTAATAATTAAAAAGATAACAGAGTTTAATAAGATAATTGTAAACATGTTAAACAGTTTAATGTTAATGTTACATTTTGTTTTCTATGTAACAAAATTTAATGATTTAATGATACACGATACAATATGGGTAACATAATTATCTGTTAGAACAGCTTGCGTAATATCAAATATGTCCCTATATATTACATATTGTACATAATATTAAATACATGGATTTAACACAGTTGTACGAATTTTCGAAATCAATTTGCGTACCTAATCTACCACATCTATCCTGCATATATGTACTATATTTTAAGTGGCCCCGGTGCTGTTATATTCGCTTCAGAAATGAATGGCTGTAATTGCTATTAAATACAATCAAGCAAATGTATACATACCTTTATTAAGTAGTCACACCTGCATTTAATTTGGAAATTTAATTTCTTTTTTTTAATAAAATTACGATGACTCTTTTAATTAGATCTATTCCGTTGAAATATCGATTACTATTGGTACGACTGCGACATTTTTATTTCAGAAGAATTAAAAACGTCCAAACAATCACGTTGTTGAGACCAAATCTATAAAACACAAATTACGCAAATGCGGATAACTTCTAATATATTGTTAACAACGCATTAAGACGACTTTAAATAAACAAATAAAAAAAAATTTGTTTGGATGTTTGTAAACATGTGTATGCAACGTCAATATTGTAAAATTACAATTATATCCTGAACTTGCGTACTAGGGTAGATATCAAAATTACTGTCAGTGTCCCTTTAACCGACTTTAATTCGTTTATTCAATAGTAAAGTAATGTATGAAGAATCGTATGTAAAAAAATTTGTATAATAAATTTGGTCTTCGGTTTATGTAGCAACACATAGACATTGTATATTTGTATATTTGTATATTTTATTGGATTTCCAAGCGTTTGGATTACTAAGCTTTCCGATTCCCAAGCGTTTGAATTTCCATGCTTTTGGATTCCCAAGCCCTTGGATTTTCAAACATTTCAATTTGAAGCTTTTGTATTAACAGAAGAGTCCATCAACTTATGAAGTCGTCCGAATAATTACCAGCGGTACTGTAAGTGTCCGAGGTTTACTTTGAGCCACTGTATAAGGATGAAAGCAGCTGCAATCTTGGTACCTGATGATTGCGGACTTCTATGCAAATCCATATTTTTATTATCATTTTCGCTACGATGGAGTTGGCCATCAATGTACTGAGATTGTGCAGGACAATTCAACCATGTATTTACAGTGTAACATCTACTTGCAAATTGTTACTTTTTTAACCAGTTAATATTTAACAAACATTAAATTAACAACAAACCTAGAAATGTCAAACTACACTGCTAGACTTATTGTTAGCTTTTCTTAACTAGTGTGAAATTTTGACGGACGCTGCAGTCGTCTTTAGTATCGAAAGGGTTAAGAAAATTCAAGAAATGAGATCTAAGTAAAGAGTTGTTTCGCCTTGCAAATATAATAATATTAACCTATAATAATATGTATTGTACTTTGCATATTTTCGCGTATTATACACTTTCTCTAATCCCTTGCATATCTAATTTTCTATGAATGCATACAAGCTCTTAGTCTACCAATGAGTATAGGAATACATGTACCTTTTTAAATTAATTACACGCTTAATTTTCCATTTAAATATGTACATATAACCCGCGTTGTACTTATATGTATATGTCCAATGTATTGACGAAATTATGTATGTGGATACGAAACGAAGCTTTTTAATCAAGATATGACGTCAATGATAGAGATGACGTAAGCGCGGAACGATGCAGGTTGAAAGAATGTAAGTCGAGGTCTTACTGTATCGATTTCTTTAAAATAAATTGTCAAAGATAACCTTAACATTACCTGTTTATACAGTCGTACTTCGATAATTCGAACCTCAAGGGAATAATTGAAATCTTCGAGTTACAGTGGTTTCTACTTATCGAAGTTTTCGAGTAATGTGGCTCAACGTACAAAAAATCAAGTTACGAGAGCTACAAACACGGCAAGCGTCGTTTTATGTTTCTCGGCATTCATTAAAGGTTTGTCTTGTAGAAGTGAACTTCGACTTGTAGGAATCTGACCATTTTAAATTCGAGTTATAAAGGTAAAAATACAACTAAATATGTGATAAATAATTAGTGTTAATGTGCATTTTACTTCGATTTATAGAGATTTTCGTACTAAAGAGGTTCGACCGTACCAGAATATCCTATTAAATTTATTCAATCATAATTTAAAGTCAGTAAAATGAGTATATTAAAAATCCTCATCCAGTCATATCAACTACTACACACGCAATTACCAAAAAATATTCTAATTTGTAAACTTATATCACCTTCCTGTCGCTAACAGCTAGACAACTTTTCCAACGGGGTATCAACGCAAACGACGAGCGAATAGCCCGCGTGTCACACTGGCTGATTGCATTAAACCGTTCGGCCGCATCCCCCGCGGAGCGTACGCGACTAAATTAAAATCTCTGACGCGTGTCGCAAGGCTATAACAGACTTTTCGTGTGATCCTCAATTAACCGGATTAATGAGGGAACGGTAATTGGCTGCGGCTAGAGCCGGTGTGCCAGCCACTCGCCACGCACTTCAAGCCTGGACCGCACCCTTACAAAGCCGAATACGCATATGTCCCGTCTACATGACGAACGACGCCACGCTATTAATTTATTATCGCCAATTACGCGACTTACGCGACCTGTGACACCTTTCGTTGCGTAGTGCCGTGTCAGTAAGAAGCGAGAGCTAATTTTAGGGAAAGCGGTTTCATTCGGTAGTACGTGGCGTTTAATATTTGGCGATACTTGATTTAAACATGTTTAGAATAATACTGCGCGACTAGGAATGAGTGGTAAGTTTATTGGTATCGATATTGAAATCCGTGAGTCGTGCTTCAATCTTTTTCAAGGCCTAATGTTAGTAAACATTAATATTTTGATGTAACTTGGATTTTTAAACAAAAATATATTTAATTCTTGAAATTCAGCAGCTAGGAATACTTATTTATAAGTGTGCCACAGCAAGAGGCGTATATTATATATTGGTGTAAGAATTCTTGTGTTATAATTAGACCGTGGATATTTATGTATTTATGAAAAATTTAAATGTGTAAAAAGTGCAGAATACACACAATGTGCAAAAATTTTTAGACATCTAAAATAAAATGCACTTTATAATAGATTCCTATTTCTATTCCTTTATTTTTGTTTATAAAAAAGTGAATTTGCATAAAGATCTGAAATCGACAATAATTTTAGAGACAAAATATAGTAAAATAATTTTCTTTATTTTAATTCACCTGTTATATAAAGCTACTTCTGTTAAAGACAGAATTTATGACGGGACTATATCAATCCCGAGAAATATGACTGAATTGTTAAGATGGTTTTATGTAACCTGAAAATTAAGATTGGCTTATTACAATTATAAGATTTAAAATTTATTTTAATGTCAAAACAGCTGTTCGTTGCAAGGACATTACTTTCCTGCTTAAATAAAATTTTACTGTGTTACGTTTGTATTACTTTGAGTACAATTTAAATTAATTTACAAAGAAACTTTTAACTGCATACAAGAATTATGCCATGTAGAAATTTAAAGCCGTGTTCCTCTTAATTAAAAACACATTTAACTATCAAACATGGAAACAGCTAACAATAAATATTCGCTTAAGCATACAACACGATAGAAACCGCAATTACAACAGTACACGGTTACTTAATAATTGTTGCACGTAACTGGTACAAAGTTGCAATTATAACACGACGGCTAACTAAATAATCTAAGCATCCAACAATTTTGGAATTTCTCTAATTATTCATCAGTCGCTATGCTTAGCTACCACAATTTATTAACTAAATTTCTAAATACTATTGCTATTATATACTATTAGTATCTCGATAGAGTTATAAATGTTATACATTTAGTATTGAGTTATCTTTACATTGAAGAACTTGATTTTGTAAATCGGCTCTAAAATGCCAAAAGTATTAAAGCATTGCATTTTAGGTCCGATTTACAAAATCGGGTTTTGCGATAGAGCAATAAGCCACGCAATATACACATGGATATAAATAATATTTCCATCATTTTTCTTTTCTTTTTTTTTAAATTGGTGTTCAAAGAATGACTTGACCTTTCAAGATTCACTTTTCTGGTGAATCGACCTTTGTCGCTGCGATTCAGAATCGATTTAAGATTCGACTTTTTCTTTTGCAAAAATCGTACATCCCTAACGAGCACCCGTAAACCTTTCGGAAAATTTTAAAACGCCAGTAAACTAGGATTGATTGGCAATATTAGTCCGATTTCGACCGCGTGGGATATGAAGCGCGACGTTAAGACGATAATAGAATTTTCATGTAATCCTTAGTAATTCCCTTGCGGTTGCACAGGAACCCACGGACTGGGGACCCTTGGCAAACCCCCCGGGACACATAAGCGGGAACCTGGCCGATGCCCCCTTCCTACCCTTTCCACGTTTTAAATCCCCTCGAGGGTTAATTGCTCGGTGTTTTGACGCGCGAGTTATCCGCAAAGGGTTTTTGCGGCCAGCCGCGGCGGCGGTCTGGCCCCGAACAATTTTGCGCAGCGTTGTCTTCCAACGTGCCACGCACGCCCACAATGCTACAGCTGCCCACTTACCATGCACGTGCAAACAGCCGCCCGTTTAGGTATTCCTTTACGCCGAATGTGTAGTTTAGGATGTAACGTGGAGATTGTGAAAAAACATCCGAGACGGAAACCTTTTCCTAATTGACTTATGTAGGCATAGTATTTATAATTAATTCCGTTCAGAGAAGTATAAGTATTGAGGTAATGACCACAGACGAGGTAGAAAATAGAACTATCATTTTATGCGACTTTATCTCACGATGGTCCCACGAATGCAAGAATATCTTCCTATTTCATTACCTGAAAAGGAATGTAAACACTTATAAAATATTGTTGTGTGCACATGTAAAAGCAATCGTAAAAGCGATAGATTTTACACAGTCGGGAAGATGAAAATAAAAATAGTAATGGAGTCTCGAGACCCCAAAACCGTGTGACAGAAAAATATACTGGATAATAAGTCTATTCTTTATCTTGTCTGGTTAATGACATTACATCATAGCGTAAGAAGGTAAGAAGCATATAAGTCATAGCATATGTAAGAAGAATTAGGCATCACTCGAAAAAATTCATCGTCGAAAAATTTGTAATTGATTTAATCGATCGATGAAATTAATCGTCGAAATGTCAGTGACTGATTGAATCGTTTAGTGGAATTAATTATCAGTCGATTACAAAAATTAATCCTAAAAAGATCAGTAATTTATTTAATGGATTAATAAAGCTGTTAGTCACTGATTAAAAAAATAAATAGATTATCAATTGCTGATTTTTAAATGGAATTTGAATAAAATTGTTATGTAATTAAAAATCCCTTACAAATTATTTGTATCGTCCGAATACGTTTGAACAACAGCCATATGAGTATAAGATTTTAATATCATTAAAAAAAGAAATTTGATAGTTAATGATTAGTCAATTATTCAGTTCACAATTAACATTGAATCTTTAATCATTAGTCGTAATGAACAGCTAAAATAGGAATCTAACTGTTAATTACGACTAATAATTAAAGGATATTTAATTGTTAATTTGAATTAACGACTAAAGCAAAAATTTAATCGTTAATTGCAATCTGCGATCAAAATAGGAAATTAACCGTTAATTGCAATTAATGGTTAAAATAGAAATTTAAAGTATCGGAAATTCGGCGCTATGAGAAACTGAAACGTTAGAAATTCGAAATATTTGGAATTTGAACCTTTAGAAAATCGTAATTTTGGGAATTCGGAACTTTAGAAATTCAAAATCTAAAGAGTTGATAATTCGAAGATTGATACGCGACAAAAATGCAGAAGCAATGCGAATGCTGCCTTTAGTCATTACCAACTCATTGTCAGCAAAATTACAGAATCGGTCAAAAAACCGTATCGCTTGAAGGAAATTATATTGTATCTACTTTTCATTAGATGCTAATAATGAATGTTTTCCATTATCCTCACCGCTTGAGTCATAAACCATTCTACTTGCAATCACAAAGCCAAAAATAACATCTACAAGTCGCAAAAATTCATCCCGCTTTTATTTTTGTTTCCGCCCAACGTAAATCGAATCGAACAAACAATAAAGCCTCTGAAATTTATTGCGGACCGAAAAACAGTACAATAAATTTCTCCGGCAGTTGCAACAATTCAACCTGTGAAACAGTAGCAAAAATATGTCAAGAATCGACCCGAGAACGACATGCCATAGCATCCAGCAGCATACACGTGTTCACCCACGTCAGGTGCTCGTTCCCACCATGAAAGCTGCTTTCCATTCTTTCATCCGACTCCATTGTCGAAATCTAGTTTAATCTATTATGTCACTGGACAGAACGTTGACAGCCGTATACACGGCTATATAGTGTTAATAGACGAGTGATCGCGATTGTAACGTGATTCAACGGTCGAATTATAGGCCGAGACCAGTGAGATTGACCGGACAGCCGTAACACCTATCGACCAATTATTTGTCGGATTATTGTTTCGCAACACGCCGCATAAGCGGCTTCCTCGATTACATACGCGCGTCACACGTATCGATTCCATCCCTTCAAGCCTGTGAAATTATTATTACGACGTCACGACCACCGTGTGACGAGCTTTTATTCTATTTACGGTCTTCTCTGCAACGCGTTTTATCCCCATTCCAACAGCTAAATGGTCTCCAATAATTTTATATTGCATGAAAAACCACCCTTCTTTATTATTCTTTAAATAACTTGGAGAGTGAGAAAATGTGCTGTGAAATTCGTTATTGAAAAATTGTTTAGATGCTTAGCTTTAAGGTATCTAATATATAATTTTAAGTGCAAATTCAAGTATACTCGGTGTACAAGTTAATTTGATAGCTATTTTATTAAATTCAATGCTTATTTACAAAAAATCAAATACAATTTTAATATTCGAAATAACGAAGGCTATTTTGAATAACATTCCCCTATTTTTTGACCAACTAAAAGTTTCCATCTTTGGAAAAACAAGGTGATGGCTTCGAATTAATTTATATATTTCATCTGCAATGTAATTACATAATTATATAATAAATGTGCATAATTTAACACATGAGTATATAAACATTTAATAATTCCAATCATATAATTGAAAATTGTATATAAGTTCAAATTTAAACGATTTTAGATTAACTTAGAAGTAATTTTCCCTTAGTACTCATTCAATAAGGTAGCTATAGAAGTTGCACCGTATTAAAAATATCAATATATTTTGTTTAACTCTTATCTGAGCAATAATCATTTGTGAATGTTAAAGACTTATTTTACTGTGGTGACTCTGCTGCACCTACCACTAGAGGGACATACGAAATAGGATTTTCTCAAAAGCACTTGCTCCAACTACCTCGTCCATATATATATACCGCCTTTAACCTTCCTTCCAATATCCCAGTGTCTAAGGCAGGGCCTGCTAGGTAGCCTTACTGATGAGTCCACTAGCAGGCCCAAGACGAAACGCAACACCTTTCCTTTTCCCTATCCTATCACCTGTCCACAGCACCATAGTACATAAAATAACGTAAATTATTAAAATGAATAAATAGTTAAAATTAAATATACCGTTACCAAAATATTGTACAGTTTTTGAGTAGTGGTATAATTTCAGTGACCATTTCTCTATAAGAAAATACATGAAAGAGATCTTTATGCGATTTAAGTCCTTTTACAATCCTATATACTTCATCCTCGTTTAAAATCTACATTATTTGGCAAAACTGCTGATGTTTTTCGTGTACCTTTTAAAATATTAGAAACTTAATAATCTGAAAAATTGTACCCATTATACTCGAGATTGTATGACCTAGTAGCGTTTTTCAAATTACGTTTTCTTTCTTGTTTCAAAGCTCACACGAATCCGATTTATTACGTTTGTCTATTTTTATATATACATATATCTTGGAGCAGGTGAATAAAATTTTATATTACTTTTGTTAAAAAATACGTTATTATTTTTTATATATAGAATTAGGCTAGTTACGCAGGTTAAATACACAATATAAATATATTCATCACTCAAAGCAAGAAATACATAAAAAAATGATTTCCACTATGTTAAACCTGTGACGAATATTCGCTCCATATCTTCCGACGTTCATTTCACCCTCAAACTTCTTAAATCGTATTCATCGATGTGACACGGTTCAAAAAACTACCCTTCCGTTTGTACTTCCTCCTCCCCAAACTGACGGAGCAACGTGAAACAAATACACCGATAGCTTCTTAAGCTGACTCACAATAATAGCACGAATCGATTCTTTCGAAGAGGATCATTCAGCACGAGGTGGCCATCCAGCTTTTCATACTCACCCCCTTTGTCGCTGAATCTTGCGTGATTTCCGACTTCACGTGCCACTTTTCTCACCCAACAATCTGTAACGGGCTATTGCGAGGGTTACTTCGTCATCGCGACGGAAAAACGGAGCAGAAGGTGGATGCCCTCCCTACCACTTCGTGACTGGGGATGAAAGAACTGACCCCGTCGAAGAAGCGTAGTTTGCACATAGACTTTCGGGGGATGCAAGTGGTAGCTACGCTATGGCTCATGCCTCTCTGCTTCTTATAATGTTTTTCCAGAATAAATGGGCTTTCCAGCGGGCGCGGTACCGTCGTTGGCGTAGCTTCTATGGGGTTTCGTCACCATGGCAACCCCGTAACGCCATTAAGCGGGCACAGGGTTTCCCTCCTTGCGAGGGTCTCCCGGTGCGTGGAAATGGTGATTCTCTCTTTCTCTTCTCTCTTTCGCTCGTTCGACCGTGGGGTGCTCGCCACCGAATCCTCGAGGACTTTCGGGAAGAAAGCTGCGTGCGCGCTCGCGCCCGGAAAGAGAGAAACCCCATAAAAATAAATAACTGGCGATCCTACGAGCGTAAAGGTGATACGCGCCTGCCATCCTTGTTTTTTTCTTTACACGCCGTGGCCTTACCGTTGGAGGTAGGCGAATGGAGAAAGCCACGGTGTTAGTCTCCTTTAGGAACAGGCGATAGCTTGCGTGTATAGAACGGGATGAACGTATAAAATGAGAACACAGCAGAGGGTTCATGGGGCTGGACCACATGGCATGGCACTTCTAACCGGCCGCTGCAGCCAGATAGTACCTTTACGAGGACCGCGTGAATGGCCGAGATATCGAGATCACTGCAAATTTCAACGCGTATCGATCCGCTTATTTTTTATTGCGCCCAGCAATAGCGATGGTATTGACGATGAAGGCAAATGAGAGACCGTATGGCGGCGGCTCGTTCTTTTTATGTATTCGTTGAGTCCTGTGGTTAATTAAAGGGGCCGTAAAGAAAGATTGCGGGAATAGGATTTCAGAGGCGCGTAAAAAGTAACGCACGGGTGATTTGTAAAATTTTCATAAACTTTTTAGAAGATCGGATGAGTTTTTCTTTTTTAGTTATTTGAGACGATTTTCAAGTTGTAATTAGACGTGGTTTGTTTCGATACTGTATTAGGTTGGTGTAAAATTCTCTTTTGTTTTGCGTGACGCGCAAATACACAGTATGTATTTTGTTTATGAACAAACTTTGGCAGACAGAAATTTGTCATAGTTGTAGGTATAGCATGACTACATATATCTTGCTGAAATAATAAATTAGCTAATGGCCAGAAGTAGTAAACAACAAAAGAGCTTACTTACAGGGACCTAAAACAGGTGGACTATAGATGATTTTACAAAATAAGGTTTATCTGCAATTAAAGAAAAAAACTACAGAAGAACCATAAATTTAAATGAATCATATGCAGGGTAGAAGATAAAACTGTTATTTTTCTTTTTTACAGAATGTTGAGAATAACAGAAAGAAATTTTTTAAATTAAATTTATTTGACATCTAAAAATAGTCGTGACTTAAATAATTTTTATTCAGTTAAAATGTATTTAAGATGTATTAAGGTTTTAATTCATTCTTGCACAGGAAAAAATAATATCAATAAAAATAAGAAATCTGTGGTATATAAATATTTATTAATAATTTTCAGTTGCTCTATAGACAAAATACTAATTTTCATTGATCCACCTTATATATTCATACATATATGTATGTATACGTAAAAAGCTTACAATGGTTTCAATATCTTAATTATTTAAAACCGTCAACATTTTTGCATTTATTTAATTCAAATGAAATATTTTATTATACAAATTATTATTTATAATTTTTGCTATTTTTACATCTCCAATTAATATTTCGTAATTTAATAGGGAAGTGGAAGACTATTAATTAATCGATACTTTCCTCCGGGGCTGGTCTTCTTTTTCTTTTCATGCGAAGTTTTCAGCCGCATCTACCTGTTAAGTACTTTTATCAATATTTTGTAACATTTTAAGTTCCGTTGCGATTATTCATTATCGAAACAGTAAAAAATTAAGTGATTATTAATTTAAAATAAAAAGTTGAACAATTCTAATATTAAACATTGATACACAGCTTTTATCGGATATTGTATCAATGAGTTGACATGATTTATTTGCAAAGCGGAATTTACAGAACGCAGTCAGCAAGATCGCATATGCGATACCTAACGCTATTCATAAGCAATTAAATGGAATCAGTTCTGTTAGCTTAGTTATATACTAGCGTTATTTACGATTAATTAAACGAAATCACGTGCGTTATCTCTGTTGAATAAAATGATCACCTTAAAACAAAGTTAAGAAGATAATTGGATCCAAATTATGCATAATAGTTCATGAACATATTTTGCACCTGAAAAAGTAAACATTTTAATGATACCTAAAATCTGTCTGAAATAGTTACATTATTTAACAATATCGATAATCTACTTTTTTTCTAAAATTCAGCATTTATTTCTAATACAATTAGATATTTAGTCGGTCTTAAATATAACTACTGTTATCCTGTAATACTTTGTATCGTACTTTAGTTACACTACAGATTAGGAGAACTACATTAAAATAATGTTGATCATTTCATAAAATAAATTCGTTAATGTATTTTCGAATCTTGGTAGGGTAAAATATCCAATAATGAACACTAAACCAGTCGTCGACACTGTCTATAATTTTAATGCTAAATTAAGGTTCTAGTTTAAATTTAATTTCATCTACGATTTTTCTTATAAACCACAACCGATTATGTTTTATCTAATATTTGCCGTAACAACAATTTAATTTATGAATAATTGAACTCATAGAAAATGTCGATAACTGGGTACTTTACCCTAGTATACTTTTAATATAAATTGTACCTTTAACTTATTAAAAAGGTAGTAAATTACTTATTGGTATATCTAACAGAAGTTTTAGGTATTCTTTCACTTTTAACTCTTCCATAGTTTAACTTTCTTTATTGACTTATTTTGTAACGTTTAAAAACTTAATAAGATAATAGGGGTTGCATAAATTTCCATACAACTATATCGATACACCCCGAGGCATGTTTCCTTTAAAATAGGCTGCTGTAACCTCCATAAAAGGAAAGGTTAAAACAATATATGTATATGCTGAATATCTAATAATTTTATTTCTCCTTTTATCTACTTTATTTACATACTATGATAAAAAGTAACTCATAAACATGTTAACAATGATAAGGTACACCTTATGTCAATACCACTAATATGTTATTTAATAAATTATGCTTTACAATTACAATTGGTCGCGAAAGTATTCAGCTACATTAGACATGTAGTAATTTTCTTTCTAAACTATGTATTAACAAATCTATTATAAATACCGATGAAAAGTCAATTTAATAAAATTATGAAACGTTACAGTTAAACGTGTAACGTAAATAACAATAATAACGTGGATACAGTTTCCTCAATTTCTGCACTGACAATTTGTTGTCATTTTTTTCAAACTTTCTACAGATATTAGTATTCACTTTAGACTTAAAATAAATGTTGATCGTTCTCTTCTAATACATCCCAAATTTTTATACAAAAATATGAAAATTTGTAGTCTCATGCTTTTGGTACGAGTAGAACGATAAAACACTGTATATTAAGTTATTATTTCTCAAAAGAATTAATTAACCAAAAGAATAAAGTTTTGTAATTTATGTTGGTTAACCTTCCCTCGCAATGCTCATCAAATACCACATAAGAACATCCTTTAGCACCCTTTATAACCATATTTTGTTCCTTCACGCCAACCCTTAGAACACCAAATTTGCTTAACAACGCCCACACAATTTTGACCCTTTGTTTCTTAAAACCCCCATCGAAACGCAGCCATTTGCCAGTGGCCCGAAATTACAGGACAAGGATAACAATCCATACTTCCCCCAAACCAATTCTACCGCGTGCTCTCGAGGAGCTGTGCAATTATTTTCAAAAAACACTTCTCTATTCGTCGGCTGCCTATTGTTGTTCTCTTAAATGGAATCGAGGAGAAGCTCCCGGCACGCCTAACCGTTTAATTTCGGGAAGCTGCGTGCGCTCGATCGTCTCTCCGCCACGAGAACATTTATTTCTGGCCCTGGCTGGGGAGAGGAAATCGATAGAACAATTACAAAAGTTTCGTATCCTTGAACGAGCTGCGTAAATCCAGCCTCTGAAGTTTCAGCCACACTTGCCAACCTCTATCCTTTAGCCCAATAATCGCGCGTCAAGGCTTCCCGAACTGTCTCCGAATGGATATTTCAATTAGAAACGTGTTGTTTGAGGATTTTTCGATTCATTTTGAGTACCCCTTCTTGGCATCTTTAATTAAGGATGAGGAGGATTTTGTTAATTGCATGAAATTGAGCAGGATTAATTTTAATTGAAGGTATTTAGGAAGGGAAGAGACGACTGAGAAGGATTGGAGGGAATTGCGCGGTGAATGGAGAAAAGGGAGGTTTTAGTATTTAATGTGACAAATAGAGTTGCGTACTTCTGATTTCCAGAATGTGCGATAATTATCTAAAGAATAAAAGGAATGCGAAAGATCAGAATTGCTTAATATGCTCAAAATTGTTAATAAGGAAGGATGTTTTATTATTTTTATTTATAAAATATGTACGAAAGTGTACAAAGATTCAATTTTGTGGTTCAACTCTTGTGAATCTATTAACGTAACATTAACGTAAATACTGTTCAGGTATATTAATCTCGCTATCTTAAAATGATAAGCGTCGATTTTAATGAAATGTTGCTAACTTGTAGTATAGCCAAAAATATTCAATATAGTAGTTATGTTATTTTCTTTCAGTTATTAATATTTATGCTAAATGGATAGTAACAATTCCCAAAGTTGCGGATTCGCGGTTTATTTTGACAAATATTTTAGAAACTACTGTTAACTGTAGAGATAGGGATATGGTGTAAATGAGGTAAATTTTTATTTAAATAATCAATTTCATAGTCTAAATTAGTTTGAACAACGTTCATTTCTTTAAACAGTATATTAAAAACTATTACGTTTCTAGTTATATTTCTTATAAAATAATTATTCATTTTAGAAAAACTGTATAAAATTTGCTTTCATAGGTTGTTTTCGCAAAGGACAACAAAAATATTACGAGTTAATTTTAAACAGAAAATATTTTTTATAAACATACCTTCAAAATTCGATATGAACATAATGTTATTAATGCTAGCTGCGACTTTGATGTATTTTGACGTCTTATGTAAATCTTCGTCTATGCAATTGAATATAGCTATGAAACACCTATTGGCCAATTATTTCAAACAAAGAACCAGACTAAACATTGTAAAATATAAAACTAACCATAGATAATAAGCAGGGATTTCTTAAATTCTTATATAAATGTATCAAGTGTCCCAGCAAGTTTATCAAGATTTTATGCTTACCTTTGGTAAATTTTTTGGAAAGTTCAATAAATAATATCAGATTTTACAAACTTTTGCATATGTTCTTTAAAAAAATATACAAAATAAATAGTAGATGGCTAAAACCCTCTAAATATAAAAGAAATATATATCCTGATCTTACTTTATTAGCAATTTCATCTAAAAATATGTATTAGGTACTGGAAAAAGTTCATGTGGTTTTGCTATCAAAAATGTCTTTCAATCAGATTTTTATTGAGTATCGCAAAACTACCATAACAAGGATGGTACCATAAGAAAATTCTGTCTATCTTTTGCATCTTTAAATGAAATTATATTTGTAGGGAGCTTAGATTACTTAAATTTTATATTAGAAATCATCTGATTTTCCTACGGGAAATATACATATACATCGAATTTTTATAGCATTTATCAAAACCATTGTAATAATAGAAATGTTATAAGAACACTCTGACCACTGTTTACATTGTTAAATACCATTACAGTTAAAGAAATTTTAGTTCGTTTAAATTTTTCAGTATGAATCCACTCGAACTTTTCCCACCAACTAATATCTGCGTAAATATTCTACAATATTTCAACATTTTATATCTGACATTGAAACTGGTATTGAAACAATAAACAGCTAAGCCTGACGTATGCAGAAACTAAAAGAAAATAATAATGTAAAAGTTTAAAAATGTTCCGAAAATTATAACCCACCCTTGATATTCATCCCTCTGTTCAAATGTATTCGTAGAACAATAGCAAGAGTTCCATTTTCTCAACGAACTAGCAGAGCCAAGATTTACCCCCCAGTTGCAACAGTTAAGTAGGTCGATGGGTGATAAATTCGATCTGTCCTCCATACGGAAACGTCGACCCCCGAAATTCCGGCGGTTATCTGGCTGTCTGCCTTTATCTTCGAGATAATCTCGTCGACGCATAAATCGCGGGTCCCATTCTCGCCTAATAGGGTGGCGAAGCGCACAACACCCTAGGAAACAAATTAAATAGCGCTTCGCGTGTACCCCTAAAGCATCCCGCTCTTTCTTTTCCTGTTCACGTTCACGACTATTCTTCTTATTCGTCACCCTATGACGCATCCGGGTTTTGCGAAGGAAACGAGCCGTGACTGGTTGAGAAACGACTAATGCCACTTTCCTGTCGCAGTTTCTTCGCTTTGTTGCTTAACTCGCGTGCAGAAGAGAACTGGAAGTTTTCAAGCTACCTCTGAGTACAGGGTGTCGCCAGGAATTTAATGGGAAGAATATAGTCGAGCGCAACGTGTGTTAAACGGCATGAGAACGCCAATATGAGGAAAGGAACGTATTGTGAAAATGTGCTGGTATTATGGCGTTCAGACGAGGTATTGGCTTTTAATTGGAAACGATATCGACTTCACATTGTGTCGAAGTTAGACGGTAAACTGGGTTATAGAGACGAAAGGTTGGGTAGAATTCTAGTCTTAAAATATTAGGCGTTCAGATTAATTTCGTGTTACCTTTTATAAAATTTAAAGTTTATTTACAAGAACTAAAACATAAATTTAATATTTAAAATAATTTACAGTATTTTAGCTGACCTTTTTCCGTCTATTGAATAATTGACAAATTTCCTGTTTGGAATAAAGATGAAGGTTTTGAGTTAAGATGTAGCATTAAGTTGTATATTTAATGAACAAGATGGAAGATGTTATGCGAATGCAAAGTGTAGTGTAATGTATGAGCTTCATAAAAATACATTAGGTATGAGATTTCTTGTTATATTATAAATATTGCATACGCAGATTTTGTATTCCGAGATTTTGAGAATATCCTAGGTACAGTTGAACATCGATTCTTCGAATTTCGTTGAGCTGAATATAAAATGATTCACAAACGTATGGATTTAAGCTATATATCTAACAAGGTTTATATGTATATTGGGGCACGTATCCTATCTGCTCGTGAAGGGAGATCACCGAACGAATTTATTACTGCACAGCGTTTGTTATTTGCTGACAATAACGAGGTGGGCGTTTACAGTTTCATAAAAAAAGTTGATTTAAACGATTGCATTTATATATTGGCCAAAGCATGTGAAAAATTAACATGTGCTACCCGTAATACATAAATGAAGATACGGTGGGATGTAGTACTAATTCATGTAGTATCCCAAGATACAGCGAGGTTGAAAATGCAGTGAGTATAACATTACAATTGGCAATACATTAAAAAAAAAAAAATAGCTGTTGTGCAAATGTTTTTGTTAAAGGCAATTCGCAATTTGGCAGTATCTAAAGACCTTTCATTTTTCTTTTATATCGTGTCTCTCTTATTAGATACATATCTTTTACATAAGAACCACCCACATTTGAAAATTGCTTAATTTCTAGTCGATTTATAACATAATGAAGAATTTAATTCTACTTCATTTGATTTGATCAAGAATTTGATTTGATCTACAAAGAATCTGCTTACTGTAATCACTTTGGGACTTACAATTTTTTATAAGAATAACCGGCCGATGACATTATACAGAGATACAAAAGTTTCATTATTGAAATAAATTTATTACAAACAATTATGACAGTTGCACATAGTTTAATGGGTATACTAACTTTGTTTTTATTTTGAAAAGATTAAGACATCGATTCGGGACAAGACTTATATATTCTTTTACTTTCTACTAATTCTTATTCATGTAAAAGATAAAAGAAAGGTTAACCCTAGATAACACCATGTAACTTTCAAGTTATACATCCATAAAGTTACTTTCTTAAAGGTATTTTACTGAGTAGCTATTATACAGTTATACTGTTAAACCACCAGAAAATGAGTCATTTATAGCAATTATTATTTCCTAGTTTACAAATTGTGAATCGAGGAACTTGAACATTTTGTTCTCCCAATTAAATAAAATTCGGGTTTTAGAGGATTAAAAGTAAGCGTTGAAAAAAAGGCATATTTAGTTCGAATTTTCTAAGAATTTTTATCATTTGTCCTCAAGTATAGTTATCACAATTGATACAAATAACTGAACTTTGATTATAATAGACAGATTATTTTTAACTAATTTTATATAGTGTTTTGGGACCAACTAATTATGATAACAGTAACCGATTGATAACATTATCCGAGATTATAGTAACCGGTTTTCACTGTTATCTATCTTAAAATGATATATTCTCAATTGTTACACCATTTTCATGTATATCATAAAAATACTTTTCCGTCCAGGTTTTGTATTAGATATTTCATACAAGTACTTCTGTAACTTCTCTAGTTTCGTTATGAACAATAATGACCAGAATATATAGTTATAACATTATTTTATATAAAATATTGTTACTACTAGTTGATTAAAAAATATGGTTCCACGGAAAGTTCTTGCACATTTTCTGGCAAAATATAGAAAAGAAATATATACAACATTATTATTATTTTCCGACATACTGACAATGAGTCTCTTTATTCATTCTACACATATTTGTTGTGTATGTGCATATATACTTGAATATTTTCATGCTAATGATTTTTTATAACCGTTGACCTAGTTACACCTGGATCATCTTCAAGATTCTCATCTCCAAATTGAAATTTCGTAATCCAAAAATGTTTTTTTTAAAATAACTAACATATTGAACTGCTTCTATTGCTTCTTGACAAAGTTTAAATTCATAGATTACAGCTGAATAATTTTTACTTTTGTACATATTATCGTATGTTTCACCCTTTGAGTATTAAGTAATGTCAACACCGCGGTGAATTTCTGGGTTAAGTTTCACAAATGACGTGACCACATAATCTTTAATACCGTTACCGCCATTTCATTAATTATTATAAAGTTTCTAATTTCATATTTGGTGAAAATTTTGTACTGATCGTTCATTACTTTAAAACATCCGAACTTGTAAACTCTATGTATCGCATTGAAATTTTACCGCATTCATGCAGTCTCAGCACTGAAAGGCTAAGAGCCTTTTCACACATGTCGGATAATACTGTCTGGTGTCAGATGTCCGGTTGATTGACTAATGAATATGCTGATATAGAGTATTCAATCGTCAGCCATAATTATATATTAGATACATATAATATTGCAACAGTAGTAACTTGCAAAACGACAGAACTTTTCGCTACGGCTGATGGAAGATTTAAAGGAAACAAAAAATATAAATTACTTCTACTACTAATATAATTTAATATTTAATAACATTTTCAGTAATTATCCCTATTTAAAAATGTGTAAAATTTCCACTATAATTCATATTCGATGAAACTTAATCTATCTAACTCCAAAGGTCGAAGATAGAACTATTTTTCACCTTTTATCGTCAAATTTACTTTTCATTAACTTTCGTCTTCTATAAACATACATACAAACTTCAGGAGTTTTCATCAAGCAGATCTAGAGGATCGATAAGCATCATGGAAAAACTATCATCAAATTATAAAGGTAGGCCCAAGAAGGGACACGATGTCGACGATGGTTTGCGTTCGATTGAATTTTAAACGGTTCGCGACAACGTTTCCCGGCCTGATAAACGAGTTTGACCTGGCCAATAAATTTCCCTTGGCTGCAGGTGTAGTCGAACGACCGCCAGGACGCCGTGGCAATTTGTGAATAAAACGTACGAGGCCAAGTTTCTCTTACGTCGACACGAGCCTACCTTATGTTTTCGAGCATGCGACTCGTCCCAAATAATTTATGAGATGAATAAGAATTCATATCTTCGCATTATAAATTTTAAAAATTTTCCTTTCTTGACGTGTTTATTTCTGTGTCTATATATTTAACCATTCGTTAATAGTAAAATTTACATACAAGTTTTACCAATGTAATATTGAATATTTTATTAATATTTTCATTACTTTAGAATTAGGAAAATTAGATATGGAGGTACAAAATATTTTACAATGTTAATAATAATTTTTTAATTCTTGTGTTGTACCATAATATAATCGTTTTGTGTAATATGATAAATATCGGAATATCATAATTTAATAGGCAGACTGAGAATCACAGTGATGTAAACATTGAATTTATTTTTTATATTCTATTTATGTATGCGTTTCTTTCTTTCTTTCTAAAAACTGTCCATATTTGAAAATTACTTAATTTTCAATCAATTTATAACCTAATTAAAAATTGGATTTTTTTCAGATTGAGTATCCCAAAAACCAATCATCGGAACAGATTTATCTCTCAATTAATTCGGATAATACGCGTTCTAATATAATGTCATTACGTATTAATCTAAAATTAAATAATTAAATTGAAGTATGCCAGACAGTATTTCATTAATAGTATTGAAGCAACAAGTTTTACATTAGTTGTCACCAAATTTGGTTCCATGCGAATTTTTTTACCTCCACTACCCGGCATTAAGAGACTAAGTAATAATAATCCCAAAATCTTGGCTAACAGCGTGTACTTATGTTAAGCTCAGTGACCGAAAACGCTCAGTGAGTTGAACTACTGATCGCAATGTGTTGTGGCTTTAGAAGAAGAACCATAATCGTTCCACAAACTAAGTTCCAACAATCTCACGAAAAATGTAAAAAGCGTTTGTACAGATGTATTGTAAGCAATGGGGATTACTTTGAAAGTGACTAAAGGGAAATTGAAAAATAGTTGAATAATTTGAGTTTCATATAACTTGTTCTCGAACTTTTTTAACAAGATATTGCGAAGGTAGAAGAGCCGCCGAAATTGTCAGTATCGTTTTAACGAGGGTAGACGTTAAAATAGACGAATTTAACTCGAACGTTTTGGTTTGTATATTTATTGTTATTCGTGGTATTCTTCAATTCGTGTTGCGATCTACTTAAACAGCAAAAGTACTAAATTTCTTGTTGTGACTTTCTCTAAAACTACAATTCAGGTTGATTACTTCGCTAATTGAAGGTTCTCATTTTTAAGTTTAACATATTGCATGCACGTGGCACTTCTTTTACACGGTGAAAGCGTACCATGTAAAAAATGTCAAACAAATATTAATTCATAACAAAATATAAAATTCGAGCTAGAAAACGCAAACTACATAAAGAGTAATTTAAAACATAAAAATACATTCACTAGAACATTTCATTAAACGAATATGATACATATGTGTATTTACATATTAATGAATAAACGTAATATGTATCAAGTTGTTTGAAAAGTTCGTAGAATTTTTAATAGTATTACATTCTGCTGTATAATTAGTGATATAGTGAAGTAGAAACTTTTGTTAAGTAATAAAATGCTTAATTTGAACAAATACGGCTCGCAATTAGACTATTTAAATGTATTCACAAAAGAATTGCGTATAGAGTTAGTTAAAAGAAACAGCGACGTTTTTATTTAACATATAATGCTAGACCTCATATTTCGATTAAGAGCCGTCCAAAATTGTTGCACGCTGCGTAGAATTCCGTTCTATTACTTTCATTTATTGTAATGTTTGTAAAACTTTGCTAATGACTAGAGATTGAATGACAAAAGTTAATTATCAGAAAATTACTTGGAAGTATTTATTTCGAAGAAAAATGCGAATTTCTTGATAAAATGATTTATAAGATCTCTTAATAGTGGTAAAACCAAATACAACACGTAAAATTACTTAATAAGATGGTAATTCTACATAAATTGCCTTTGGGTGTCCGTTAAATACCGTTACGAACTTTCCGAATAATCTAATATAATAAGTGCAATAAAGTAAAAGGAAAGTGAGTAGGTAGTAAAGTGATGTATAAAAAGTTAATAAATTAAAGCGAATTGAAAACAAAATAGCCGTATGATTGTGAATAAATCGTGTTGATGGAAATCGTGTATCTTTAAACCCTTAACTGCTACACCCATTAAAACTTACGTCTGTAAGACCGCTAATACGTATTCATTTATCTATATTTTCCAGGTTCGATTTCAGTACGTGAACACTACACTATAATTGAAAAGTATCCAGAGTAACAAGCTCGTAAATCATGTAGACAGAAAAATAGAGATAAATAAGTACGTATTATTAGCGGTCTCACATACCGGCAATAGTAGTTAAGGGTTAAAGTCGTTAAAAAAAAGTACAGTGTAAAAGTAGTTCCAGGTGTATTCATTATAAAGATTCTACTTTGCTCATCCTAAAAAAGATAATCGTGTAGAGTCAACAGCTGAGTTTGGAGTTCACTCTAGGTCCTTACGAAATCTAGTAACTGTGCAAGAGTGGTAAATTCGCTATTCAAGCCCAACGATCCGCGAAACTTCGAGGGACTAATCGCGTGGATAGCTTAGTCGCCTCTTGCTTTGATACCGAATCATCGTTGCCGCATGGAATGCCAGGATCCCTTCGCTCTCACCCTACGAATAGGTCCCGAAAAGGAAAAGGAGGCCAGCCGTGATCTCTTCGAGATGTTATCGAATCGCGTGAGCCACCCTAACCGAATATCTTGCGTCACATACGCTCTATGCTTGGATATATATTGCTTGACGCATAAATGAAAATCAAAACGCAGCCACTCGAAGCCCTTTGAACGATCTTACGCCGTGATTTGACTCGAATACCAAGGAGGGTCATTCGAAACGCTGTTGTAGTCAGCTTTAGATCGCATCAGGCTTGACGGTGGGATCGGAGTAAAATGGAGTCTTAAAGGAGGATTTGTCGAGCGACAAAACAGCAGCGCAAATGATAAAAAGTATATATCGATGGCTTAATGCAAACACATTGTATGTCCACTTTTAGTGATTTCAAGAAAAATGGTTTAGTGATATTTTATAATTGAATAAACACCTTTTTACTGCATATATGATGTTATATTTATCAAACGAATATTAAAGAATGTATTTAAGTAATAACATAAGCTTTATTGTTTAATATTATTATAATAATTCAGTAAAGCTACATAGAGGATAGACGTACTACTTTAATGGCTTGTGTACGTTTGTTGTATTTTCTTAATATATAGGGTGGGCCAAAATTAGTGGTACAAATAGCGTCAAAGATCAAAACAATCAACACTTGCCTTTACTAAATTATTGTTAAGGATTGCAAAGAAATACACCAAATGTAATCAGTGATACTAATGAATTAAGTATTTTAGTTTCTACAAAATTCGGTTTATTACTTACTTAGTTTGTATCAGGTAATATCGGAAGCAACAAATGGTAGACTCGACAGTAAACAATTCCTGACATTGTATTCTATAAAAAGATAATTACTGTAGCAGTCTATGGTGAGATCAGTAACGCCAATTATTAACTAGATACACGTGCACTTAACTGATTTTCAAATGTATTTTTCACAAAAACAAAATCTCCAATGTCAATTTGTTATTCTTGATTTTCGTTTTAGCTTGAGCCATAGAATTTCCCTGACTCTATTTGTACCACTAATTTTGGTCTACTTTGTATTATTAAAATAAAGACTTTTATCAAATTTGTTTAGACTGCTAAATTTGTCATGGAAAATTACAAAGTTTGTCCATTTGCATCATTCATTTATCTCTCACAGCATTCAAGTTATTATAACAAATACATTTTCGAACCCCAATTTTAAGGGTGCTTCTCATCCCTTTCGTGTAGAGGATTGCCGATAAGCAGAAATATATGTTAAATGATTTTTTCGAGCCGCTCTGCGTCGCAGTTTTATCAAATTCGACGTGTGCGAATTCGATATACACTATCTCGATATTTGACTATTGGAATTTTTGGTAAAAACGACGTGAAACGTAACGCGATTAAGAGCCGATTGAAAGGTCAATGTTTATCAAAAGTAAATTTGTTTTGCAGAGAACCCTTCAATATTTATTTACATTGTTCTATTTGCAACACTTTGATAAATTTTGGAAACTTAATCGTCAACTGTCAGAATATATAATTTTAGCAAATTCGATAATTCTAGCAGTGAGGATATAATAATACTGCCTTTATATTACTTACTGACTTCAGGGAATCAAGAAATAAATTTTGCACATTAAAGGGCTTCATATTAGTTTTGCGCTTGAATTATTGTAACACAATTCTAAATCGTTAGTTGGTATCTTTAAGTACCATGATTATAAGTCACGGCATATTATATTCAGAATGAAATTAACTGTCCTCGATTTACGGTCTCTTGATCGCAGAAATTAAATTTAATGAATAGCTCAACAAGTTTAGTAGGCTCTGGGCAGAGAAAATGTCGTTGAAATTAATTAACTTCTTCTTGAAATGTAATATTGCTTCCTGTGTATTTACCTTTATTGCCGAATGAAGATATTACTCATAAATTGTAATCTTCTCGGTATAAGAAATATTCTTTTTAAGACTGTGGTAATAAGCTTTTAGCGATACGTTGTGTAAGAAGTTCAGAGTCATTATTTCTGAGTAATTAAAATTTTTATTTCCATTAAAGGCACTTCTAAATTGATACCTTTAACTGGTTTCTTAGTATATTTAATATTCAATAAATTACGTAATATGCAATGCTTATTAAACTTTTCGTTACAAAAGATGTACAAAAATTGGGAAATCATTTGTTAAAAGTTCATTTGTAAAAATTTCCACTATTACATAGTGACACTTTATTTTCATAAATAAATCAATATTGTAGTTCTGTGTAACATATTCCAAAGTTATACTTTTTAGTTCATTGTTGTCGATATTTTTCAGTATTAAAGTCATTGATTTAAACTCGCCGCGTAAAAGTTAATTTCGAAAGCTGACATGATAAAAGACGAGGAAAACACTAATTATGTAACATATATTTGTGAAAACAAATTTTTAGTGAAAATTGTTCTGTATTAACATTTGCAAGTCTTTTACTAATATTTTCTAATACTATTAATCATTTAACACCTAAAGCTCTACTAATTAAGTAACTGGTCGGTACGGATGGACAATTTTACAACCGCTGAAAATTTGAATACTGTTCTTTTCATGAATTATCTATCCTTATTATGCAATTTCTAAAAGAGAACCTTCCACATTTTATTCAATCCCTTACATTCCACAAATCGCATTTTTAAATTTCAATTTTATCGACTTTAGCTCAAGTTATAATAAAAATAATTAGAGTGGTTGATAGTGAGGGACCTTCCCTTACACTTTCTCTACAATATAATAATATTTGTACATTTTGTTTCATATTTGTAACGCATCTACAAATTTACGTTTATTTCTGACTGATACGAAGATTAGATTTATTTTCACTTTAGTTCAACATAATAAAAGTGTCTAACAAAAATTATTCTTTATGGATAAGTTAATATGTATTTTAAAAAACAATAACTATTTCAGAAATTTATACAACTGATATATGCACATATTTGGTTGGTTCATATTTATAATACATTATGTAACATAAAATAACAAAAACAGGAGTATACTAACAAATTTATCTTTCATTTATAAAAAAGGCATAAGATACTAATTTAAACACTTACTATTGTACAGTTGTAGAGAGGGGATAGGATAGGAAAAAGGAAGGGTGTTGCGCGTTTCGTCCTGGAGCCTGCTAGTGGACTCGTCAGCAAGGCTACCTAGCAGGCCCTGCCTTAGACACTGGGATATTGGAAGGAAGGTTAAAGGCGGTATAGATATGGACGAGGTAGTTGGAGCGAGTGCTTTCGGGAAAGTCCTATTTCGTCTGTCCCTCTAGTGGTGGGTGCAGGAGAGCCGCCACACTATGATTATATTTGGAACGATATTCTCTTGTTAGCTACAAATTACTCCAAAGTATTTGCGCCATATGAAACATTGTATTATACACATAATTTGTATCGGTCATTTACTGCAATAGCGATACAACTCCATATTTGCCATTTTTTAGTTATGGTGTAACAAAGACGATAAATGCGAATCCCAGGTATTAAATGGCCATACGTATCATAATGTAGTAGGAACTCGATTATCCGAAATAAGTACATACGAGATAAACGGATATTTCGAATTTTTCGGATAACAGAACGACTGATATTGATTATGTGCTGTATGAAAAATGATAACTTATTACAGATTATTACTAGATTGCGAACCTTTAAGGACTTCTGAAAAATGTAATTATACAGAAAGGCGCAGTACATGTATTATATGCAAAAGTATACACAATACATAATATCCTAGGTAAAGAACATCTTATAAAATTTGGAAGGCGAAACCAATCTGTATTTATTTATATTTTATTATTTGTAAAGCTATGAATTTGTATAAAGATCCGTAATCTAATTATTAGATATCGATGTTTTAAGGCACACATGTTGTATCTCTATTTTTGGTCAAGTTTGAGTTACGGTATGCGCTAAATGAATTTTGATCGTCTTTTATGTGACAAAGGACACGTAAAACATGTGATTTTACTATGAAAATTTAAAAGCCAATATTTGTTACTTTATTTCCTTTATATTAGTTTATATAACAAAGTTTAATTTCATTCTTATTAACAATAAATTTAAATATCAATGTTTATTTTTGTTAATATTACGTAGGTTTATAAGTGCCACTTTGTTACTAATTTTATTTTTGTAATATATGTTTAAATTCCAAGGTTTATTGCTTTATTTTATTATTGCGAAGTTTGAACTCTAAAGTAGTGTTTTAATTTGTTATTGTCAAGTGATAGTACGCCAAAGGTGAACATACAACAAATGTATACAAGTCATCAAGGTAGTATGTCCATCCTCTATGCGTTTTTATCCAATTTTTATAATAATTTTATAAAACGAAGCTTATGTTATTAGTTAAATACATTCTGTAACATTTGCTTCTTAAATATTACATAATATCATACATGTAACAAAAAAAATGTTTATTCATTTATAAAACAACACTAAACCTTTGAACCTGTTTTTCTCGAAATCACTAAAAATAGACGTACAACATGTGTGCATTAAGCTATCGAAATATCTTCCAGTTTCGCCTGTATTACATTCTGTCTAACAGATAATTTCTTTTTGTTAGTAGGTCAATGGATTTTTTTTTATGTTTTTAGTAGCAGGTGTAACGATATTTTCCTAGTTAACATGCTGAATCTATGAATGCTGTTAACGTGATTTAAATTTTGGTAATTAACCCAATCATACTTTACAGTTAGGTTCCCCTTTCAATTCCTCGTTAAATTACCAAGATCGTTCATATATTATAAGTTTGGATCCCCTTTATTCCGCCTTTGAAAAAGCACTCATATATTAGGTGTACGTAAAAGTTTCTATCGCTCATATACAGATATGATTCAGATGAGCTTTTGTAGAAAAATTCAACTCAATAAAGTACGCATCTTGCGAAAAATACGATAGATTAATCAGAGTATCGTAACTTAATGATTACACGAGAAAGGAAAATGAATTTTGTGTGAATTTTCCGAGAAAAATGTTATCAGTAAAGTCGCTAATTGATATCGGTTACTAAATTTACATAAATTTGAATATTTTCTCTACAATATAAACAGCGATGGAAGATATTTATAAAGTATTAATTTCTTGTTAAACACACGCTGTATTTGTAACAAATTATAATTTTAATCTACCTACATTAACGAATTATTGTATAACACAGGATCATCAGATACTAATTACGTTTTGTATTCGACACGATATTAAAATAGTGGTTTATCCAACTTAAAATTCGCAGCGGTAGAGAAATTAATATGGCAATAAACTATTTTGATATAAAAGCGATGTAAGCTTTTATATACCCTTAATATAGACGTGTCAAGTATTTTGGTGTAAGTGGATTTTTGTATCTAGTTACCGTTTAGTATAAATCATAATTTCACGCTTCTCCTTTTACCACAAACTGCTTGACTGCTATTTCAGTATCGGTTTCGCCACTTTTTAGATGTTTGGTTAACATATTAGTGTAATGAGGCGTTAGTATACAGAGAATGTAACATGCATCTAAACTATGCGCGTTTCGTTATTACCTGACATTGTTTGGATAACTGGTGTGCGGATAATCGAACGTTCCGAGAATTCATCTTCAGATAATTAAAGTTTTACTGTATTTTGTCCCCTTTCAATATTCTATTATAACAGTTTGGATTTTCAATATGATATTTTCATAAAATCGTAACAATTCAAAACATTTCAACTCGCTCTTGGAAAAATCATGCCTTTTTTATAATTATGTAACTGTTAGACTACAGATGTTTATGCAGTTGCGATATGTAGTAAATATGCAAGCTATATGCAAAATAAATATGAAGGATATACTTGGTAAACGCGAAAATTGATTTGTAAAATTCGTACAACTGTATTTAATAAATGAATTAATATTGTACACAATGTGTAATACATAAAAATGTATTCAACATTACACAAAATATTCTAGAAAATAATTATATGATTATTGTTCGATAATTACAATAATTATATGATTATAATTATTGATCAACTTCGGCAGATACGTACACATATATATTCTCATAGTAATAAAAATTATCCTGCTTATGGCTGGATAAATTTCTAAAATAAAATTGGATCTGTTTTATAGGAAACTTAAATGTACGTAATATTCAAATATATGCAAAATATTCAAAATAACGATTACACATTATAACATTAGAAGACAGAAGTCAATTTTTATTCGGTACTATTTCTATAGTTTTATTTACAAAGATATGAATTTGCATAAAAATTCTCAATTTAACAATGATATTCATTTAAAAACCAAAAGTAGAACAAAAATTCTGATCGTAAAACCCTCTAAAGTCCCATATCCGACATGTAATGCCAGCGAGGACAGAAATTCGATGAAAATCTCCGCTATTAAATCTTTCTTACATCATCCCTCGGGGATCCCGTGGAAAATCAATAGAACTTGGCAGAGACGATTCTACGGGCAAGATCTTTCAACCTCCTTTTGTCACCAACTGGTACAAGAGGAGCATCCAATGCGAGTTCGAACGTCCTTCCATCGTAAAGTCGGCCAAATAAAACTGTTCAATCCAGACCTTACTTTAACCGAATCAGAAAGTGGACGGCGGAAAAGTGCAATTACGCTTCGTGACGCGAGTCGATCGGGATCAGTGTCGTAAATTCCTTAGACAAACACCTGTTTGATCGATGAACGAAGAGGGTAACGCAAAGGTAAACGGTAGGGCGTTTCGATCCGTTCCTTGCTCGATAAGGTGTACAAAGTTAGCCGAGGATCAGCTGGCTTAACCTTCCATTAGCGGGCTCGAACTCGACAAGCCGCGCACGTTGAACCACGGATTAAACTGTGCCACCCTTCACGCCACCCTCTTTCTCTCTTCACCTCCTTTTAATCGCGTCTATGCTCGCGTTACACGTGTCCGCGTTTCAGACGTCCCATTGCAGAACTCCATGAACCTCTGGGACTCCTGGCGATACCCTTTAACACTCACCCCCAGAAACTCTGACGGTGCTCGACTCGTTGACTCACAGTCGGATTGCCGTCTATTCTTCGCCGCGTGCAAAAGCTTCTACGGTTTTCTTCGATGCTCACGCCTCGCCGCGTCGACCGGGAAATTGCGGCAAATCCTTTCAGGCGTCGTAGACTCGAACACGGAAAGCGTATACGTGATCAGCGGAGCACCGTAGTCTAAGATATCTGTCCCACAGCAACCTAGATGCACAGGCAGAAGTGGAATTTTATGGGGAATCTGATTCGCTGTTTCGCGGTTTACGAGCCTGTCTTCGTGACGCGGATAACGTAAACACGAAGTCCTTTTACCTAGATCTTCGCTATGGGATTCTTATCCACGGGATAAACGCGATACGACTACGTTTGATTTCGATCCTAGCTTCTTCTATGGGATTTATACGGTAGAAAATATGTACTACATCATTGTGGTATTTTTACTACGAAGGAAATGAATACTGCCCTTCACTGTAATATTCGCCAAAGTACCGAAGGCATCAGGTCTTGGTGATACTTATACGATCGCCCGATAATTTTAAAAAGCAGCGTCAAGATTTACTTTAAATTCTTAAAGGAGAAGGTAGGTATACTTTTTAATACATAATTTGGCAGCTGACGTCGATACGGTTTCAAAACATTATTTATTTTACAGAAACCATTTTCGAGATATAAATTTCCAAAGTTGACATGGTATACGCATTGAAGAAGCTTAATAATATATTATTCTTTGTCTGATATATAGTGGGGAGTATGTAAATAGGGAGACGCTCTTGAATTCAATCAATTATACAATTGTAGATTGCATTTCTATTTGTTTCTGTAATATGACATTTCAAAGTACTTTTTCCATAGATTAAAAAACTATAGACATTATTGTTACTCGTTACCTATAAACGTAAATGAAATGAAATTTTATGTATTGATTTTACCTATTTATATGCTTGCTGTTATGCCCACGCTTACAGCATACACTTAATTTCTATGCTTTGCATATATCATAGACAAAATTGTGTTTCGAGATATTCAAAGTTAAAACCTCTTTTTGTTTGTAAAATCATGATATTGATAAAAAGCTTATACACTCGATATTGCATAAATTTCATCTTCAATATAGAATAAAATGACGCCAAAAATACGACTTTTTTTGCTTTCAATAAAGAATAACGATGCTTTTAAAAAGTGATTTTGGAGATCCTTCGTCGAAATATCGGATTTCCATGTGAAACCACATATTAAAGTTAATTACGCGTACATAATATTCTATTAAAAACACATTTTGGTAGATATAAAGAAATAAAAACATATATAAGATATTCTTTTAATATTTGTTGAACAGAAAAGAGTTCATATTTACGATTTAATAATAAAAACGAAAATTTATCGCAATATTAAAGATGATTATTTATAAATCCATTGACTGTATATTGAAATTTAGTTTTCAATAATTTTTTTTTTAATTTTAATTACTTTTATATATTCAGTTTTATAAATATTTTTAATATTCTAAATTATATGGTTCAACTTTTCGTGTATAGCAACATCTGCTCTGCTTTGGATATTTTATATTTTTTACATATTATGTCTATCCTGTACCTTTACCGAGTTACATTTTCTATGAAAGCATGAAAATCTACAGTCTAGTAATAACTACACTGCGGAGGTTTATGCAGTTACGATATGCAGTAAGTATGCAAACTACATGTAAGATATATGCAAAATATATGCGGGATAGATTTGGTAAATACGAATTTACGTAGAGATTAGAAGATTCGTATAATTGTATTTAATCGATGTATTTGATATTGTATTCAAAGTGTAATGCAAACTATTTTAAAAAATAATTACGTTATACATATCGCGAATAAATCTTACCTGAGATTTGAAGTTTGAATAATAAAAAAAAAATTGTGTATCATTAAATTATTAAACTTTGTAACGCAAAAGCACAATGTGCCATTAATATTAAACTTTTGAACATGCTTATAACTATAATACTGAATTCTGTTAACTCTTCATCAAATTATTAAACTTTGTAACGTAAAAAGCAAAATGTAATACTAATATTAAATTTTTGAACATGTTTACAACTATATTATTAAACTTTATTAACTTTTTAATTGCTACACTATGTATATACAATACTACTTTATATTATGTTTTATGCATAATTTAAGTTCCGATAAATAATAATAATTTGTTCTGAACTGTCAATGAAAAGTTCTTCGTCTTTTTTTCACAAAAAATAAATTCCTTCTATGCAGAACTATCTATTTGATGCGATATACAAAATATGAAAAGTGAGAAAATATATTTTCGAGATCCTCTAATAATGAAACATATATCTTCCAGAGGCCTATTTGTTTATTGCATTTCTCTAAGATAGGTATTTGCACAAATTTCCGCAGTCTAATAATAACTTACGATAATTCAGTTTTGTTCGTATATTGAATTTCCCTAACGATGCAGGCGCTACTGTGTCGTTTACTCGTTTGAAATATTTAGCTCAACAAACGTAAGATTATAATGAATCCTCATACAATATACCAAATTATACTGCCACTTTAATGAAGCACCACAAAATTATATCCCGAAGGAACTCAACCAAGTACAAACGCTTAGAGTTACAGTACCAACCAATTCGCAGAGAACACGAATCTCATCAGAAATAATAAATCAAACAGATGCAAATTACGCGACAGCATTGGCGTAGATTACAAGGCAGGAAAGCTCGAACGGATTACAGAGTACTAGATCCTAGAAAATAATTCGTGCTCATTACTATGCGTCTCGAGGATCCGGTTCAAGTAATTTCAGCGTCTAGACTCTTTGTCGAATTCGTTCTCGCTCCACCGGAATTATTCACGAGACCGACTACTTCGGGGAGGCCAGAAAAATGTGTCGAAAGTTCCTGACCCTGGTACCTTCATCGAGTAGCTTGATTAAAATGAAATTATCCGAGCTGTCCCGCGAATCGATCGCAGATATAGTCAGGCCAATTACCTAATTATCCCTACCAAAGTGGCCCCTTCCGTTCACGCTTTCCCTGCGGCTTCATCTAATTATTGTTCTACAAACCCTCGCCGTGCGGAACAACTCATGGAAGCCCTCGCGTCAGACGTCTTTGTATTAGATTGTTCAGGAAGTTCGATATTTGTGGAATATTCAAAAGCAATATGCGTAAGATGTTATCAATTTATTGAGTAACGTTGCATCTAGCACTCAAAGCAAATCTAGCACTCACGGAAAAGAACGATAAGTTCATTTTTGTTGATTTATTGAGCTCAACGTCATGTAAATCAAAAGAGAAATGTTTTAATATGATACAATCGACAAGGTCTCCCTGTTTCTCTCACTCATCTCAAGCATTCGTGTCAGTTAGACACGATCTCTTGAAATCTTGCGCGACCACACACCCTTCGTTCACACGTCAACTCAATCGCTCTGTCCCAAACACTTTTCATTCGCGCCTCAGCCAATCTTAACTAAATATACACCATTCGCTCAGCAGTCGCTCTAGTCCAAAAACATTCACATAACATTCTGTTTCCCACAATATTTTAACGGTTGTTGTGCTATTAACAAATTATTGAAACATCTTAACATTGTTTTTTAGTAAATTGTTCAGTATAAATGGAGCTAGAAGATTTAAAATTAAAAGAAATGTATGCAGATATCTACCATACTATAGTAGTTTTAGTAACTGTTCATGTATTCTGTTTATGTATTCAGTAACTGTATGTATCTGTTTACCCGTTAACTACTGACGCTGAATCTGACAGGCTCCGTGCGATCCATTTCCACAAATTGTAGGACCACATTGTTTTGCTTTCTTTGCAACTTTTAAAATTCTCTTTACGAAATTATAAAATATTCTCTAATAGAAATCTGTAATGTATGTTACTTCTTCTTTCTATATAATTATTAATGTCATATTAATTCAATAGATATTTAATATCAATAAATGTCGATCAAAGTCTGACAGACTTCGTGTCCATATTAGTGTCTAAAAAACATTTTATCAGTACTTAAGGGTTAATACTGATCGTTTGTTAAAATTATTAAAGGCTTTTGGAATAACACAATACTTCCTTTTTCACTTTGTAAAAAGAAAATTGCTTTAAAACGTTGGACCATGGGTATGTTCTTTTAAATTTAGAGTAGTTCGGCCTTTCGAAAAAGAAGAAGGGAAACATTGACGATGAAAGAGCACGCGTGGGAAGCGGAAGAGTGATTAATGAAGTATCCCGTGGAACAGGAGGTGTCGATCCTCTTTCGCACTGCCAAATCCCTCGGGTGGCTTCTACTAGTCCGGGAACAAAAAAGAATCAATATCCACGGTGTTTCGTTATCGTAGAACGGCGGGAACTGCGGGATAATCGATTGCTCTTTGCTTTGGCCTGTTTTCTCGTGTCGTGATGGCTTTAAATGGGGGAGGGGTTTGTGGTTTGGAGGTAAAGTTGAAGGTGATTGGGACATGTGGTGTAATGTGTGGTGAGAGGGTTCGCAGTTGTTCGGTTTACTTTGTGGAAAGCTTTTTTTCGCGACTCTTTAGGTGCGGCCTAAAAGTACAGTAGTATGAGTCAATGCTTATTCATGCAAGATGGACAAGCCTTCTTAAGTAATTTTACAACCAAATATTAGTCAATAAAACTAATAAACCTATCAACTTAAAACTTTGCTGTTTCGTTCACTCGTCTCTGGGCAATGTACGAGAATTTTTTTATGCGAAAATTATAATTTTGTACAGAGTTACAGTGGTTTTGTTAGAACGATTTACGAAAAGTGCGACTACACAGTTATCATTAAATCAGTCATTGTACTCCCTAAATAATATATGAGCGCAATTACCATTTGAATTGGTATACATAAAAAATACTAAAATACAAAAAATGGCAAAATCTGGAAAGAATTACGCGTTTCATTCACTGACAATTTAGCATTGTGGGTATGCAATATTAAAACGATGCATTTTGCTGTACATGTGCACGTTTTGCGTATATAAAATTTATCAAAATTAAATTAGCGCGTTAATTCGAGGTAGTAGGAGTGAATGTACCGAGTTATACTGTAGTAATGGAATTAGTCTGTGTAACGGATATTTATGCATTTATGGGAAATTTAAATATTCAAAAAAGTATAAAATATACATTTTGCTTGCATAAACTTTATCAAAATTAAATTAGCGTTTTAATTCGAGATAGTAAAAACAAATGTACGAGATTATAATACAGTAATAAAATTATTCTACGTAATGGATGTTTATGCATTTATTAGAAATTTAAATATTCAAAAAAGCATAAAATATGTGTAAGGTAAAAACATCTATGAAATATTAAAGTCAGAGAAGACATTACAATATTTAGTGGATGAAATTATCTCCTATTTAGCATCCGTTTCTTTATTTCTGATTATGTAAATATGAATTTGCATAAAGATCGGCAGTTTACTAATAACTTAAAATTCAATCGAGTTTGAAATTTTAAAGCATTTTGATGGGTTTCTGATGTGAACTAACTGCAACTAATGTTAACTACAAAATTGCAGTTTTCGAAAGCAATCGTATTCAATCCGAAGATAGCTGTAACTTTTAATTGCAACCCAAGTTGCAATTTGTCTAAGCGGATTTAAAGGCAAATCGACAGGACGTTGAATAAGACAATAAAACAGTTACTATAATATTTTAACAAACTCGAGGTTTAATCGAGTAATAACAAAAGTATGCATTTAATCACTTTCGTTGTACCACTCTTAATTGATATCAAAACAAATGGTTATCGTCCATTTTTAATACATACAGTCAGGCGCATAAGTATTCATCCACCTATCGCATTTCGTAGCTATAGTAATATATAAAAATACTCGCAATTGAAATCAACAATTTTTAAAAACATTAACTCATTCTGTATTAATAAAGATTAATTTCTATACATTTCATTTAAGTTTTACGTACATAGGTATGTATTTTCTTTCGTCTACGTATGCTATGCCGTATACATGAGGTAGACGAACGCTTATGCGACTGATGTACCTTCCACGAGCACGTAAACCTTTCTGTATTCGAAGTACAACATAGGTTGAGCATGTTTATACATAAACATTTCCAAAAATAATCCTACGAAACTTCTGAAACTTTGGACTTCTATATTTTTAATTTACTCCAATCATCAAAATTTATTTCTGACAAAATCTCCACCTCAAAAACCTCCAAAGCACCTTCTCTTGGATAACCCAACCTCAAATAACAACTCTTTAGCTCTAACATCCAGAACAACCAGCGATCTTAACTACCGCCAATTTCCTTTCACAACGTTGTCAAACGCTCCGTACGATATTCGATTAATAATCAGACCAATTTGTACTAATTAGCGGTATCGTTACGCCGGGATCTTTCCGTAACTCCACTGAAAGCCTGTTCTAGGCCGCGTCTGCCTCTATGTACGTATATCACTCGCATCCTGAATCGAATTATCGGCAACCATCTGCCGAATAGGGCGCGTATGAGCAACAGGATGCATCCGGAATAACGCAATCACGATCGAGGATCTCGAGTGTTGAAAGGATCCTACATTCTCGTTGACAAGAGGAATTCAAGACATAGCTCTGCACACGTAACATGCTATAGGATCCCTGTATCCCGTTGTTTCTTGCTCGACTACCATTTTCGATCCGTCTGACTCGATTCTACCCACGTACGGGTAATTTATGCCCTCGCGAGCTTCAATATTGACTCTCGGTCTCTCGCAACCGGGCTATTCCTATGAACTGGCCATGAAATTAAAGAGGAAACGAACGAAAGGCCACGTGCGCGTACATGGTCGATAGTTTTCGTAACGAGTGTGTTGCACAGCGAGGGCACACGTCGGTTTTGCGGCTGATTTTATGGCTGTCCCTTGGAACTTTACGAGCTGACCCCTGATCCTAAAACATACCGAATTACACCGCGGCCACGTTTCGTTCGACCCTCCCTCTTTCTCCTTTTCCAGCATGGGCTCTCGTAGAACACTCTCGCGGAAAGAGACGAAAATTGAGAGCGGCTATCGATCCCCTAGGCTCCTTTGGACGCGTACCAACGAAGAGAGCACGAGTTCAAACGTACCAACGACACGATGCCACCGGAATCTTAACGATTTTCATTCGCTTCAACTTCTGCCAACTTCCACACTGATTCTCTTCATGAATTTCTCTTTAGGTCCCTTTCCTTTTAATGCGTCAGTGAGAATTATTTCATAACTTATCGATGACTTTGTGCTTAATGCTGAAAATATGTAAGATTAATTGAGGCTTTAAATTATTGAAAATGTTTGTAGGTATTCGGTGAGAGTTAAAAATAAGTACGGTGAAATCCGGTTGTTATAATCACGGATAATGTTATCGATCGGCTATTATTATCACAATCGTTGCGGTCCTAATATATTCCGTATAAAATTAGTTAAAAATAATCCGCCTATTGTAATCACTCTTCGGTTATTAGTATCACGTGTGATAATTACATTTAGGGATAAACTGTAAGAATTCTTAGAGAATTCGTATTAAATGAACCTTTTTTTTTAAACTTATATTTCATCGAAGCATACCTTTTGTTTGTTATACGAGTGCATGGGAAGAATGACTAAAAAATATGTAAATACAATGGAGAAGCTAGAGAGACAAACTTTTGACAATTTACATATGTTCATGCAAATTCGTATCTCTTTAAGCAAAACTGAAGGAGTGGGCTTTAATAACGATCCATTTATAAATGATCTTATAGATGATCCATGTAAATATGATTTAATATCTTTATAATTATAAATATTATAAATCTAAAGATAACATAACAGATATAAAACTATAAATTATATAGATATAATTATAATAACGTAATTATAAAAATATATGTGCCATAATTTTTTTACAAAATAAACAGTAATATGTTGCACACGAAGAACGACTGTTATATATCATTGTTTTCGTATTCAAATGACAGTTTTCCTATAAAATAAACATTGCCAGCAAATTTATAGGATGTTCGTGTATTTAACAACCAACATTGTTTTTGTAAATGATAAGTGTGTATGTGGAAAACATGAAATCGAAAGAGGTTTTATAGTATGATTCTCTATTCGAAATTCGAATAAACGGTTTCTCGAATAAGTGAACTGTAAAAACCTTTACGAATGTGCCATGAAACAACTGGAAATAAAGCAATTTTTAAATATGGATATTTGTTATATGAAAGAGTCCATATAAACCTAAACTGATAAATTTTATTCCAGTCATATTTTCTCCAAACGCAGAAACAATTATGTAATGATTAAAAGGTACCAAGCAGTGGTATACAGCGGATACTTTATTAATGATTCTATTAGAAAATAAATATTGTAATTAAAAGTTCATACTTTGTAGATAGGTACCAAATTCTGAAACTGATTTTAAAATTCCTATTACATTTAAGATTTTGTACTCCTCGGTGGTTCTTCTTCACCTAGAATATGGCTCTAAAAGCAGGAATCCTTATCAATAATGCTACACCGAAATGTTAGAGAGAAGTCAGCACAAGTTTTGAAGATTTGTAAGTTATAAATTCAATAAACCTATGCCTAACTTTTTACACAATTACAACCCTATTCTTCAGTTCGGAAATACTTCTACACTTAAGTAAAGAAGAAACATCGCGGACTTGCTTTTCTTATTCAAAATTTTAGATAACGTAATTGATTGCCCACTCATCCTAGGGCTAATCAAGTTTAGTGTTCCGTCTAAAACATTACGTAAGATTAAGCTCTTCTACGTAGATACAAATAAAACTACTCTAGAGTCAAAAGCAGAATATCTGCATTAACAGAATAACCAGGACAGCTAACGAATTTAACAAATGCTTTGACGTTTCTAACATCGATCAACATTCTTTTAAAATTTCCTATATCTCCGTAATTAGAGCGCGTCAGACCGATTAATATGTATCCAGTTCATCGTCTCAAAACCTATGTAAAGCATGTTATAAAACGGCTTATAATAGCCCGTGAATAAAATAAAGTAAAATAAAATTAAAATTGAATTCCAAAAATGGAAGTGACCGATCTAAGACTTTTAGGCGAGGATGTACCTAATAAGGAATAAAAACTAAATTAATCGTTTTTTACTACTGGCAAATTTCAAAGACGTTTGAAAAGGTAACAATGATATAAAGTTTAAATACATGACTGATTCCTTATTCAAATAATTGCCCATTCGGAGATTCGAATAATCAACATTCTACTCTATTGTCTTTCGATGAAAACGTAGCATTATCTGTAAAAGATATTAGTAAGTGGAATTTTATAAAATGTTTAAACTGTTTATTTCATTCCTAACTTTAAATTATTGAAAAAAGACAATTCTTACGAAATGCTTTTGTAAAAATAATTATAATCAAATTCAGTAAAAATTGCAAGCTATAAGATTCTGTATTTCTTGTAGGGATGGACCAGTTTGACCAGTCCAAAGAATAAAATTTCTGTTTTATAAATCAATATTTCATTAGATCCAGCTGTTCCGAAATCACAGTTCAAACTGGAAATTACTTTAATTCGTTGAATACGTAAGTTCAGCACAGCGAGCTTCCATGTGTTTCCGGAATTTTAAATGCGTATTTCTCGAAACTACGTTTCCCGAATCGATGTACACCATAGCTTGCACAAAACTCCACCGATTTGTATGAAATTTTACCTATACATTTTTAAATGCATCCTTTATAGTTCGACGTAAGAATTTTTCGATATTTCAATATTTAACATAAAGTTACAAATGAGAAAAATTACTAAATAACATTTCATAAAATGAGTATCTTTGTGATTAGATGAGTAAAACTGCTCCTAAACTGATATAAAATGTACCTTTATTCGTAATTCATACTGAACGAATTATAGAACGTAACAAATGCATTCCAGAATCTAAAAACGTATTAGTACAGTTATAACAATAAGTATTGCGTACTTTAATACACGTACATGGACTTCCGTGAAATATACAAATAACAGAAACATCATTATTTTTTGACAATTTACTTGATTTTAATTAATGAGTAATTTAATTTAATTTATTGGTCAACAGTATGACCCTTTGTTACATGTAACGAAAAATAATGCAGCAGTCGCACGAAAATGGATATTAATCGCAAAGTTTAAATTAATACTAAAGACTCAGAACTTAAGCTTAAACGCAGAAGAAAAAGTAAAATAATGAGATAAAAGAAAGGATAAAATAAAAAGAACAGAAAACAATGTAAGAGTAAAGATAAAAAGGTAAGAATAACAGTAAAGAGATAATAGTTAAAGTAACACTAACGCAATAAATAATTATAATAATAGTAACATAGAAGACAGCATAATATGTACTTAAAAGAATGTACATCAATGACAGTAATCACGGTAGAACACTTGAAGGAAGTATAGAATTACAAAAGAAGTTTAAAGAGTCACAGAAGCGGTTTGCGACAGTGAGTAGATGACTTATGCCACTACCAATAAATTACTATTGCTGAAATGATTGAAATTCCTGTATTTTTTTAAATATTTGGAGTATAAAGGTGTTTATAGATTCTTTTAACTGACTGTAAGTAACTTTATAAATTTTTTCGCGATCGTTGTAAGCGATCTGATTTAGTGAAATGACCTTTCGTTATAGGATACGTTAATTTGAAGGTCGCTCATTATACGATACTGCACTATGAATAATTAAATTTTCACAGAGAATGAAATTTTTTTCTTTCAAATGTTGATAATTTTCTTATTTTTTAACTAAACCAAAAAGTTACTCTACGTTGGATCACTGCAAAAGGTTTCATTTAATATTCCATGAAGCAAATGTAATTGCAAGAGCCTATTCATTTTCTATAATGTTCATCATCTAGTGACAGACCTCATGATATTGATTAACCCTGTGAAGGCAGGCCTGTGACAGTCGAGTGCACAGCCGACGCCACGTCGTCAGGTCATTACTGACCCATGATAAAGTTTTGCTACTATGTATTCTAAAACAAATTGGTAGGCGAGAATATCAGTCATTTGATTTATTTTTGCATTATCTATTTTTCACAAAATAGCTGAGAGGAGAGGAATCAAAGTTTTCACCAGTCGCAGGCAGTAGTGCATAAGCAAAGCAAAATCATCACATCGATTTGCAAAGACCCGGCGCCGCGGTGTCGCGACTGAGGGTTAAACACAATATCATCCCTATTCTTACACAGAGAGCGCCATGTAAATCACAATTAGACTACGGATTGTTATGCATTTATGGAAAATTCAATTACGGTAAAAACTGCAGCATGCACATAATATGCAAAATTATATAAAATATCTAATGTAGAGAAGGCATTATTATGTTTGGTGGATGAAGCTACTTCCTATTTCGATTCCATTTCGCTGGTCGTATTTCTAAAAATATGAATCTACATAAGAATTCGTAGTCTAGTCATGATATTTGTGAAAGAAGATAATACGTTGTTTAGAAAATGGACTGTAAAAAATAATAACTCTTAGTATCAATTAAAATACGATTTTCATTTCGGGAGTATGTATTTACTTATATACGTAATTACATGAATAATTAGAACTAGAATCTTATAATTTGAAAAAAATATGGAGCTATGCTTCTGTTAAATGAATATAAATTTCATAAGATCAAACGTATGTTTACCTTTAATATCTTTTACGGGCAAAATAGACCTTTAGAATACATAGGTGATACACAAATAAATGAACGCAAGGCATACATCAGATTGGAACAGTACATGAATAATACACTCGTAAAAAGAAAAAAAGGGAAAGATAAAAAGATTTAAAATAATGCGATAAATTGGGCACCGCTCCCTATACTTTTGATTTGCATGCCAATAAATAGAAACAAGTCACGAGTCTCTTTTGGTTATAAGCTCAGAAGCTTTATTAATACCAGGATTTTTTCAGAAACGATTTCTGTAATTTTAAATTAAATTCTCAATGCTGCTGCACTTTCTGGACCAGTCAAAATGGTCTAACCTCTTAAACAATTTTGAAATCGGCAAATCGATCACTTAAACTCTCATAATTTCAAGGCTGCGTCCTAATTCGCATGTCGTATAGCAAGAAATACGACCTACCGATCAACACGACAAACGGACCGATATCGGTCCCTTCATCACAGCCATAGATTACCCCTTGTTTATTCTTTGTCATGTTAATCGGTTAGTCGGATTTGTCGCTATACGACACACAATTAGGACGCAGCCTTACATGGACTACATCAGATTTCAATTTGGACAACATCCTAGTTATTGAGTATCATGATGATCGATTTGACGTGGAATGACCTGTACACGCAATACGGAACATGTTAAACATTCCTCGAATGTTTCAGCTTGCTAATGATTCAGTGTCCCTTCCCCTTCCCCTATCTAACGGAAGTTAATCGTCGCGCCAGATGAATAGACAGGCACAGTCAACTAATCGGCACGAGCCCATAGTCCTAGGGATAATTTCTCAGCAGAGCCAAGGAAACGCAGCAACGGGGGATTAGACTTCGAATAGAATCAGCAGTAACGAAAATAGGGTGTATCGTGAAACGAATCGGCCTCGAATTAGGCTACCGCCGCGTGAATTGATTTTGAATGAGGGCAAGATATCTCACGTAATCCGACAACAGCTTACTTACCACCGAGGTGGAGACAGTCAGACGGATATGTAGTAGTCGCGACACAATCTAATTACCCTTAGAAATATTTCATGCCAGACACGTTTCTCATAAGAGGGGGACCGTGTCGGTAGTCTGCTGATTACGGGACACCAGTCGCAGGAACGACAACTTTTCCTAGGGACGCCGGAAGTTTAGACCCTTGGTGAATCTTTGTTCTTTACCATGACGTTTTCGCAGGAAACCGCTGTTAAGACGTTATGGTGAAGTCTTTAAGCGTAAGTAGAGGAGTTGGTCTAAATATGGGCTAGTCAAAGTGTATGGCTTATTAAGCGCTGCCCTAAGTCAGGAACAGTGCAAATCTACGACTAAAGAACAAATAAATTTGTATAGGACAAATAGTTCTTTCTGTCATATTATATTGTTAATTAAGAATATAAATTGTATAATAATGATAATAATGACAATTAATTTATCATATTAACATGTTCTGCTGCAAACAGTGTCATTGTTACAAATTTTGCGATAGTAAAGGTCTTCACAGGTATGTTTGTTTCATTGTTCTAATAATCATCTGTTGAAGTAAGAATTAATTTGCTAAGAGCACTATGCTGCTAACATTGACAGCTTTTTACCCACTTTCAATAAAAAAGAAGTGTTTTCTGGAAAAAAAGCAATAGTTTTAATTTTTATTTTAGATTATTTTACGAGTGGCCCACATTTGGACCACACTTTCAAAATTAAAATTTTCACTGTTACTTGAAATTTGTAATTTTTAGCAAACATTACTTTTATTCAACATATTTCAATTCCATATTAAAAAGCTAACGTGTTGTAGATATACATTGATATGTAAACGATTAGGTATCTTTAACGTGTTAGGAGATAAACACTAAAATAAAAATGGTAGCCTATATTTAGAGCACTTCCTCTACTACTGCCGGCAAGAAGTTTTTGGTCAAACGCGATAATATGGAGTCAATCAAAAACATTAACGTTACGAAATCCACAATATTGACTTATATATAAAAAAAAACACACGGCAAAGGTTAAAAAAATTTAATATGAGATAAATCAAGAGGCAAAAATAATTAGAATTTTTAAAAAGTTTGTCATCAAAAAGAGAAAAATGAGGAAATAGCATTTAATCAGCAGAAGTCCAAGAACAAGTACTCTGTAAAGGTCCATCGGTTGAAGCACCGCTTCTTTTTAATGGTTGTACTTCCTTCCATTTTCTTCGTAAACCGTATCGTATAATATGCACTTTCTTCGTCATAAGTTCTTTAATGACGTTAGAAAATGTTCGTTCATATTTTTCAACGAGTTCCCGAAATGCGGTGTTTTGTAAATTTTTATTTGAATATTCAAGTTTTTTTATTATTCCACAAGCATTCATTTATTCATTAAATATTGATGAATTCTACTCAGAAATCTTTATTGTCGTTTATTTTCAATAGACGTCTATTCTAGATTGTGATCATCGAATAGGATGGACGATGAAATACATATTTCTGCATCGATGCAAGACACGACACATCGATATCAATATATGCATAAGTACATATATAACTTACGAAAACTGTTTCAAACAAAAGATTTTTTTACGTAGAATATGATTTGGGAAAAAAATATAAACTTACTATAAAAAAATAACATGATCTTGAGATAACCTTGAAAACGCCTACGCATTAAAAAATTAATAATGCCATTTGAATCCCCACTCCAAATACTAAAAAACAGTGTCAACTTGTTTCTTTTTAAATCACGTGTCTAGAGATTTCTTGCAGTCTCAACTTAAATAGGACACCCTGTATATTCTAATTTTTCGAAATTCATGTGCGATTGTACTTTGTCTCAATATGTGTTTCATCTGTAGCTGTAAATAAACAAGGATCTGTGCCAAATAAACAAGAATACATGTATGTATACCTAAAGTCATTAGACTGTTAAAGTGACGTACTTATAGCGTTATGCAAGCCATAAACATATCGCTTGCAAAAATGCATGTGTCAGTGTCCGTAGGGACCTCAACATAAACTTGCAGAGACAAGTAACATTTTACTTGATATTTACATTACTTAATATTTTGCAACATTTCTACGTCCACCTATAATTGCTTTGACGCATTATACAGTATGGCGTTGTGGAGAGGGGATAGAATGAGAAAAAGGAAGGAAAAAGGTAGGGTTTTCGTTTTGTCCTGGGCCTGCCTTAGACGTTGGGATATTGAAAGGAAGGTTAAAGGCAGTATATACATGGACTGGGTAGTTAGAGTGAGTACTTTCGAGAAAGCTTCTATTTTTCGTATGTCCCTCTAGTGGTAAGAACAGGAGGGCCGCCCCAACAGCATTAATACTACTGAATTTCTTCCCGTGACGATTTCATTACTTCTCGAAACTCCTTTTCAATTTTTCGATTCCTCTTTATTGATTAATGTGGTCTTATATTGTCCATAAATTCTTTATTAGGTTCTATGTTTATGCAGTAGCATTTTATATTTTAAAAATCTTAATGGTAGCATTTTTAGTTTGTTTCGTATTATTGGGTTTGACTGAAAACATTTCGTCAAGTGTAGTACGTTGAACGATTTATTATGACTAATAAGAGAAGTACAATAAAAAAATAAATTAAACGTTTTTAGATACTGCCAAGTTGTGAATTTCACCTAACATAAAAACTTGCACAGCATCTATTTCTTTCTTATGTTTTAGCCACTTGAATATAATAACCAATGTATTTTCAACATCGCTGTGCGTTGGAATACTGCATGAGCTAGTATTGCACCTAGAGATGAGATCAAATTCAATATGTACTTACGAATCCAAGTAAATTTCAATAGCCATGCTTCGTCCCATGGATGTCGAATACTATTCAGAAGCAATAATGTTTTAACAAATATACTTCAAATATATTCATTCTATACAAATCGATATCGAATCTTGAAATGAGTATTTGTAGGTTTCGAGAAAGTACTTAAAAGTACTTCGATATTATGATGAATCAAACTTTTTATAAGTAGTACCCGAACCTTGGAAATCAGACTTCTGTTACAGATTTTTAATAACGTATTCAATATACATAATGCTTATAATTGAATTTTATTTGTTGGTGTACGTTATATGTATATGTAGATGTAAAATTTAATTCTGCATTACAAAGTAACGTAATTACTTTTACAAGTAAGCAGAAAGAATAATTAGGAAGATCAGAGAATTTCTGGCATAATATTCATAAAAGTTTCGAATATATTCGATTAAAATTCGAGTATGCTTGAGGTACTACTTCTTTTCGTTAAAGTACTTATATGTGGTTCGAATCTACCTCGCAAAGATTTGCATATATTTGAAAGTATTATTTCTTTGTGTCAACGTACTTATTATGTGTTCGAACTTATTTCATAGAGATTCGAATATATTTGCAATATACTTGATCCCATCCCTAATTGCAGCCCATCGTATGTTCATTGGTGTATTAAGATTAGCGCATGTTAATTTTTCTGATACATCGCACAATATATAAACAATCATTTAATTCAAGTCATTATAATCAGCAAATTGTATACTTCAATACACGTACGTAAACTGTCGTAAAGTTGTATTGTTGGTTTACGTATATTTTTTTAATAAAAAAGTGAAAAAAGCAATAATTTTTTAAGAATCTGTCCAATTTTAAATAATGAACGGCTTGGTGTTCTCAAATTAGTCGTAACTCTCATATCGTTTTTATATTTGAGATTTAAAGGTATGTGTAGACGTTTCTAATTGACTTTAAATTGTGGTTTTCCATAGTCTCATATTTAAAGTTTTGTATAACATGAGTATTTCATTCATATTTATCAGGCAACATTTTAAAGCATAGATGTCGCATTATCATTCCGATATTACGCCCTTGCTTCCTTCAGTTCATTTGTTAACAGCTTAATCTAAGTTGCAGACAATAGCAATGCAGAAGAAGTAAATTCATACAATTTTCTTTACATATGTCCACAATGGGATATAAAGCAGCTGCAGTTACTTGCAATATCCATTATGTATTTGGTAAATACACTCACTGAAAGTACAACGCACCGTTGGTTTCAAAGATTTCATAGCGGTAATAAAGATCTCGAAGGAAAAGAAGATCGAGGACGACCTTTCGCCATTAATAGTGACAAATCAAAAGATTTATTGAAGATAGTCCGGGCAAAGCAGTTCGAGAACTTGTACAGAAGCTGGGTGTAAGTAAAATGGTAGTCATTATTCACTTAAGAGGGTAGAAAATAAAGAAGCAGTAAAAACCATAATTTATTTTTGACCAAGCTAATAAATTAATAAAACAAATCAAAGTAAGTACTGTTGTATTCAATGTATATTTACAATCATAGGCCATTGAAGAATAAACATCATAAGAGAGAGTCGTCTAAATCGAGATATCTTAAAATTTGTTTTTTGTTATCGAATATAAAATGAGATCTACTATCAAACGTATGAAATAAATAGAAAATGAAGAATATATATAAAAATTCATTAATTATACTGTGGTTTATATATGTAATAATCATTCTACAAAATTAAGTCATATTGGTGTAAGTTTTTATCAATTTGTGTACTAACATTACAATTTAACAAGGTGATTTGATTTTGTAATTTTGTATTTTTATAAAAATCCATTTGTTATACAACATTTCACAATTATTTTATGTACATTTGATAATTACCATAAAGATTAAGCCGACATTTTCATGTAAAAGTTATATTTTGAATACGTAGTCATTTTTTGGACAGAGTTGTGCATATTTTATTCGAATAAATTATTTGAATAGATTCTTCGAATAATATTTCGAATACCACCTCGAATAAATTACTTGAATAGTTTCCTTGAATAACATCTCGAATGACACCTCAAAAAAATGGTGAAGAAATGTTATTCTAATAAAATGTCTAACTCTGCCTTATAGAGCCGTGAAAATTTTGTTACGTTTTTCGTAATTTTTATTATTTTTTTGCTTCAAGTATGATTCACTGATAATGCTTCCCCGAAGATTAATTGAATAAGATGTTATTCCAAAAATGTATTCAAGATATTAACCGAGTAATACCCAATTCTGATTCCAAAGTACACATAAATAAAAAAAAAGTTTAAGTCTAAGTCCGTAGTCTAATAATGGGGTTTATAATAAATTAATTTGTCTTTAGAAAATGCTAAATAGATACCTTAAATGTTAAATAGATACCTTAAAAATCAATCTTCAGTTTGTAATATTAACTTGCATAAAAATTAGTATTCAATGAGAAATAGAACATAAAAAATCATGTGTAATGTAATTTTAGTAAATCTCTATATTCATTTATTTATATTCTCATGATTCATGAAATGTTTTGATTTTTTGCACAATATTTTCAGGGTGTATGAGTTGGTCTTTAAGAAAGGTGTGTAGAAACAGTTTATAATTTATCTAATAATCTGTTATAGGCTACTCGAAGGGCATTAATCACTGTAAGATCATATAGAAAGGAATTTTAATAGATTTCACGAATTTGAATAGAAATAGTAAAAGTTCATTAAGGAGTAAAAACATCCATGGCTAATATTATTTAGTTACAAATAATTTAAAGCTTTAAATATTTAACAGAGAGTTCTTTCTAGGAAAGCACAAAATAATTATAAACGTTACCCATTTATTTTCCACACCCACTAATAAACTATCTTCTAACTCTGCTTACCGCATGAATCACCACTTTATGAAGCCAGCAAACATAAAAAAATCATCAACCATAACTCTGTATTTTATTATTAAGGAATAAAGAAATCTTTGGAAAATCTTATCTAGTTACACATAATTTAAAACTTGAAATATTTAAAAGAAGAAATCTTTCTAAGAAAACACCAAAATAATTATAAACAATAACAATTTATTTTCCACATACACTAACGAACTATCTTCTAACTCAACTTACCCTGTGAATCACCATTTTACGAAGCCAGCAAACATAAAAAAAATTCATCAGCCATAACTGTATTTTTCAATTAACCATCAATTCCACCGAGCTCCCGGAAAATTTCTCTCTATTACCATCCACAACCTTCATACTTTTTTTTCTCGTGGCCAATATGTTTGTATTATCAAGAAATAAAGAGTCGGTGGCCAACTCATCACAAAGTTAGAAATAACGTTATCCTCCCTGGAGGATTTAGCGAAGAGATCGGGAAAGTTTGATCGAATTTCTGGCGGGAAACTGCAAAATGAGTTTCTGGGCGGGCTGATTATTATCGGGCAAAAGCATAACTGAAAATATCGCGTGCTTCCGTTGGACCGCTCTGGGTCAGTTGTTGCAACTACAACGGCCACCTGATAGAACTACCGGAGAATGTATCCCGATACCGGATGAAAGAAGCTTTAGCCGGGCCGCCACCGGGTATTGATCCTTTTTACCGGAACGTCGGACGGCATAAGTCGTTCTTTCGTAGAAAAGTCTTTGAGAAAAATATCGTGATCGGGAGTGACGAGAAAGAGCTGTGGCTCGGATTTGTTGAGAAGTTGTTCTAGCCAGGATTTCACGATAAATAGGGGAATAATATAAAGGAAAATGTTATATTTGGTTAATTTGAAGGAAATTTATAAATCTTATTGGTAATTTTGGATGGAAAAGATTTTGGATGAATTGGAACCTCGTAATAAAAATAATATTTTAAACGTCATGTATTTTACCAGCAAAAAAATTAAGAAGTGGAAAATTTGTTCTTTGAAAATAATAACAAGTCCTCTAATTAATTGGTCTTTCGTTTTGTCTTGAGGTCGTAAATGTGAGAGGAGAATGAATGAGAATTTAACATGTAAGTTACTTAATTAACTATTTTTGGAAAAGTTGCCTAAAAACAAAAAGTGGTTGCATATTACAATTTTCTTTTTTAATAGTATGTTGTAACATATGAAATATCCGCCTTGAATGGGTGAAATAAATGTTTTTTTCCTTTCCATTAATAAATCTCTATTATTATTAAAATATGTGAAATTTAAATTGCAGCATTTTTGCCAATAAGTTATAATTATCTTAATCCAATTCTTCATCAAATTAGATAATATGTTTTTTGATTACTTCTTAGTTTACAAATGTTTTTTCTTTAACAGACTATTCAGCTATCGAAAAAAATGATAATTTTTTGGAAGTAAATCAATTGACTAATGTAATTGAATTTAAAGTTATCTAAGTTTGTATTTTTATATTTAGTTTCGTATTTTAATTCATTTTAATATATAAAAAAATATATTCATAGTATTATTTCGAGAAAAATACTGCAAGAGGATCCAATATTATTTCAAACTAAAACATATCAAATAAAAAGGGTGAATCTGTAAGTTCAATTTTTCATAAAATATAAAATACAAAAGCAATAGCTTTCTTAGTGTAAAGCGTTGAAAGAATGGAAGGCTGTCAAAAGAACATTGCATATGTTCTGACCTAATAAGTAGTAAAGAATATTTTTGTTGTTACTTACAACACTTATAGGTAATAATTAATTTAAGATAATTCAATTGAGATATAACAATGCATGTGAGTTACAAAGAATTTAAAAATTCAAAGTTCCGTATTGATTAGCCTTAAAATGATTTTTTTATTAAGATAGTCCTTTTCTCCGGTAGGGATACATTTTGTACCGTTTTTAAGCTTGACAATGTTGCAGATGGTGTCCAAAAAAGAGTCAAGTTTAAACATTAAAAACGAAGGTTGGAATGGGTGGCACTTTGCAGGGTGCAAGTTGGAAGTTCTGTTTTCTCTTCCCGATACTCCCAACGCTGCAACGTTGCGCCATCGTCTTAAAATATGCATTTTGCAGTGCACGAACCGAGAAACAGAGCGTTGTTTTCTTTCTTTAAAAAAAGAACGTGAATTTTACGTTAAGAATATATAAGGGCTACCATTACATTTTCCAGCATAAAATAATCCATAAATTTTTCCAAAAAATTCTCAAAACCCAAAGAATAAAGTAAAATGCTTTTAAAATAATCCAGATTACCCAAGAGCAAGCCCGAAAATAATTTTACGATTCTGCATTCTAAACTGAAAGTTTTCTTTATACTGTTTCCATTTAAAAATCAATTCATCTCGCAAAGTGCTGGCTTTAGAGACGAAAATTCAAGGGAAAGGCGATCTTATTTCCTTCTAGGATGTTGCCATACCTTGTAAGCAGCAGTTGAATACGCTTACAAAATCCAATACATGCAAGTATATATACATGAAAATAAACAGAAAAAATGTAAATCATTTAACACAATCCTTTAATTATTGAGAAATTACTAAAAACTTTAAAAATTAGTATTTGCTTTAGAACTGTGGACAATAAAGAATTCATTTAACAATTTTACGATAAAAATCTCACCAATTATATCAAGTAAAATTAAATTTTCTTCTGGCTTATCGCAGCTCTAACTAACTTTAACGTTCGTAGTATTTGCACTTATATTGCATACTGTAAATAATTTCACACATTAGATTCAGATTTTGGGCAGAGTTCTTGGATTTTTTTATTTATTTCAAAAGATCATGGAAACAGGAATAAAATGTTTAACTCATTATTTTCTTCTAAATCTTTCAAGTAACTTTTACAGAGTTTAGGTCAATTTTTTACATAAATTGCACATATATGTACCTTAATATGTGTTTTTACTTATAGGGCGTACACCATAAAATTTATATGATCTGGTCCATCTTTCACGGTTTATACGAACATAACAAGTGCCTAACGTTTATGAACAGAAGTGATCAACCTGTCGTTTTCATTTAATAGTTTTATAATTAACGCCTCAACAATATTTCTATTTACCCGCTAATTGAATCGCTTTTTAATCAAAACTTTCTTCTAGGTACGAAATTGAATATTAAAGTAAACACTTTTACATTACTTATTGTGCATCAAAAACCATACATAATATTTTCTTGCTTAAAATATCGAAAAAAATATTTGGTAATCATAAAAAAAAGTTAAATTTGCTTATGCACAATATGTTCTGTGATTTAACGAATGTTACTATTTCAAGTAACTGCATTTTAGTCGTAATTCATCAAGTAATAAAAATACTTGATCAGATTATAAAATTCCGTTCATTTTGCATATGTGACATAAAGTCAATACTTAAACAATTCATTTGTTTTTCTTCTTTTCCAAACTTAAACCAGATTGAAGTTTTCTTTTTCACCCAACGCCTCAAATATTACATACACATATAAATAAAACAGCACTGTTGGTTCGCATACATTACTAAGAGAAAGTATGGAAGCACTATGGTTCTTAAAAAATAGGCCAGTAGAGGAAAATAAACAAAACATTGCCAAATACTTTGCACAGCTAAGTTGGCAATCGAGACAACACAGGGGCGAGAGAAACTAGTGCTTGTGTTCCTCCGTGTGTTTCCTTCCCTTCTTTGTTTCTTAACATTTCGACCAATGATGCAATTACGTGTGACCTATCTTTATAATTGTGTCAGACAAGATGGGAATCTATCCAATCAGACCCGCATTCCCTCTGGCTGCCAACTTACCAGCAGTGCGCAGTACATGTATAAGTAATATTATTATATACGATATGAAATTGAGGCAAGGAAATACAGTACAGTGGATTCAAGTTTAATACCATCTCCGTGTATTAATTCCTATTAATAATCTTTACGTGGGAGATCGGATGTAGACAAAATATCGTCTGACTCGCTAATATTAACCCTTTAACTGCGGACGACGAGTTAACTCGTCCTACAAATTATCAATCTTTTAGAAGCAATACTTTATTCTGACTAAGGAGATTTTGACTAAGAGATTTCTCGGTTAACAGGTTAAATTTGTAGAACTAACAATATCAAATATTGTGTATTCTTGTGAATATGCGCAGTGTCCTGAATCAAGATATGAACAAAAATGGCAATTTATCTATAGAATGCCAAAAATGTTAACGTTAGTTTGAAAGAATTATTTCTCTTTACAAGAATTAGTTTAATTCTCTATTAGTTTAACTAGTATTAAAACGCAAAAATATAATTATAACTGCAAAGTAGGCAAATAAATAGTTAATTTATAATACTGAGCATACCATTACCTGTAGCTATTAATCAGAAACTTTGTATATCATCGCTTAATTTATGTTACGACAAAGGAACGTAATACCTTGAGAAATCCTAACGCTTCCAAACTTTCTGTTGCATTTCTAACGTTAAAATTGTGATTTTTCGAATCTACGCGTCAAAACCTACCTGAATATGTAATAATACTTCAATGACTTTTGGCTCCTGGAGTGAAAGTGTAGAATTCCATCGATTCCTGGAAATGCGTAATGCAGATTGCGGCAGGCGCCGCACGTACGGATCTTCTCTCTGATCTTGTGTATTCGCAGGGTAGCCTTTTTGAACGGGAGGACCATCCTCCTCCCTGGAGGGTGGCTTACCAGCACGTGAACACCGGTCGGCCTCAGCACGTACGAAACATTCGACTACGAGCGCAATGAGCGGGATAGGACGATTGAATTTTGCTCGGGGGCCGTGCCTTCGCTATAGGATTAGACTTTAAGCCAGCACTTGCACGTATTCGTTTATTGGAGATTCAATTTGCCCCATCAAAGGCTCCCGATGTATTTTTTCTCCTTGCTGATTTTAATACGATACAGACAACCTCAAATAAATCAGGATGGTTTGAGCAATAGAAGGCACCGAATATTATGTTTCATTTTATTTTAGAGAAATTGTTTAATGATTAGCAGTGATCAGATATTGTTGTTGGCGAAAAGTATTTGGCCAAACAAAGTAATGTAAACGTAGCTAAAAACAATAAGGTTCTTGTGATACAAAGTGCTATTGTATAACTATGAAACGTAATAGAGAATTTATAGACAATGCGAAGCAAAATTAGTTAATAAAGGTGCTCTCAAAAGTGAAAATTAGCTTCGAGAAATAAAATTATTCTGGTAGAGAAATTCCATTTATCCATTTTAGAAATCTCGTAGTATCAATGCTACTACACGTAAAAGTAATCACATGTGAACGTAGAAATATTAAAAAATATTAGGTAATATAAATATGAAGTACAGTATCGTTTATCTTTTTGTAAATTTACCTTGCCCACTGTCTTCTTTTTAATAATAAAAATATTTTTGTTCTTTTCCTTTCCTTATTTATCTCATATTAGACCTATTTAATTTTTCTATTTGTTTCTTTATTTATGAAACAGCATTTCGCACCTCAAAAACTTTAGTATTTTTAGTTCCACATTCTCACGTTTGACCAAAAACTTGTTGCCAATGGTAGTAGTAACTACGAAATTGGAATTGTTAATATCTTGGCCGTAATAATTATATCACAATAACCTTATACAGCTAATTGAATCGCGTTATGCATAAAATAATCAGCCTGTTCAAAAACAACATCGAGAAAAATTACTTTAATATCTCTCGTTTTTCCCTTATTTAAAATTATCAATGATCACATTGATAATTCGCTGCTCCAAAACATAGTAAATATAAATGATGGCCCCCGCACTTTACGCAATCCTCCTTGTCTTTCTTGTTAACTTTTTTTAGAAGTAACATTAAATATAGTGATCTTATAACAAGCATTTGTAATCATGCTAATGCTTACTCGAAAAGATTAAACTTTTTTGCTGTATCCAATAAAGCCTTTAGAGGTCTGTCCTTAAATTTTGCTAGTAATCTAAAGAAGTCAATTATTGCTACTTATTTATGTTGAAGGGTTATATTAAATAACTGACTCGTGTGGAATAAAGTGGGTAAATAATTATATTTAATACGGTGGAAGAAGTATCGGTGATGTTCACAAGATGGGCGCACGGTTAGAAATAGTCGCCTACAAAACGTGGCGACAGTTTGTACATTCATACCTGGGGTGTTCGCAGGCATCCCCAAACCCTAATTAGCCGACGTTCCATGGTCAAGCTCTAAAAGAACTCGCTTCTACCAATATTTTAAGATGTGGAGTTTTCTACGCATTACAACGAAATGTTTGACTTCAAAAATTTATAATTTTCACTCTTTTGTATACATACATTTGTATATACTAGGTATTATATGCACATTTATTTTTTGTAAAGTAAATGTCTAATGGAGCTTAATAACTCTACGTTAATATGTTACGTCTAAAAATGTTGTAATATGTTTGTGTACTACTGCTATAAACAAAATTATAAAAAATGATTTCGGGTACAATATTATGTAGTTGCTATAAAAAAAACCCACACCTAATATGAACTTAATATAAATTTTAACCGTATAAACATTAAAAACTATATGGTAAAACAGTAAGAAAAGAAGAGAAATTTATTTTCATAGGTAAAAAGTAACTGAACCGTATAAACGTTAAAACCTATAGTAAAACAATAAAAAAGTTTTACTTTCGTCAATAAAAAATAACATCTTCATCATCTGCAGTTTTAAAGTTTACCTTCATATTCGATCCATCAATATCATTCAATTTATTGTAAGATGGTGGATCTAGCTCTTTTATCAAGATTGTAATAAGATATGATTAATAATTATTCTAGTTAGACTAATTACTTTTTATTAACAACAAACAACTTCGAACATTTTCCGCCACTAAGTTCTTCTAAATGCTCCAATCGTCATGTAAACCTTTGAGAAGTGTTTCCCTTTTGCAGAAGAAGAAAACAGTTCTTTGAAATTCACATATTTTGTATTTAGTATACTTAAAAGGGTACAAGAAATTTTCTCGAAACTTTCAGAAAATGGGTTGATCCTTCTTTTTATAGTAATGCGTTAAAGTTTACAAAATCCAAGTATGGTCACATACAAAATTTTTAATTTTTGTGGACTGGTTCCTCTTTGCATAATGCGATTTAATTACTTCCTTGTTTTAAAACTTTTTTACCACTTATGTTGTACTGCTATTAATTATTCATTGCTTTAGTAGTGTACCATGCACACAATATTGAGGAAGTATACCGTATATGTAGCCTGAATTTTACTCCTCAATGTTAAGTTTATATTAGACATAATAACAAAAACTACTTACATAATTAATATCTTGATTCATTAATTTAATGTTGACATACTGAAATATTTCAGATAATGTTTTATTTATACTAAATGTGATAGAAAGTATATGAATGAATAATATTTTATTTAAACAATCAACAAAATTTTTGTTTGTTAATAGAACCATTAGTAGAAGAATTGTCAGTAGAAGGCTACTATGAAACTTTAGCTTTTTACTGCATTCGAATCTAAATCCCTGATCCGCACTGAGATCAAAAGATATGATTGTACAAAAGTATTATTTTCGCTACATATTTCAGTCCCAATAATGGTTTCTCTGATCCGTGATAAGTTCGACCACTCAGAAAAACTAGTCGCATACTAGTGATATCAGCATCAGGTAAAGCTGACAACTTTACATTTATTAATTTTTAACTTGATGATTTAGGAATTCAACATTTAACATTATAACTGTATTTAAGAGTATTAGTAACTAAAAATGTAACGATGGAAAATTAGACAGATATTTCTTGTCCGAACGAAAATAGGAGAAAGTTAAGCAAAACGGGGAAGTCCCACAAAATGAGACACAATTTCATAAATTTTGCACTACCTTGTTTTATCCAACTTTGCCCTACATAACATGAATTATGCAATCTAAACACATCGCCGGAAGAACACGATGTAGTTTCAATTGCGACAATCGCTTGTGGTTTCACTATTGAGAAATGATTGTTGAATATTGTTGATAAGAGACACTTCAATGCAGCTTGGGTTGGACTGTATTAAATATTCGATCGACGTTAGGCAGCCAGCAATGATACCATGAATTTTCGTTAGTATGTATCTCTAGTGATATCACTAGCATGCGATGAACTCTTCTGATTGAAGGAACTGTCACAGAAATCATTATGGCGGTCAAAATACAGTAGACGTACTCGATCATCGAAATTATATGGCAGGCAAATGTGTTCGGATAACGGAATTTTCGAATAAAAGAATGGTAGTTTTTCTTACACTAAATTTCATACATATTTTTATACTACCAAACATGGTACAGACAATGATATAATATAGCATAACAATAATAATATAGAATAGATAATATAAAGAAATAATAATAATACAAATAAAATTCTGCCAATTTTTAACATTTTTGGGATTCATTAACATGCAACGAATTAACATTCACTAGATAATTGTCAATTGATTGCTCGTTGTTTTTTATATCAATAACTGTTGATTTATCAATATTATATGCTTGTGCTAAGTTTGTTGAACACTCGGCATATTTCAATTTCTTAATAATTTCACGTTTTGTTTCAACTGATATCTGCTTCGGTTTTGATGATATTATTATAGTTTTAAATGCTTCTCTATTGTGAAGAGATTTTGTTTCCATCGTTAGTTTAAAGTACGGATGAACTAATTGTTAACACAGAGTACGGATAATAGAACATTCCGATAATTGATCACTCGGATAATAAAGATTCGGATAATGGGTGTTCCAATAATCGAGATTATACTGTATTTTCATATACACGGTATTTCTTTATTTTTAATTATCTTTAACAATGCAATTAATTGGCATATATTTAATTTACAATATTAATTCACAATAATTAAACAATTATCTGTATGAAATTAAAACACAGTAGGAATCACAAATAAGTCTAAAAGCGAGTATTCATGCTCTACAAACTTTTCAGAGAAACGTCTAATTGAAACCTGTTTACATCATAACAATCGAAGTTGTACTATATATTAAGCAACAAGATAATTCACCTACAATAGATATATTATTTTTAAAAAAAGTGGCGTATATTATTTTTAAAAAAAGTGGCGGATATTATTTAATACAATTATATTATATAAGTTATATCTACATTTTATAATATGTAAGTGTAAATAATTACTTTCTTCATTGACAACCGATGAATGATAAGTAATTGCTATACATTTTCGGATTAACCAGCCATTTGTTTATCCGGTCCCATAAAATCCGGATGAGCGTGATTTTGCATAAGCATAACCTCCGATACTGTGCATTACCAACGTTAAAATTGTGATTTTTTACATCTACGTATCACAATCCGCTAAATTGAAAAAAGATACATCAAAATTTTGTGACCCCCAGAACGAAAGTTTAACTCGATAAACTCATAATATGGCTAACGCAAGTCACGGAATGAAAGGGAGGAGAAATAAAAATGGGCAAAAAGAAAGAAACATGGTAAACATGTGTAAAGAAGGAAACATCGATAACTCTGGGGAGTTGAGAACTAATTAAAAGATTCGCGACAGAGAACGTGACGCGAAAACGTGCGCCGGTTAATTCGCGGTATACGCGTGCTCGATATTGAATTAATAACGTGGATCAACTTGAGCGTTTCCAGCAAGGCCGTTAAAAGCAAGCTACATACATAGCTGCGCGATCAAACTTTCATTCGCGATTAATGGCCCCGAATTCGCCAGGCCCCCGACATTATATTAGCCTCTTTGGAAAGCTACAACGTACAGGTGGTGTACGCCTAGCAGCACGTAAAACGTTCCGCGTTATCGAGTTACCTAGACGAGACGACACCCTTCCTACTTTCTCTAGATGGATGCGGATTCTCTACAGGGTGTGTAAAGATATTTTCGTCGCTAATATTGGTTATTGATGTACAGTGTTGTGCAAAAGTCTTCGGTCACTTAAGTTACTAACTTTATAGTTGCAATGAATTTATTTCAGCGATAAATTTACAAGGCAACTTTGTTGAGATTTTATTTCTTTCTAGCTAAATATTGCGAATGCTATCTACGATTTTATTCCTTAAATTTTATTAATAAAGTTTATTTATTGCAAGCTACAGTTATATATTTGTTTCTATTAAAATTCTTGTAACTTTATTAGACTAATTTCTAACCCTTTAAGTACCAAACATTTTTGTCACGTGAGAAACACATTGTGTATAAAACTTATTTAATCATGTTCTAAATTGAATTGGAAATTTGAAATAAACAAGATGCACTTCTTCTGCATTCCTAAAAAAAAAAATCAATATTGAAACTTGCAACTAGTTTTACTAAACAAAGAGACATGTTATAGTTTATGTTCACTGAAACAAAACATAATGTTAGATATATGCAACATGTAGTGCGAAAGTGCTAAATGTTTGTATACATGTTTATGCACTTTTCATTAACTGATGTCTTTTCTTACTATTAATATTGTGTGAATTTCATTTCAAAACTTTCCCTAATTGATGTTAAAAACATTCATTTAAATACCTCTTACAAGTTCCGTAAACATGATTCCAAAGTGGAATCTACTTTTTAGAAACTTTAGATGGTGCAAATTTCTTAAAAGGTTTCTACTTTAGAGAATTAAGGGGGCGATGTTTTTCTATTTCCTAAGAACGTAGAATGTGTAGAACATATTTGTAAAATTTTATCGAAAAAAAGCTTATAAGACTCACGAAGTTGAAAAACTTTAAATCCACCAATGTATTAGATAAAAAAATTGATATTTTTAAGTTTAAGTACGTTTTTCTTTAGATAATATTTTCTAAATTGGTCAGTATAATGTTTCTAAAAGTACTGATCAATTTGATTTGATTTTTGATGCCATTGAAGAAATTAATTTTTTGAGTAAATTTAAAAAATTTAGAAATAAATAGTTTTATATTCGAGGCTACCAAAAAATTTACATAAGACTGAAATTTATTCCTTTAAGAGGCGCCATCAAACAAATAGGTTCAGTATTCTAAGAAATTCACTTGATTTAATCATTTTAACCCACTTTTCGAGGAGTAGCAGTGCACGCTCAGCAAGCATGTTTTCATTTCATTTTATACATCAATTCTTTTACTACAAAAATTATAAAATATTGTTAACTATAATTAATTAATAGAAAATCTGGTTCATAGTTTTCTTAAAGAAAATTTCTAAAGTTCATTTTTTGAAAATGCTAAAATACTATCTCCGGCAAAAAGTATTTCATCAAACAGGATAATATGAAACTAACTAAAAATATTAATTATAAGGTTTCTACATACGCATTTCTACTGTAGAAATAAAAAAGCACACTTGTACGCACAAAGGAATTTAACACGACATGAATAAAAAAGGAAAAATAATAAGAATTTTCAAAAAAATTATAAAAAAGAGAAGAGCGAGCAAAGTAACTCAGTGATATAAATTTATAAAGATAAGCAACAATGTAGTTAATATTTACATTACCTAATATTTAACAATATTTATACGGTTACGTATAAATAATTGTATAAATAAGTGCTTTGGCGTATTGTTACATTAATACTACGAGATTTTCGCAATCCAAAGATCAAATTTTTCTCGCAAAGACTTTATTACTTGTCGAAGCTTCCTTTTATTTTTATACTTCTTTTCATTAATTAATTTTGCTCCGTATCGTCTATAAATTCTTTATTTGCATCTATTTGCATCTCGAAAACTTTGGCGTGTTTAGTTGATTACATATCATTCTATTCAATAAAAACCTTTTTGCCAGGTGTAGTAGAAAAACTCCATTAAGCCCAACCAATATTTGTTACATTACAACTTTTTGTATCATAGTATATCCTTTACGTTACGTGTTTTGTATTATCTATCATACATTCTGTATAGTCTACAACTGTAGAAGACTCCTAAATCCAGAGTCTCTCTGTCGCGAGCTGGCACGAGTCTCCTTGTAAGTAGCTTTAGCACACGCGACGAGTGTAGATCAAAGATCCCAGCTGCGAGCAGCCTTACAAGCACCTTAATGATTAAAACACAGGCTACCGCTTGTCTTCGTTCGTAGAAGCTTCCTTTCGCAGAACAGAGATGCACAGTTTGCCGCTGTAGGCCTTCACCTATCCCAGACGAAGCAGGGATAGTAACGAAACGGGACTCGGTCGCCTCCTGTGACCTCTCATCGGAAAGAGGGACCACCCTACCGATACACGGCAGATCAGAGGAAGCCCGGCCATGCGGCATCGTTCGTAATCTGTATCACGTCCTTCTCCTTCCACCGACTATCCACTTCTCTCGCTTCGCTCTTCGTCTTTCCAAAATCGATTTCGGTCGGTGCGGGGCCGCGCCCACCTCGACATACCGAGTTCGACTGGAACTGACTCTCTGAGGGGGGAGAAGGATGAAATGAGGGAAACAGAGGCAGGGAACACACAGGCAACGGGAGGGAAACACCGGCTGAGAGGGTGAGTTAGCCTCATTTAACCGAGAAGCCTCCCGCCACGTCGTGCGTACGATACTCCCGCCCTTCCTTCCTCCTCTTTGCCATTCTCGTGGTTCCTCTGCCCGCGATTCGCTTCCCCATAGCCTTTTCCTGGGATGTGGATACGGACTTCGCTTGGAAAACGCGCAAGAATCTACGAGAGACCTACTTACGTACACGAGAACATCGGGAAATAATTCTTCTCGAAGAGAAAGGCGAGACTTCGCGAGAACAGATTGGCAGAATTGTGGCATGATTGTGAGTTTCGACGCTCCCCCTTTAAGGAGAAACGTACATGCTTCTCGTGGGGAATTCTGTTTCTTCGAAAGCAATCTTTGAAGATGGAAATAGTGGTATTTTTTCCTTTCTTTGAAACTAAAAAAGGATTATCAGGAATTTTTATAGGGTTACTCAATAGGATGCAACGGTTTTTGAAAGTTTATTGCGAGAAAATGAAGTAATTATAAAGAAAAGTCGTTTGGTATTTTTATTAATTTAATCATTAAAAGATATCTGTGAAGATAATAAGAAGAGGGAGTGCGATTAGAATTTTAATTATTAGACCATATTAAATAAAAGTTATGAAATTACTGCTTTCAGTTGCTGATTGGCTGTAAGTATTATTCATCTTTAAAATTTCAGTAATATCATAAGAAACATGTTAACAATGTAAACATAATGCCGGCATTGGTCTATTATGTTTATTATTTTATATAGTGATTGTGCTTTATTTTCTATATCCTCATTACCATGCTGATTTCAGTCGCAACGAATAGAGTTTATCTAATTGCATCGGTCATATGATTTTAAGTAATTCTACGAAAAGGTCTTTATCTTTTCTATCTATTTATTTTCTCATAATACATTTTTAGAACTCAGCATATGCTATTGAATAACTCTGTAGATAGGAATTTTTTTAAATACAGCAAAGTGGAATACTTCGTAAGATCGTTGAGAGTCTTTTTCAATTTTTTCTAATTAAATTTCCATAACGAAGCTTCGTAGTTTCTGATGAACGTTTGCGCTCGGGAGCCAGTATTTTGAAGTCAGAGTACATTTAATTAAGGGTCCTTATTTTACATGTTCTATAGAATTAACTTTTTTTAAGCGAACACGAAGCTTCTGATAATTTTACTAGGTTTTTAATAAAGAACCGGCGAGTATTTTATAGCAGTCGTTAATTTCAAATACAAAAAGCGAAAATTACCTTTTACAATTGTTATCGTTGTATCGAAATTTTATGTTCCTCTCATAAAGAATGATAATTCCTTTTATGAGGAGAATATTAATATCTGTCCTTTTGTTAGCAAACTTCTTGGTACGTTGATCGGTGACGTACGTTCCAGAAGAACTTAGGAACAAAGCAAGGGAAGAAAGTAGAAATTTCTTGAAATGCCAACTAAAAGTTGCAGCAAGTTGTACGAGGTGAAGGATTTGCTTAATTCTCGAAATGGAAACTTCTGTTACTTCGTAGTAAAACATTCGCTTCGACTAATTAGTTTTCTTATTCGACCGGGCTACTGTGTTTTGTATTTCAAAAGTATACGAAATTGTAACTCGTTCCACAAAGAATGAGCCGCATTTATTTTAAAGTAATACCACAAGTATTCCGAGAACTAAAGATTATTAAATTCTTCTTATTTTTGTTGCTTTTAGTCCTAAAACAAATTGCATTCTATTGAACGAAACGATAAATTCGCCGCTATCGATAGCACGAAATTCGTTGACGAATACGTTGACTGCCCCGTCATCCATATTCGGTTGACAGTTTTATTTGTTCGATTGTGCACGACGTTTATAAATGCTTCGAGTAAAATCTGAGATTTAAGAAGGCTTCAAAATCATTGTATAAAATGCTGTGAAATATTTTAAAAACAATCGCACATTCAGAAAGTATATTGTCTATTAATCTCTTGAGGAATATTAGCAAATACAGTGGCTACAAAAAGTATTTATACACACCTACCTTTTTTCAATTAGACATTTTCTAATCAGCTTCTATATTTTAATCCTATTACAACAAATTTTTATTGTCACATAAGACCACTATTAAACGATGAGTTTAGCTTACTTTGTTAGTCAGTTAAACCTAATTACATAATACCTAAGTAACAGAGTAAATACAACTCAGTGCAAACAGTTTTTGTAGCCACTGTATGTATTCGTTTAGTTTTACCTGATATTCAACATAATAATATTAGTACTCAATAGCCATATATGTGTAAATTATAGTTTCCAAATATTTTATAGTTTTTATACTATTATTTTTATATATTGTTTGTTGTAACATATTTTAAATAAATACACTTCAAACAACAAATAATTTTCTTGGCTTTCAAAATTCGTCTCTCAGAAAATTAAACTACTATTATATGTACAAATTAATATGATATCTCTTTTTACAGAATTCTATGTTTGTATATCAGAAAGGAGACAATCACAATTTCAATATTTCTTATGACTATTTTGCACTTATTAGGTGATTAACAAAATTTTCTTTAGATACAGGTGACATTTCTGAATTGATAAAATAATTCGAAATTCACAGATAAAGGTACCAAATTAATTTGTACAACCTAATCATTTTTCATATTTCTTTTTTTCATTTCTTAACGTTACGTACAAGTTCTCCTTAAACTAAAAGTTATTTGGAATTCACTAATTTCTTTAAGCAGTTAATTTATATATGAGAAATTAAAAAAATTAATGAAAGTAACGTTCAAGGAAAGATTGCTTCTACTAATATTAAGCTATATTAATATTCTTATAATAACATATTTTATATACTCTTATTATGTTTGTGTATTTTTCTATACAAATTTTAATGTACATCTTTAATACACTATTACCGTTAATGTACAAAACCCGACGTAGCATATCTATCATGCTAGACACGATTATTGATTAATGATACAAGATAGGAATTCATGTACGTTAAATAGGTGACATCGGTGAAACACGTGCTAAACGGAATCAATGTATTTCCTATCTCTTCATGAACCTAAAAAAATCCTCGTTTAAATTAGAATTAAAGTTCAAAAGAGTTGAAGAAAAAAATGTCTAATTTTAAGAATAATATATAACGACAGATTTTAATTTTTAATAAAAGCATACATTTTGAGTAAAATACTATATTAGCGTTTTAAAATACGTTTAAATGAAATGGATAAGATATACCTTCAGTTAAGTATCTCTCAAATATTCCAGTAAATATCCACGTTAAATATCAAATTTAAAATAAATTAAATTAATCTATAGATTTTCATTTATATCTTTACACTTAGCTTTGTTAATAAAAAGAAAGAGCTTAACGAAAATGTAACAAATTCATTAAGAAGTCTAATTAAAAATCCACTATCTTGTAAAAATTAATCATTAACATTAAATTAATCTTCTAATCCCACAGGAATCTATAAGTGTCGCCTCCTATTTAGTCCAATAATAATAAAGAATATTATAATATTATAAACTTTTATATCGTTTATTCGCTGCTACAATGACACAATTAAAAAATCACGAGCTTTCAATAAACCAGTTCAAATATATAAAAGAATCACTACAGCTTTGTAAAAACATCACATTAAAATGCCGAATTTGTATAGTAACATATTGAATTAAAGAACAATTATTAAGAACATATACGAATTATAAAACAGCAAATTAAAATTTGCATTATTGTTCCAGCAAATAAGCGATATATGTTTAAAATTCAGTGACAATTGAAAGTGTCTCTACAAGTATTCATCATCTTTTCTCTACAACAATAAGGCTTTCTTTACATTAAAATCTTAGAGCTACTCGTTTATATGGATAGAATCAGAAACTCATTCTAAGCAACATTATCAATATCAAATCAGAATTTTATCGGTGGAAATTAAAGGATTAAGAAATTTGAAGGAGAAAGAGACCCAGTTATTCCAAACAGGTGTCACAGTTTTCACTGTAAAGCGTGGTAAAAGGTTCTCAGAGTAGAGTTTCAAATTCAAAACAGGTGGCAAAGCCCATTCTCGCCGCGAAGTGTCCCTTTAAGGATCGCGCTCGAGGGGTTTCCGTTAAGTAGTGAAGTTTAAAAGAAGCGCGCCGCCCATGGTCTCACTAAACGTACCCTCGTGTGCTTCTATGCATGCGCGCGGGTGTGTATGCAACGATGTGTGTGAAGAGAAAACCACGCAAGTCGCAAGTGCATCCGCATTCGGCAGTAGTGCACACGTAAACCGGCCACTTGCGCGCCTCTCCAGTCACGTACACGTTCCAACGCACATGACTGCCCCGTACTCGCATTTTCGCGAGCCAATGACTGTGAAATCGAGCGTTTTCCCCGGTTTTTTCTCCGTTTCGTCGCAGCCATCCCTTCTTCCGCGGAATCCGCACCCCCCATGACTGGATTCTTCCTAAAAACGTGCTGATCGATAATGAGTTTTAGAATAGAATTATGGAACACTTAAACTGATTTTCAGATATACGTTATTCCTCTTTTTAAAAAATTAATGGTTCTTAAATTAGATTCCTTCAGTGGAATGTAATGGGAATGTAATATTGATGTAATTAGGACACAATTTTATAACGGCTGAGACGGAAGAAGTTTCATAAATTACGCAATAACATCTTAACTCTTATAAATTATTTCAGGTAAATTTGATTCAGATTGAAAATTGGACATTTAATAATTTCTTATTATAATACACAATATACGTGAAATTTACTCTCCTTTTTAGGACATTTTACTTTATTACTTTATCATTAACTTGCGATACAAAATGTATGTTACTTTTCTAACGTTTTTTGTTGCTCGAATTGTAGCCGAAGGTTTTTCTTGAATTTTTTATTATCGTATTGTAAACTATTGAGAATAAGACTTCAAATTCAGTTTCATTTTAATACCTTTTACGTCCACGAAGATAAAACTTAACCATTCCTATGAAGGAGTGTTTCCATTCTTATTATTAATTCCATTACCTAAATTACATTTTTACGAAAATGTTAGATTCTTTTAATTTTTAACTTATTAAACTTTCCTCGTTAAAGAAAGAAATTAAAAAATTCTTTGCTACCCCTTATAATCGATTAAAAACGATTGAAATTTATGAGTACCGTATTAGTTCCACATCCTTCGATTAACTACATCGAACCTATTGCAAGTAGAACCGCCCAGACTTTAATAAACGAAACTCATTACTCGTAAATTAATCTCCGCCGGTTAATGACCCACGTTCCTTTTTCTTTTTCCACATAGGCCACCAGGGTTCACTGCGACAAACTGATCGTTCGAAGATCGAAGCACAGGTCCCGGGGACCCGTTAATAATTCAGTACGCTGGAGGCCGGCTGGACCGTCGATAAATAATGAAACGCGAAAGGTAAGATTCCCTTTTGAGGTGGCGTTTTTCTCTTCGGTTTCGTCCCGATGCAAATATTTACGGAAATGTCGCCGGCCGTTTATTAATAGAGACGAACAGACATAGTCGGACGCGAGGATGAAAGTGCAGGAAGGCTGGGAGGATATTCGTGAAATATAAAAGCGCAAAATACGAAGCGCGAGACGTTGGATAGAACTGAAATGCGATTTCTCAGGCCCCACCGTGGACGTTCCAACAGCCATTGGAATCCTGTACACGAACTCGAAGGCGTACGAGAGCATTGGGGAATTTAAAGTACGTCACCCCCTCGTACGGGGGTTATATTTTCAAGCTCGCTGCGGATCTCGCCGATTTCGCGATACACACGCCTCCGAGAGCTTTCTTTGTAAAATATAGCACGCCATCAAATTGCTCGTAGCAGCCATAGTAGCCCGTATAGCGGCTCGTACACGAGCTGATTCTTATAAAGCGACTGATAGGATTGTCTGCAAGCGGGGATGCATGGAAGAATTGCCCGCGATGAAAACCTTCGGTGGGGTGCGTTATGTGATGGTTATACGTTGCAAAAGGGATTGTTCTCATTTTTTCCATTTGTTTCTTTTATATCGTTTAGCATACGTATCGAGAAGACTTCTGTTATCTGTCTATTCACCTACATTTTTAGTGTATCTTCTTAAGGGATTAATTAATGAAATAGGGGATGATTAAGGAATTTCTAATTTGGAAGGTGCAGGTATTGTGTAGATAGAGTGATTGGCGATTACATCTGTTGGGGGAAAACTGGGATTATAGTTGCTGGTATTATAAGAGTAAGTAGTTTAGGTATCTGTTTCTATATACCACTAGTAAGCTATACCACTGATAACGATATGTGTATTATATCAAATATTTAACTAGGTGAAGGAGAAATTTCTGCAAAAGTGAAATAATTTTAAGATTTCCAGCGACTCGTGAAATTGATTAAATGATAACATTAAGAATGTTACATAATAAATATCATTTCCAACGTAAAAGATTTCAACAACTTTAACTTACTTTAAAATGAAAATATTTCATCAGAATAGCTATTATCTCAGATAATTTGTCTGAATCAATATATTTCTGCTATCGTGATAAAAGTCGATTGTTAAATGTTTTATAATTTGAAAATGGCAAACCAAGGTATCACCCAAAGGTGACATTCATTGTACGATAATTTAAGTTTATTTTAAATTAAAGCTTCTCTAGAGTAATCAAATCTTGAACAAGATCAGAAAAATTATTAAAATTTCATGGTTTCATAGTAGGCAACTGTATTGTGATAATAAACAAAAATATTTAATCAAGTTCGTGAGTCATCTTTATATCTTTAAACTTTTTAAGTACATTAAAACTGAACAATTTAAATGTTTCCAATTTTAGTATTCCATAAATTTGTGTCATACATTATTGACTTAATTTTAATGTCAACACATTGTTCAAATCATTTTAATGTGGAAGAAAAATTGGATGTCTATTACATATCTTGTTATTCAATTATTTAATACGTGAGTTTACTAATATGCATTCATTGAAATACAGCCAACTTTAAAATATGTTGGCTCCTCCATTTAAAAGGTAATTACCTTTCGCAATTGAACGTTTCTTATATAAATGGATGTTTTGAATGCCATCAAATTTCCGAGATAATCGAATCAGCCCTTTTATGACAAACACCCTGTAGACAGGAGAGAAAAAACAGCGGAAAAGGAAGGGAGCGTTTGCTGTAATATTTCAATTTCGCATTAGAGGCACGGATTCTGCCCCCTGACTATTTTCTTGCCTTTGTATTCGCAGTAACAATACGTATAAATTTTCTTCCGTTCGTTGCGTTGTGCAAAGAATAATTACCGTGTAATCTTCGACCGAGTTTATTGGCTACGCTTTAATTGCACTGGCAAACGATGCGTGAAGTTGAACCTTTTCAGAGGATATTCTAGGTATAGACCTTTTTTTTCATTCGAAGCGTAGGCCATTAAAAGAACCAAGTGAAGCATTTTACAATGGTTGCTTCATTTATATTTTCCGTCTCTTGAACTCGTAACGTCGGACTACTAAATTGCATAAAAAGAATTAGGCGATTTCTTAAATTCTTCAATGCCTAAATGCTTAAATTCTTGAATTCATGAAAACATCGAAATGGATCTTTGAATCCTTCAATTCTTGAATACATGAATTCCTAAATCCTAAAATCCTTTAATTCTAGAATTGTGGAACTGTGGATTAATATTAGAAGCTCGAAATCTGGAAATCTTGGAACTTTGACATCATGAAATCTTGATATCTTGGAATCTTGGAAACTTGAAAGCTTAATATCTTAGCATTTTGGAGTTTGGGAGTATCGGAATTTCAGGACTTCGTAATTTTACGCGGAAGCATCCCTATTATGAATTATTTCATTAAAATGTATTTTACATAAATTTATTATACTGTGAAAAATTTCGTGGTTACGTATGAGTTTCTACGCATCGTTTCTTCATTCCTCTTATGGCCTAGATACTCTGCGAAGTATTCCTTTTCTATCGTGTTGCAGTAGTTACAAACGCAGAGTGCTGAGGGAAATCGATTTACGTAGTAGAAAGAATACACAGCTCTATTTGAAAAGAACAAGTGAATTATTGGACCTCGTAGGAAAGGTACGGTCGCAGAAAAAGTTCAACTTCTTGAAAGTTTCAGGCTGAAACTACTTAACTTCTTCTTCCGCCATTTTTCTCTATCTGAGACCGGACAAAGAAATGTTACTTATTTCAAATGACTTATTGCGTTCAGGTAAATAGACTTCTATACTAGATGGTACTACGTGATGACAGTATATCTGTGACGAAACGAGTGCTCAAAATTATCAGTCTGCGTCAACGTGAGGCGTACATCACGGCGGAAGGAAGTCATTTCCAACAATTCGCTTTAAAGCGAAGGGAAGGGCAATATCCGTTCCAAGATCAAGCCTCTATGAATTTCTAGGCGTTCTTCCAATTTTATGTTATAGGCAGAAATCGCTATACAATTTTATTTTCAGTTTTAAGACAAATAAAATCTTCAATAGACATTTGAAAATCTACATTTCGTTTACAGTAGCTCACAAAATTAATCAAATGTTTCATACACTTCAAGAAAATATAAAATAAAAGATCATTCGTACTTGCTGTTATAATTATTAATCTTCTACTTGTTAGCGTATGTAGTATACTGTTAATTTACATCAATTTAAAATTCGTTGGATGATAATTATTACAAAAGCTAAGAGTGATTAGTATTGTGATCTGAAGTGGTATTGCCAGTGGTATGAAAGCATTACAATGAATTAAAGGATTAATGAATTTTGACACATTCATTTTAGGAAATAACTTATAAGTAAATTTAACAAGACAGAATAAAACTGTTTGAGAAATCATCTTTTGGCACGATACTGACACTGGTAAGCATAAAATAAAAGGTGCCAAAAAATTGTGAAAGATGAACTTCTTGAACTCGTCACGTCCTGATTTGAATATCCTAAATTATTTCGGATAACTTATTATATATATATATATACTGGGATAATTAGGTGATCGGACACAATCGCTGGAACGTATATGTCACGTTAAGACCAAAAGGGTTACCTCCTTGTCCTCCAATTATTTTATTACGTATTCATGCTAGCATTATCTGATCATTGATTTCATATCATGTCACATACAAATCATTTGAGTATTATGCGCAATATTTGTTTAACACGTTGACGCCGACATGTAGCACCGATAGCTCATATTTGGATGTCCCATTGGATGGCACGTATATATCACCGATGGATGACCCTTTGATGATACATCAGACGGCGTGTACCACCACATGTGTCATTGAATTGATTGAGTAAATTGAAAAAATTGCTATATATAGTGAAAACCTCTTATTATGATCCCTTTGAGAATTGCAATTCTTGATAAGAATAACCAGCTGATAACATTCCGCGGAGGATAAAAAACGTTCATTATTAAACTCATTTTATTGCAAACAATTATGACCAGACTGCGGATCCTTATGTATTTATGGAAATTTAAATTTGCAAAAAAGAACAGTTTCCATGTGATATATAAAAATATACAAAATATTTAAAGTAAAGTACAACGTACATTATTTAAAGGATCAAACAAATCTCTATTAAAGTTCAATATACCAATTTTACCTCAGTAGATACAAATTTGCATAAATATCCGCAGTCTAGTTATCACATTTATCATAAGCTTGTCTCTCTGGCTTCTCCTTTATTTTATTTACATATTTTCTAATACGTCTTACAATGCACTCATATAGAAGATAAAACATATACTTCGGTTAAAAGTAAGTTTTAAGGAAAAGATTCATTTAGCACGAAGTTGTTAAGAATTCTTATCGTTTGTCTCCAAATGGGATTGTCACACGTGATACCAATAACCGAAGTTTGATTATAAAAAGGCGCATTATTTTTAATCAATTTTATATAATGTTTTGGAACCGATCGATTATAATAACAATAACCACGTGATAACATTATCCGCGATTATAATAACCGGATTCCACTCTAGTTGAAAATTAGTTTACTTATTGATAATTTCAAGAATTTAAAGTGTGTTTATGGAAATAGAGTATGGTTTATTTAATTTCAATTCAATAATCAGTTATTCTTAAAAGCAAAGCAATGTACTATTAATGAAGTCGCCAAATGATGGAAAATTCGAATTACCTCCAATCTTACAATCTAAAGCCAAAATTAACATTCAAGTTAAATACTATGAGTTTTTGTAGAATCTGTCGCATAATTCATAGCACGAGTGTGACTCGTTATTGTAGGGCAATGGGTTAACAGAAGTAAAATAAGGTTATACAAAATATTAACATTTGGCATTAGTAACCTCCTTCATTTGACCAAACTACATTATTACACTTCGTAATATTGTTTTTATAGGTTCTTAAGATTGCATAGTTAATTTATAATTTATAGTTTTAGTTTGCAGTTATGTTTATATTACAGTATGCTGGAAACCTGCCTAGAATTTCTATAGCCTACAATCTATTACATGCATTGTTTGAAGCAACAACTTTTGTAATCCAAGCAAAACTTCCCTCTACATCTTTCGATGTGTCAGAGGTCATAATAACAGCTTTATTAAAGTTCTGAAAGTCGTCAGTCGATCACAAAAGGGGAATACTCTCATTAGTGTTGCGTTTGTCTACTCAGCTAATTTTCGCGATCGCTGTAATTCCGTACACCGAAATAACAGCCCGACTAAATAATCCAATCGATACTCACCTAATAATAAATTGGAACAAGAGATGCACTCCCTAATGAGCCGACACGTCGCTTCCTCTAAATTATGCATTGTGCTACAGTAGTGGTGACGCGTTCGAATGAAATACGTGAGAAAGACCTCCGATAATTTTCGATAACAGCGTTTGTGCAGAAAGACAGGGAATCCTATAGTGTACAGAGTGTGAATAAATTATCGCAGGAATTTTAACAAACCGACGAATCTGCGCAAAAATTTTCGTTTAGCTTGAAAAATATCAATATTGCCGCTATTTCTTTAGAAACTTCCAGTCTTTTAATAAACAGAACTTTATGTTTTAGAGATAGATCTTCGAGAGATGGAAAAAATTATTTCAAATGCTAATCGAGTTACTTTTGCAGTTGCTAAAGATAAATATTTCTTTATAATTGCTACCACGAATCAAGGAATAGTTTGCAATACAAGTTGCAGTGTTTACTGTAATTGTACTGTAATGTATAATGCAATTGTACGATACTAATAATATTGCAGTATCATTTAAAATATTATCACAAATACAATAATATCTCGACCTGCATCGTTTCGCATATATTTAAATTGAAAATTAATAGTGTAATTAATTTAAATAGGTATATTCATATACTCACAACAGATATCAACATGCCTTCGTCTTTATAATTCAAGCGAAGAAAAGAAACATTGAAAAACATATCGAACGTCATAAAGTTTTTTAATAATGGATTGAAAACATTTGAAATTAGTTACAGAGTAAATTTTACCAAAATTGTGTCAAAAAAGTACATGCATACATATATGTACAAATATGTGAGAACCTTGAAAACTTTTATAACCTATTGTTACGGAACGGGCCGTAACTGTTGAGGTTGTCTTCCGCCGGTTTGGGAAAAATAGATTTGTCTATTGATTTTCGTGGATGCTCTTTTTATTTTATTGAAATGTTGAACGAAGTGTCCTTGTAGGTATTTTCTGGTGCGTGTACAAAACGTGTCTATCTTTTCGCAGGTTGCGGAAATATATATATACCCTTTTGGTACCTTGCTTCCGACCAATCGGCGGTCAGGAAAAGGGGCTGGAGTCGAGCGTCGCTTCGTGGGTTTTCCCTGACTTCGGTCCCTTTTTACCTGTGGCGCGTGTTCGTCTTTCTGTCCGGTTTACTTATTGTAATTTATTATAACTTATTAATAACTTATTAATATCTTATTAATATTACTTATTATTAATGGTAAATTATATTGTTTAATAATCGTGATTTAAATGTAATTGGTATGCGTGGGGAAAGTGTAGTTGGTTCGTAACACGCCCCCCCTTAGCGAGAAAAGTGTACAGCCTCTATGGTTGTACGCTTTTCTGTTCGACATTCTTTTCTTTTATATGTGTGTGTGTGTGTGTGTGTGTGTGTGTGTGTGTGTGTGTGTGTATACATATTCTATTTATTCATTACAACGGATTTAACAATAGGTGTGCTTAAGTCTATTCTTATGTGTTACTTACAACTATCTTATGATCTAGAATATCGTTCGTTATTCTCTCTCTATTTCGGGTTGATCGGATTCTGTGACGTGCGCATGTTTTAATTTGTTGCAATGAACTGTTTTTATTTTTGTGGAAGTCAGGTATATTATTACGTTGGTATCACTAATTACTTCTTTGATGATATACGGTCCGGAATATTGGTCCCCTAACTTTGTGGTTTTTTCGTTTAATAAATACACTGCTTGCCCTGGTGAGAATATTCGTGCGTTTATGTGGCGATCGTAGTATTGTTTGGTTTTTAGTTTTGTTAAGTGCAGGTGTGTAGCTGCTTTTTTTGCGATTCTGCTAGTTGTGTGGTAAGATTTACGAGGAAGTCTTCGTATGTTAAATCTGTATTGTCGTTATATTGAAATGAGGACGGGAGGCGAGCTTTTGTACCAAAAATCAATTCGTGCGGTGTAAATTTTGTGCTCTCGTGATATGATGTGTTGTATGAAAAAATAGCAAATCTAATCCATTGATCCCAATCCCTTTTTGCTGTTACGAAATGTTTTAGGTATTCTATTAATGTGCAGTGACTCCTTTCCAGTGATCCGTTTGATTGTCGTCTGAAGGAGGTGGTCTTTATTTGTTTAATTTTGAACAACTTTGCTAATTGTTTCATCGTAGAACTAACAAAATTTGTACCTTGGTCTGTAAGTATTGATTTAGGTGCGTCATATCTGCAAATGAATTCTTTTGCTAGTATTGTTGCTACTGTCTGTGCTGTCATGTCAGATAGTGGGTATGCGTCGCAAAATTTCGTTAGATTGCACTGTAGAGTCAGTATGTATTTGTTTCCAGATTTAGTCAATGGTAACGGTCCTACTATGTCTATTGCAACTTTTTCGAAAGCGTCGGTTGGCGTGTCGGTGATTGTCATTGGTTGTTTTGTCTTAATTCGTACCAATTTCTTTCGTTGGCAGCTATCGCATGTTTTAATAAATTGTTCAATGTCTTTCTTCATATTGCACCAGAAGTATTTTTCACGAATTCTAGAAAGTGTTTTCGTTATGCCCTTATGCCCTCCAATGAGAGATTCGTGATTCTCTTTAATAATATCTATTCTAGCTTCTCTATTTGGTACTACTATTTGATCATAGCAAATATTTACGATGATGTCAGAGGATGTAAATATATACTTAAACATCTTGATTACGTGTTTGCAGTGGACTCTATTAAGTTTTAAGTCTAATATGGGAATAGCTATGGACTTTATCTTATATTTTATGCAAACTGCTTTTAGAGTGTTCAAAACTTCGAATAGAGTTTCCATTGACAGTTTGTCATGTGAACATTGTTTTACAGCTAAACTGAAAATATATTTCTTTTTTGAATATGTTGTTATAATTTCTTTTAAGGTGACGTTCTGGTTCTGCAAAACTTTGTTGTTTATTAATTTTTTCTCGAGTAGTGTTTTAAATGTTTTGTCTAAATTATTTAGGTCGGTTGGGATAAAATGTACGAAATTGCTGTTGGTCATAAAAATTTTATCTTTTGTTTCCACGACGTTAGGTGTAGCGGTTGCTGTATTCGAGTTTTGCAAAAATGTTTGATACCTAGTTACTTTTACTGAATTGTCTATAATGCTAGGCAATCCCAAGTTTTCCCTACTTAGTTGGTACGGTGTAATTTGTGTATCTATATGTTCGTCGATTTCTATTAACTCGTTCATGTGGTCGGTATGGATAGTAGCATGCGTTTCTTGGTCCGTATCCTGATTATAATCTTCTGTAACTAATTTGTCTGTATGCTTATCTACTATGTTACTATGTACATCTACTTTTGTTTTTATTACATTATGTATGAATGAATCATCGCTAACAGTGTTATCGCTATTAACGTGATCGTCAATCTGGATATTCTGTTCAGTAATATTTGTTTTTAAAGGTATGTATGGTTCAACTATTTCTGACGTAGTGGAATCGTCTGTGTCGCTGCTGGATTGTTCGTTGTAGCATATATTTTTACGTTTCCTGAGAATTGTTTTTAATGTTGTATCGGATACTGCTGATAATTCTGGTAACGGTAATTCTTGTGCTGTGTCAACGTCTGATTCTAGTAATCGCGAAGGGAGATGAGGATGTGGTGTTTTTGGTTTCTTAAATATGTTATTATCTACTAGAACGTGGTTTGAATTAACATTTAATTCTAATTCTGTCTCTGTTTCACTGTCCGTAGTCGGTAATATATTTGAATCGGGAATTATTTTTGTTTTACTGTTGATATCTGTAGTTTGCGTCTCTGTTTTCTCCTGTCCGTCTGTCCGTTTAAGTCTTTTTCGGAAATTGTACCTAGTCGTACTTGTTGAATCGGAAATAGTATGTCTTGGTCTCTTTGTCGCTGTACAGCATTCCACGTTTGTAGAAGGTACATGCGAGATTTTTGGCTTTTTATTTATTGTTAAGGTTTTTCGCGGTGTCTTTCTTAAGTTATAGTTATGTTTGGGGTCAGAGTTCGTGTCGCTTGTAGTCTGTCTGGGTCGTTTTAAATTAATAGGTAAGATTTGGTTAGGAAGCCGAGAAAGTGCATCTGCATTTGAGTTTAATTTACCCGGCTTATATACTATATTGTAAGAATATTCTTCTAATTTAAATCTCCATCTTAATAATCGCGAAGTCGGGTCGCTTACACTATTGAGCCATATCAATGGTCGATGGTCCGTTACTAGTGTAAATGTGTTGCCATATAAATATGGTCTAAAATGTTGTACGGCGAATACAATTCCCAACAGTTCTTTTTCGGTGACTGAGTAATTCAATTCTGCTTTATTGAGGGCTCTAGATGCATAAGCGACAGGTAGGTCCTTGCCTACCTCGCCCTGACTAAGGACTGCGCCCAATGCGAACTTTGATGCGTCGGTCGTTAGTATGAATGGTTTATGGAAGTCCGGATACTGTAATAGAGGTTCCTTGCATAATGTATCGCAGATGTTTTCGAAGGCTAATTGGTGTTCTGGGTTCCAAACAAATTTCGTATCTTTTTTTAGTAGATTGTTCAAGGGTCGCGTTATTTTAGAGAAATTCTGGATAAATCTTCTATAGTACCCTGCAAGTCCTAGGAATTGTTTGACTTCTTTTGGATTTCGTGGGACTGGATAATTTTTTACTACTGCGATTTTTTCAGGGTTCGGTTTAACTCCAGCTTCGGAAATAATATGGCCTAAATATATTGCTTCGCGCCTCAAAAGATTGCATTTGTCTAATTGTAATTTTAGCCCAGCTTGATTTAATCGTTGCATTAATTTTTCGAATTTTACTTTGTGTTCATCGAGGCTTCGTGCATAAATCACAATGTCATCTAAATAAACAAATAACTCAGTGCCTTGTAATCCCGAGAGTACTTGGTCCATGAGTCTTTGGAAGGTGGCTGGTGCATTTTTTAAACCGAAGGGCATTCGCGTAAATTCATAATGACCGGTGGTTGTGGAGAAAGCTGTTTTGTGTGCATGATCGGAGTTCATAGGAATCTGGTGAAAACCGGATGCTAAGTCAAATGTAGAAAAATACTTTGCATTGCCTAGCTGATCTAATATGTCAACAATATTAGGTAATGGATATGCGTCGCTGATAGTTTTCTCGTTTAGTTTCCGAAAATCGACAACCATTCTCCATTTCTCGTTCCCTTCCGAGTCGGGTTTTTTAGGTACTACCCAAACCGGAGAGTTATATGGTGAGGTTGATGATTTTATTATGTTTTCGTGCAATAGCTTGTTAACCTGACTTTGAATTTCGTTTTTGTGTATCTGAGGGTGTCTGTATTGTTTAACGTTTATTGGTCCGTTATCGGTCGTTGGTATAGTATGAGTCACGAGGGTGGTCGCACTAAGTGAGTCTCTCGGTAAATAAAACAGATGGTTGTAAATTTCTGTTAGTTCTAGGATTTGATTTTTTTCTTCCGTGTTTAAGTGTGTTAGTTTTAGCATTGAATGCAGTTGTTCGATTCGTTCGGTCTGAGATAACGCGAGCGTTTGCGATGGGTCAAGGTTTATGTTTTCCGTTGAACCTGGGTTTAATTTCGAGCTTTCTTTTGAATTCCGTCCTATCATCAAAGTGAGAGTGCTTATTTTGAGAGTTTACCGCATTATCCAAAGGTGAATTATGGGTACTCAGCTCGGAAAATACGTCTACCTCCTCTATTTCCGCTGTCGGAGTCGGAAATGATACGTCGTTTTCGTTAGAATTAACCGCATAAATGTACGCGATTCCTTTGGTATTTTTTACTAATGCTTGACCTGCGTATATGTTTTTACCTATATCGAGTTTATTTAGGAGACCATGTTCTATAGTATTAGAATTGGTTATATTGACTGGAATTACTTTAGCGGTTCTTGCAGGTATCGTTACGTTACAGTTTTCGAGAGGGATTGTTATTTTGCCGCTATCAAGAGTCAAAGAGTTGTTCAAAAATGATATTTCCGCGCGCTCTTTCTTTAAAAATGACGTACCTAGTATTCCATCTTGCTGTATCGGAAAATGGTTTGGTACGACGTGAAACATATGCGAGTTGCCGTTAATTGTTATAAGAGTTTCTCCTAAGGTTTTTATTATTTCTTCTGTTATGCCTTTTAATTGTATAACGTTGGACGATTTATATTTTGTATTAGGCGACATCGCGTGTGATTTAATTAAATTTACCTTTGCACCGGAGTCAACTAGGAATTTTGTTTGTGTTTGTTTAAGCTGACCTGACTGTATTATGACTGTTGGTATAAAATTATTTTCTACATTTATGGTAAGAATTACTGTTTCCTGCGGTTGATTTGGTTTTTGCTGTATAACGGTTTCTACATTTTGGAATTGTAAGGTAACATTATTTCTAATCGTTAATGAATTTGAAAGAAATGATAATACTGCGTGTTCTTGCTTCAAAAATTCTGTACCTAATATTCCATATTGTTTTATCGGAAATTTACTTGGAACGATATGAAATGTGTGTTCATTATTGTTAATTGTTATTTTGGTTTCGGCTAGTGATTTCGTTGGTTTTGATGCAAAATTCGGTATTTCCATTATGCTCGATGGGTTAATTTCTACGGTATCTAATACTGCGTTATGTTTAATAATATTAAATTTCACTGTAGGATCAACTAGAAAGTCTAGATTTTTAAAACGAAATTGCTGTGACGTTATTGAGACTGTCGGTAGATTTTTTGAGTTAAAATCGGGCTGAGTATTACTTGGAACGCTTCTTAGTTTGTTTCGTTCATCAACGCGTTCGTTTGAAAAACGGGCTGCTAGTTTAAATGTTGGGATTGATTTTCAATGTTAACTGTGTGAACTTGCGTGGTTTGTGTTGCGCGACATTCAGGTAATGTGTGTCCCGAAATTTTACATTTTTCACAAAAGTTCCTATTACGAGCTAATGATCTACATTCTTGTACTATGTGACCTAAACGGTTGCAATATGTGCAGTGTGGTAGATTCGATTGTTTATCTTGTGGTTTGCTATGTGGTATATGTGTGTGAATTTGTGTATTTTGTGCGTAACGACATTCGATTAATGTATGACCTCGGATTTTACACCGTTCGCAGAATTTTTGATTTCGCCTTAACGTCCTACATTCCTCGATTACGTGACCCGGTCGATTACAATAACCACAATTTGTTTGAGACGGATGCGTATTATGATATTGTTCGTATCACGGTTTCGTGTAATGATTCTCTGAATTCGTTTGATGTGACTGTTGGTAATTGTTAAAATGTGAGTGGTTTTGTGGATAGTGTGTGTTTGTGTGACGTGTGCCGTGCTGTGAATATGTAATATCGTTAGATACGTTCCCGTAAAAATGGTTAGAAGGTGGAAATTGTTGTTGCAATGTATGGGGTGTTTGTCGTAAATGTGCGTCTGTACCTGAAGTCGTTTTGTGCGGGCAATCGTAATAAAAGTGACCTGGCCTTCCACAGTATGTACATTCGTTACTATAATTTGCATGCATACTGCCTGACAATCTGATGTGCCTGTTTTTTATGTGCTCCCAAGCAGTAACGGCATTGTCTATTGCTTCCCGCAGGGACGATGGATTAGTATAGTTAACTTTATTTTCTAGTTCTGTATTACTTAAACCTGCTATAAAACTATTTAATGCTATTTGCTCTAATCCCTTAACCATTCCTGTAGCGATATTTGGTGGATTGTTTTCCCTAATCGTATCTTTTCCGCGATTTTGTATACCCTCGATTCGGCGTCCAAATTGTAAGGGCGTTTCCCACGTTTCCTGCTTCACGAAAGCTAGTTCGGTCTGCCATTTATACTGACTCTGCTTTGGTATATAAATTCTTTTAATTTCGTGCATTATGTTGTCAAAGTCGGTTGACTCTACGTAACCTAAACTAATGTCTGCGTCGCCACGTATTTTTGACCGTATTACCCGTGTTAAAAATGGTATTTCGACAGGGTTAATTAAGTCGCGAGAATATTGACATGCCCGAATAAAAGAACTAGCCGGTATGTTAAAGCCGTCGAATACAGGAATACATTCCGCAGCTTCTTTTACAGAATAACACTGTGTGGTTTCGTTTAAATCTATATTTTGCGCTGTCTTACTCGATATCGTCAAATTGTTAGCGAGTTGTTTGGCTAAAGCGTCTGCGGTCGACATTTTGACTATTGAGACACAACTATAAGATAATTCGACTTACAGTACGATGGTTTGTACGGACAATTGCGATCGTGGTTACTCGCTCGGCTGCTGGGTGGCTGGTCTGCAGTCCGACGTCCAGGCGGCAATGTTAACGTAGACGATGTTTTTGTAGTTTTCCGGTGAAATCTGCTGCGGTTCCCTCGCTGAAGTGCGGCTGCTAGGTGGCTGGTTTTTTCAGTCCGACGTCCAGGTGACTCAGCGAAGAGATACTCGGTGTTTCGCAGGATCCTTCGATTGTCCTCTTCTTTGCGTTGAATTACGTTGAACTCGAAAAGTTCGGAGTACCGCTGCCACCAATTTATGTTACGGAACGGGCCGTAACTGTTGAGGTTGTCTTCCGCCGGTTTGGGAAAAATAGATTTGTCTATTGATTTTCGTGGATGCTCTTTTTATTTTATTGAAATGTTGAACGAAGTGTCCTTGTAGGTATTTTCTGGTGCGTGTACAAAACGTGTCTATCTTTTCGCAGGTTGCGGAAATATATATATACCCTTTTGGTACCTTGCTTCCGACCAATCGGCGGTCAGGAAAAGGGGCTGGAGTCGAGCGTCGCTTCGTGGGTTTTCCCTGACTTCGGTCCCTTTTTACCTGTGGCGCGTGTTCGTCTTTCTGTCCGGTTTACTTATTGTAATTTATTATAACTTATTAATAACTTATTAATATCTTATTAATATTACTTATTATTAATGGTAAATTATATTGTTTAATAATCGTGATTTAAATGTAATTGGTATGCGTGGGGAAAGTGTAGTTGGTTCGTAACACCTATTTATAATATTGCTACTACTGACAACTTTAAACCAAATGGAAAACCTGAATACTCTTTCAAACATAAATTTGACTATCCTACCATCATTAACTCTTTCACTACTAGCACATTGGAACTAAATATTAAAAGCGTAGGTAATGATAACATTTATCAACATAAAAATCATAAAGGTATAAATATTTGGATACTGTATAGAATTAATTGTACCGTAACATTGACGTACGAATAATACCAGAAATTATATTGCATTATAAAAAGAATATACGTACGCTTTTAACAAATGTCAGTCCAATTCTTGAAAATGTATATATACGTCTATAGTGGCGAAAGGGTTAATAACGTGGTTCCATCAGAGATTTAAAACCACCCTTATAAAAAAATTACCCATTTCAATTACTCTAATCACCATATGCTCAGTTCTTTCACTAACAAGCTACCAAACCGTACTTACTGCCATTTCCCTATCAAACCGAACGAGTTCTCTCATCTCGTGGCCCAGGCTCCGCGTAATTCATTAACACCCTGTATACAAACGTCGTGTTAGCCGGCTCACGGAGCCCGTGCAATCGGCCGTTTTCCATCCGGCCAGTAATTCGGTCCTTTGTAGGCTGGCCATCAGATTATTAACTATCATCAGAGGGTAAATGTAGCGTGTGTTGAACACGGCGTAGACGATCAATAATTCATGCGCGACTAAGTGTCTCGCGCTCGAAAAGGATTAATTCGGGCATAGGAGCCCTCGACCGGCCGTCGATGGACCTTAACGTTCATTGTCGTTTTCCAGCCACCTTCTGCCATCCTTCATTTCCCTGACACTATCGTATTTATAAAGTTTCCAACGTGGAGGAAGGCCAACGGGTGAGTGGCCGACAAGCAACGTCTACGGAAGATTCGCGGAAGAAGAGCAGCAGCAGAACCATGAAAGCGGCGTGATGAAAACTTCTTAATTCCGGAGGCCTGCTCTAGTTTGCTGCTAGAGATGCTTCACGAGGGAAGCCGTGATTGGCTTGGACCGCTTCTTTCTTTCACCGACCGCGTATACGTGCACGGCGTTATTACGAGGCAAGGAGAAAAGTTCCGCTTCACACTCAGCTGGCCATTAATGGCGGCCAACCACCCCGTGAGTCCACGACGTGAAACGCTAAGTCGTGCCGCGCTACGATAAATGCACCACTCCTCCTAGTACGCTGTCGTAATCGGGAAACAAGTTCACCGGGAAACGGTCGCCAGTGATTTATTTCGATCGCTTGGATGGAAACCAGCCGACGCGGGAGAACGTATCGCGTGACTATGATTTTATTACCCTCCGTCGCCACCGGCTTCCAACTAATTTACCGTGAACTGAGAATCGCCCCGGGACCACGTTGAGGAATCCTATTGGTCCGTTTTGGTCGATGAATGGAGGTTCGCTTATCAGTAGATAAGTGACGTCGTAATTAAGTTTCGATTTAAGAGATAGGTAGGTAGAATGATATCGCCGGAGATTTCAGTTGGTTTAGATCGATTGTAGATTGCTTTCAATTTATTCGTAATTGGAACGATAACGTTGGATTTGTTTTGTAGTCTAGGATTTTATAAAATGTTGAAATGGTTTGTAATTTATAGGGGAAACTCGAAAAAAATCGGATACCTGAGTAAAACTTAGACGTTCAATTACATATATTTAAAGTGGTTTTCCTAGTTAAAGAACTTCCCTTTTACAGTTAAACAAAAGATGATCGCAATATTATGATGCTTACTAAGGTTACATAGTTATATCGTTTCGTGTATTTGTGTTTTCGGATCCTCTGATATAGTTTTCGATTGTTAACATGTTTCGTACTGCGTGAGTCGCATACGCTCCACTCTGAGCTTTTCGTTGGAGAAATTTTCACTATCAAACGGAAACATTGCATTAGAACAACAATTCATTCGTCAACCCTTCCTAGCTAATCCGGATCGTTGATGACTCAAGCAAACTAAGCCTTTCACGGAGTTACCTCCGAATTTTGATTTTCATTGAAAACAGTTCCAATTATTTAACTCGACGAACGATTGCATAATATAATAGAGGCATTAGTAAATATCTCAGAATTGTTTAAAAATTGTTTAAGTCTAAAAAATTAGGCTTGGAAGTGTTTGCCTCTGCAAGATGAATAAAAATATGTTTGCCTGCGGAGGGTTAAAATAAACATTTTTGCTTTATTCTGTAGTGCCTTTTATACCCTACACATTTTCCTTTATAATTATGATTTTTGCAATTTTATATATTATAAGGCATATGTCATAAACTGAAATTAATTTATTAGCCTCGATAACGTGGAGCACATACGACCCACGCGACGTAAACGTAAACTCACTGAAAATTAATCCGTCATGAAATGTGATAAGAATCTTTAGTATTTTTAACATTCTTCAAGTACGTATTTTTCGCGTGAATTACAGTAATTGTCGTACACTAAAGTGTAATTAATTAACAAGTTTTTCTAATGAAATTGAAGAATTGATTGAGTTTCTTAAAACTTATGATGAAAATCTTAAATTATTATGTTTTGTAAGTACTTCTTGTTCTACTAAAATATGCACGTGTATTATTGTCTAATGAAGAATTTATTCCACTGAATTTCAATCACAATTTTATTCTTGCATTAATAATGTCAAAGGTATAAGATTTTATCCTATTGAGCATGGAAGTTTATGTACACTTTATAAACTTGAAACATTTAAAAAAATAGGAATATTTTGATCATTTCATGAATATTAACCTTCTCACCAACAAGTCATTTTTCGAAACACGAATTCCCAAGGGGGGTGGGAATAATTTGTACTCACCTTCAAGAATTAGCTATATTTTTAAAAGTAATGTGTGATTAAATGATAAATGCGTTCGTAGACAAGATAAGGTATCTACTTATTAATTTCACTTAAAATGGTATTGAATGCAAACAATATTATTACAGCATTGTTCATAAATGATTTGTGCCAAGTTTACCACACATTATTTTCTTCAGATTCTGTATTCATTTCGCTTTGCGTAAAAGTTATTTTTCTTTTTTCGCTGTGCTTTTCGCACTATACCTTTTACGTGGGCTGCAAAAATAATCGTAATTAATTAATCGTATGCTAATTTTATTATATCTTTCCATTTTTTAAGATATTTCTCGAGCATATAAATAACACCATCCTATGCTACCATAGGCAACATTTAAATTACTCAACGACAAGGTATATTGTTAAGCTTAACATATTCAACAATAATTATCTTTTTAAGAATCTGAATCGGATGATTAGTAACGCAAGAAAGCAAAATATGATATGGTCAATACAAAATATCCCCCTCTAGCGGTGTGAGGATTAATTTATTTCTTTGTTAAAATTAGGCATATTTTGAAGAAATTGCAATGCTTCTTTCATTTTTTTATGAAACACATACTATGCGTGTCTCACTTGACGTAAGTGTAGGGTGGGAGCAAGTGAAGTAAGGGAGGAATCCATGGAGCGGGAAAATTATCTCGCATGTTATGAAATGAAGCACGCACAGTACATACCTAAATCTAAAGTGCGGAGCAAAATATCTTATGTTGCGGAAATCAAATGCGACGCTTAAAATATTACATTCAATACTTATCGAATATGCTATGAATAAGTGTAAATATTTAAATCTGTTACACAGTAATTTACAATCATCAGTTGATTGTATTATTTTTCCAAATAGATAAAGAAAGTGTTTCCTCTTTAAACGATAATTCTTTAACAGTGCATCATAATATTAATTATACATATAATCGTCTTGAAGCCTAGTTAACATTTTTTAGTAAAATATTTAATGTAAAAAAAACAAATTGGAGAACTATTAAATGTAAAGTTTAAAAATGAGAAATTCCTGGAAGATATTTTATAAAAAGGACCCTCATAGAATCATTAATTGTATGAATAAAATTGTCAATAAAAATGTAAAGTATGATAATTTTGTTTATGCTAAACAAATTATAGAACATCACAGATACAATTATAACAACAAATATTCTTTATTTCAGTATACTCATAGTAACTATACAGTCTGTCATGAGATTCAACTTTTGAGTTACACAGTCACTCACGAAAGTCTTTGTACACTTATGCATTGCAAATAATTGAGTTTTGAACATTTTATAGGCATAGATTTTATTTATTAGCTAAAATTAGATTCAGTTTAAAAAAATGACCATTTTCTTTTACTTGTTTGAAAGAAAATATTGCATAAAAATTAAGAACTCTATCTCACGGCATTCTGTGAGTGACTGTATGTATGTTTTTATATAGGGTCATTCTATGCCAGATCGATCGCTTTTGTACTCGATAATCGCGATTTTGTTCAAATTGAAATATGTTATAGTCTATACGAAAATATGGAGTGTTTAAGTCATCATTTTGTTGGTTTTAAAATTGTTTAAAAAATACAGATTCACAAAGTTGACAATTTTTACCTATTTTTACGAAAACTACCTTCACGAACAAATTTTTATCTTCAATACTATTAAAGATACAAACTTCATTTTCAGTAGAAAACTCTCAAAATATTTTGGTCTTGCGAATTTGATTTGAAGGTCAAATTATCGTTTGAAATGTAGAAGGTATGAATATGTAACCTTTTATGTTTGATTTCAAGTAAAAAGTTTGAATGAAATAGAAATTTTAACAACATATTTTGCTTCTTTTTTCTTCAATTTCTTATCCTTTAAGGTTAGCTTTAAGCTTCTTTTAGTTTTGTAGAGATTCCAGATCGTATATATCAATTTGAGGTCGCTTTGTATTTATAAGATGTTCGTAAGGGTTAGTGAGTTTTACGATTTGCAATATTTTAAAGTGTTAAAATATATTTTATGCAGTAGATTAGATCATACTTGGTAAAACGAGATGAGAAATTTATGTATATTCTTGTCCCTTTTTTGCTTTGAATAACTTTCTTTCAATAACTTACTTCAAGCTTATTTTAGTTTTTCAAGGATTTCAAGTGGTGATCCAGTGTAAATCTACTGATTCGATTGAGAAAGTGTACTTAAATTCATCTTATGATCTATAATTTTGTAAGAGGTTGAAATAATTTCAGTGAGTACAGGGAAATTATGTAGAGTAGATAGTTCTATTATTGCAACTTCAAGTTTATCGCGTAATTTCATTTAATTATTTTAGAACTTATTTAACCAGAAAATCGTTCCAATTTGGAACATAGCATTGTTTAACATCTCTTTTATTTGTGAAAACTTCGTTATGTGTAGAACATAATGAATTAAGTACTAACTAAATGAAAATGCACAACGAAGTCCAACGTTCCTCTTACTATCACTTGAGAAGTTGCCACTTGAATGAAAATGATTCTTATATACAGGGTGTCCCAGTTTTTTTCCGCAAAACTTTATCAATATGTTCTGTGATTCTAAGTAAAAAAAACTGTTATACAAAGGTAAGTCGTTTGATATCGTATTAAAAAGTGATAGCAAAAAAATGGAATACAAAGGGAAATATAATAAAAGACAAATATAAGTTGGCAAATAATATAATCATTAATTATTAATATATCGTTTCGAAATGTTCACTGTTCTTATCAATATAATACTGATGACGCTAAAAAGTTGAATTTGTTATTTTACGAAATTCATTTTGATTTCACTTTATTTCAATTACTAAGTGGACTTGCCAAACTATCATTATATAGACAGGTAATATATTTTTATTTTTATACTAACTAATAGTTAGATAATCAATTACCAACTCGGTCTAAAAGAAGTCACGTGACTGTTCTAGCTCCTTAATTACTATACTTTACACCTGTACTTTAGATATTCACTGTAATTTTACCAATTATACGCGTTCTGTGCTTCGTTGCAAACTTAGATTTCCCATAATTGCATAAACATCCGCAGTCTACTTATAACTCTATTACAAATTTTGTCTATGATAATAATTAACCTGTTAAAGGAAAAGTAAAAAGCGACGAGCATCAACTTAATATTTACATACAAGATCTCGTGAATATTTTCTGGTTCTGAAAGGTTTTCTTTCAAAGATTTTCTATAAATTTGTTAATCCGCACAACAGATTATATTGTCTCGACAGAAACGTTCGCGAGGGCTTCCTGCTGCAAAAGTTACCGTTTTCATAACTCATTCCGTTCAAAGAGGGTGGTTGCACGAGGGGTTGACCGACCAATGAAAATATGTCCCTGTTACGAGAGGATTAGCGAGGATTAGCTGGGAAATTTAGAGCCGTCTCGTGCCTGGCTAAACGTCTAATCCGAAAATATAATCGTCTTTCTTTAGAACCCCAAACACATTAGTATACTGTAGTTGTAGTTTTCCCAGATACAATCACACGATCCAATCACTATTAAAAGTCGCAACTATATTTACTCGGGCTCTACCTTTTGGTGGATACTACACAGATACAGACTTACGTGAAAATTAGTGATTATTTTAGAAGAAAAATTGACAGGAAGGCTATAACCTTGAATACATTACGTTATACCATGTCTGTCAGCTTTCTTTAAACAAGCATATCCTATATTTTTTGAAAAATAAATGCAATAATTCCCTGAAAAATAGGAAACGTCATAGAAAGTGATGTTCAATAAATCAGCGATTAAAGACAACTGAAGAATGGAAATAAAACAGGCAGAAAAAAATTTTAAAAAAATATATATTTTTTCTATAAAAACGATGTTATTGAACGAAGGAGGGACGTGTTATGAGAGTAATTAATACAGTTTTTAGCATTACGTATCTAATGTGGCATGTATGTAACACGATCAGTTTCCTAAATTAGGCTGAATGTGCCAACGAACACAATCATATTTCGTCTAACCGAAGAGGAAAATTGGAAAACCATTAACGTTTACAAGAAAGGAATAAATACAGACAAAATAAAGTCAATGGCATTATCACCCTTGAAGATTAACAATCGAATATCGAAGGAAAAAACTGACGGCCTTAGAAAAATGTTAGTTTATGTAGACGATGAGCATCGTTAATTCTTTATCGATATTCTAGATAAATCTACCTAAATTATTAATCGTAACTAAGAAAATCTGTCGTGGTACATTCAGCCTTTTTCAGTAAATTACATATTGGAGTTACAACCTTTTTTAAAATATTAAAATCATTTTGTTATTAATTAATAGAACTTCAAAGTATTAAACTAAAGAAATTATTAAGTCACGTAAAATAATATGATACATGTGATAAATAAGTTTTGTTATATTTTATTGACAAATGACATTTTGGCAAACAAAAAATTGTTTTCCTCAAAACATGAATTTTGCAACTTTCAGTCCTTTTTATTTCCACTCTTCAAATGTAAGTATTAATAGTTTGCACTTAAAATTAAATCAAAAAACGACATTACTTATGGGATAACTTAATATTATTTGAACAACTGAATTTTCTTCAAATCTGGTTACACAATTAAATTCCGCGTGCCGTAATACGAAACTCGTTAGTTTAAGCTATTTTGAAGATATTGGATCAAATATGTTTACTTCATTACATTCCGGAGTGTACGTTTAACTCATAAACGGATACTGACAGCTAAAGAGGTTCTCGTTTAGTATTTTCGATTTTTTTAGCTGAATGTAAAATTTTATTAAAACTCATCTTGCTAGATTTAAGATAAAAATAAAATTACAAAGGATTCAACGTTGTGACAAGTTAAAGGTTTCATAACAAAAACAACCCTTGTCAATTTTTATTTCAATAAACAATACGCTAGCATCTTTACATTTCATTCAATAGATTTCAATTTCTACAAAAAATATTCATCATAAAGCATAATTACTATAGGTGCTGGCTGTAATTATTAGATTGATGCATGTGAAATATCGATTTTTGTAATGTTTAACATGAACAAATGTTTAACATACTTCCAAGATTGTTCAATTGTTAATTGTAATATTAAGTATTATAATTATACATGTAATAATATTAAATAGTTTAATGAAAAAAAAAGAAATTTGTTGTAATGTGCATATATAGAATATTAAACTTTGATATTTAACAGTATGAATAATCGAAATATTTCCGTAATCTTTCATGGAAGTTTAAACATGACAAATGCCTATATCATAAAATCTATGAATTTTGTATTGGGAAAAGATTATATAAATAAGTCAAGCGGAAAACGTGAATATTCTACAATTCATGATTTTTATTAATATAGAATATTGAAACTAGTTAATTGTGGCAAATAGTATATACGATCATATAGAAATTATTTTTGCTAATTATAGTATTTTAGAAAACATACTTTCGTTTAATGTTTTATTTTAGAAAACGATGTCTCATATGCACCTAATATATCGTAGAGGAACTTTGTATATCCAAATAAGTAAGAAATTTAAAATGCCTTAGATTGTTATCTTTCAGATGAATTTTTCGTTTCACGAATCACTCCATTTTTGTGTTGTATTTTTTATGGTTTAACGTAAAAATTACTTTTCTCTAATCGTGAATCGGACATAAAATCGAAAGATAGATATCATTAAACGCTGTGAATAATGATTACATTGCAGATAGACTGTACGTAACTTTTATCGTCAATATTCATATTAATTATATTATTTTGGAAATAAAAATAATGTCACGCGATTATTTATGACATCTTCATTTGTAATGTACAGTTCTTTTACTATATATCGAGATCAGTAAAATTGGAAATTTAAATTTAAAATTAATAATATTATATTTTTATCAATTTTTTCTCAGAAACCTTTACTATGATACTGTGATTTCCACCGGTAGGTCGCGAGTTGATTTTAGGTGGATTGCATCATATATTAAAGTATGAGAGTAATTAACATGTTCATTAAGGAACTTTTACATATTGAAAATTGTCGAGTGCAATTCATCTTTCTCTTAAAATATACGTCATATTATAGGCGAGTGGATCACGAAAGTTACCGTTTTCGAAAGTGGGTCGCGAACTTACAAAGTTTGGAAACCACTGCTGGAATGAATAAAAAAAATCTGTCTCGGCATTTTCCCCGTACTGTATTTCATAAAAGATTTAATTAACTTTCTTATCATCATCCTTAACAGCAAAAAGCTTTTGCATGAATCACTTTTCCCCATATAATTCAAAGCGAAAAAGGAAAAAATAGAATCACTTGGGGCAAAGGGTATTGCTACCTCACCCCTTCTGGAAGAAACATAAGAATGCAGCATGGTAAAAATATGCTGGGTTCAGCAAATTCGTACTACATCCTTGCCAATGTAGATCTCGAGGAACAAGAACGAGATAGTGTTCCAACTCATCGCACTGTGCAGATTACGAGTTGGCTGAACTGCCGCCCACGCAAAGAAATGAAAAGGGCAGCCTTTTTATCTTCAACTACTACGTAAATCTCGAGACACTTTTCCTAATATCTGTTGAAAAACTGTGATATTTGGCGAAGAAGAAAATTCCGCTTTATAACTTCATTTGATTAATGATTTAATTAATTTAAAGGAGAGAAACGAAGATTTACATTTTTATTAAAATTTAGATTAGACAGTAATTCTGTTTAATTCTAAAGAGGACAATGTATCTGAATTGATGCGCGTTGTTGTCTTTAATATCTTATTGTGGCATTATAAGATAAACCACCTTGTACATAAATTTATTTTATAGAAAACATTTCGAGGGATAGAGTATCTATTATTTTTTGAGTTTTACATAAGAATTTGCTTATAATTCTCAATATTGCAAAGAAGACTTAGTAACTAAAAAAAAAGTATTCGGAGAAGCAAATTCTATTACTTTAAAATAAAAAAAATTAACTAAACATAATAAACAGTTTTCGAAATAAACATTCACAACACACTTTCACGAAAATAGGTAAAAATTAACAAATTCTTAGCTCTATATTTTCTGACAAATTCGATTTAAACTAAATTGAATCTGGTTTAATCTTCCTCTAATTTCACATTCATATTTTTAACAAAATTCTAAACATTGAGCGCAAAAGACAACACATTTATCATGAAAAGACCTAAAAATAAATCTGACTCGTAAAAATATATATTTATAATAAAAAATATACTATCTTATCTTCCTAAAATTTCGCCGAAATATTATCAAGCTACGCGCCACGTACACGCAAAAATAAGTAGATTAATGAAAGAACGACAAACAAGACAAAAACGCGACAGAACCTTTTGTCGGCTTATTTGAAAGTAAACTTTTCGGCATCTGCCATCGTTAACATTCGCCGTATGCTACTCTAATCTAAATGGCTAAGAATTATTCCGAAATTCAAATATGGCGAAATACAAGGAAAGATACATTTCCACTACATAGCTTCACCATTAGTTTACGGTTCCCATGGGCATGCGAAGGGTTGCGCATGGCGCTTATAAGGGCCTGTAACGGGGAGTTGGGTAATGTCGCGCTCTATCGAGGGTGGCTACCTCCAAGTTATAATTGCTATATGTTAAGCAACGTAGACAGGTAGACAAACAACCCAGAATATAAGGAACGTTTTAGGTACCATTCATTAGTGGACTATATTAGCTTTATACATGGTGTTTAAAAAAATGTGTATCGCAACAAAGAAAGACGAATCAAAGCGATGAAGAAAGGTCATGTACAAAAATGGCGATTTCGTTTTACCTTTTAAGTTGTAAGTAGACCACGAATCATTATGTATTTATGGTAAATTTAAATATACGAAAAAGTGTGGAATACGCGTAATATACAAAATTGTACAAAATATCAAAAGTAAAACGCACTTTATAATATTTAGAGAGTGAAATCAATCAGAATTTAACGTCCACTTCTTTATTCACGCTTATACAAATATGAATTTACATAAAGATCCGAAATCTACTTACAAGCAACTAAATTTATAATAGAAACGGCTGAAAATGCAGCATTTCACGTGCCCACTAGGGGAAATAGCAGACAAACTTTTCTGTGTTTCACTCATGCTCAATATTTCTTACTCTTTCTAATGGAGGCAATGTCAACGAATCAAAAAATAGTGGAAATTCGATATGTGGAAGGTCAGTAATAAGTTAAATGTTAGAAGAATTGCAGTTTGAAAAATAAAATGGAATCTATATTTTTGTACACGAACTTCATTGCCTTAATATGCAGAATTCACCTGTTAAATATTGCCTACATTTTTTTAAATACCTTGAAGGTGTAACAATTATTGACTCTTTGTGTTTTGAGAGGAAAATATCATGCAACTCAAATGATGTGTGTAATAATTTGTAATTAAAATATTAAAAGACATCTGATTTCTGTTTGGCTGTTTGCATGAATGCTCAATGACTTGTGAACTAGTTAATGTTAAAACTGCATTGCATTTTACTAATTTTACTAATTAATTGAAAGTAACTAATTTACATATTATAAGTAGCTTCTTGTAGATTACGCAAAAATATTTAGTTTAAAGATACCCATTAATGGCAAATAATTTTGAGTGGCTGTAACAGTAAAGAGACTTAATATAAATATCTTTATTCTTCAACAATACTCGCAATATTTGGTCAGGAATACTTCTGTATTTCTTTTTTTATAAATATATATATAATGCACTGATGGGATCATTGTAAATTAAATTAAAAAAATTCTGTTTAAATAAAAAAATATTTATTGCTACAAGCAATACAATTTTATTTATATAGAAAAAAATAGAGTATTCTATAATATAAAATACAAATATATTATCAATCGAAACACACAAAATAAGTATTTTAATCAGTTGTTTTCACTTCATTTTAGATAAAACTGCTTTAGTCTTCTCAACCATTCATCCCATGCCTTTTGTAAAAACTCATTACTCAACTCATGAATACTTGCAGGCTCACCATTTGTATAAGCAACAACAACCAATCCCTTCTCTACCTATAAGTGTAGTTGATGCTTGTTATTAGACTACTTATGTTAAGTTAACTCAGTATTATGATAGATCATGTTAATACATAGTTACCTTAAATGCATACTCATTGGAAGAATTTACAGCTCCAATGTATGCAGCAAGTTGTACAGGTGCATCAAAGGTTGTTGCAAGTGATGCTTTCAGTTTCCCTGACTTTTTCCAATCAATTACATAAAACTGGTCCCTAAATAAATATTATTTTCGATGTTAAAAAGGAGACACTTTAGATTAAAACTACTATACCCCAATGGTAATTATAACAGACCATAAATAGATGGCACATTAAATTCTAGTTCTCCTATGATGGCAAAGCCATTTTCTGTTGTACCTATAAGTAGCAATGCAGTCTACAACCCCTTTGTAGCACAATGTTGGGTGCGTCACATGTGCTTCAAGTGCATAAACTGTTTGAATTTCTTTTAGTATTGATTCCACACTGAAATACGCTGGTTTTATACGAACTGGAATTTCTAATTCTTTACGTGACAAAATGTCTTGTATACAAGAATGAAATGCTTTACCATCATCCAACAGTCCTAAAAGTATATAACAATCAGCATCTATATTTGCATTAAACAACTGCTGTACCTTTGCAAAGCACTCTGAAGTAATCTTTCCCATATGTGTCAATGATATTCTTTTTCCATAACTCTAAAGCAGTTTTTGCTTTTGGAGACATAGTCTCATTAAGAATGTAAGTAACACTTGGAATCTTTGAGTTTATATCACTTTTAGCACATTGTATTCCATCATTCGTTGTTACATCAGAACCGAAGATAGAAGATGATTTTAAATTTTCCATTACTTTAAATTTATTTACATTTTTTAATTCATCAGTTTCTACTTTAGATAGCAAATTTGACTCTTCTTTCTGTTGGGACACAGTTCTTGTTTTACCAGTTTGTTTATTCACTTCATGATTGGTATTATCATTGGCTACAAATGCTGTTTGGTTTAATTGAGTTTTATTATTCGATGTATTTTGTAGCAGAGAAACTTCTTTTTCTTCCAGTGTTTCATTGTTTGCAAAATTTAAATTATTTTTACATTTAACCGAAACTCTTTTTTCCCTGATATTTATTTTTAGAACTGTTTTATTTGCAAATGTACTTTGTATGACGCACAATCGAAACATATTTTTGAGATGAAATCTACGATAAAGTAATAAACAAAATAAATGCAACTACATCAATAATTAGAAACATATAATTATACATTACTTATACTAATCATTAACACTCAATATGGTAGGGAAACAACATTCCATCTTGTCACTTATTAACTGCCCACTTTGAAAAACAAATCTGTTCAGTAATCTTCACATTATTACAAAAAAAAAGATCAATCGGACAATCTGCTTATGATTATTCACTCAAGGTTATGTTTTAGCAACATTAAATTGAATTATTGCGCCATCTATCAACGGAGTTCTGAATCTACATAATCATCACTATTTTGAGTCGGTAACAAAGTTTAGCTTTCGATAATGTCGAATTTTATTATCAACCATAATTTGTATATATTTTTCACTGCTATATATTACATTTTTTCATATATCATAGAAAATATTTTTAATTAGTTAAAAATGAAAGTTTATTCACTTTATCTAAATTTAAACAAATACGTTAGCCAATGAAACATTACATCGAATCGGTAGACGCATAATATTTATTCTTTTTTAAACATTTATCAGCTCATAAATTTGTTAGAATCTACACACTATAATTCTAAATTATCTTTTACTGGGCGACCCGAGTACTTTAGGTAGAAGAACGATCACAAATCCCCAATGGCTACACATCACCGTGGTCAATGAACGTAAAACGTGCCCGTAATTTATCAGGCTTTACACGGTTCGATTCGTTCTAGCTCATGGTTGCAATTTCGGAATTAACCGCTTATCAAGCTATCAACCGTCAATCTAATGATGTGGAGTGCAACCCCCTTCATTGATCTTGCACAATAACTCGATTCGCGATCTTTGATACCTTTCGCAACTAGTCATTTAGTAATATGTACAACCAAAGCTGTAAGAAATTTGTTCGCTTTTCCTAATTGCGTACCGCTTGTGTAATCGTAATGCTAGTTTACTTTTATGTCGAAACAAAACAGGGATACACCTGTTAAATCAGTCGACTATGTCATTTCAGATTTTTATCGATTTATATTTGTATCGGAAATACGTATTGAGTCACGTGACTATAGAAATTTGAATACTTTATAAACTGTTAATATAACACAATTATGTATATACATATATACAGTGGCGCACAAAAGTTCCCGGCCAGATGGTTTTTGCGATTTTTCGTCCAAAAGGAAAGCGTTAAGAAATTTTTTTTACTATCATATATAAGGACATATTACGTGAAAGGATACTACAAAAAAAATCGACGCTGTTTATTTTCCTTGCGTGTTTATTTGCCGAGTAAGTAAATTAATGTGTTCAAAAGTTCCCGGCCAGTTTCGATTTATATACAGGCTGAGGACTGTAAAAGGTCAGTAAGTGTTTACGTTCAAATAATAGTTAGTAGTATTATGACTTCAGTTGGCAATCAGTCGCTAAAACATAAACATGGTTCGAAACATATCTATGGAAGTACGCAAAATTGTAACAGAATTGTCGTTAAAGGGAAAGTCGTCGCGCAGTGAACGATATAATCAACAGATATCGTGCAAGGAATGGCGTAGAAGATCGGCCGCGAAGTGGAAGGCACCGGAAGACCACTAAAAGAATTGAGACGATAATAAAACGTAAATCAATTGCAGACTCAAAGAAGACAGCTAGCGATATTGAAGCAGAACTACGACAGGAAAACGTTGGTAATATTAGTCGATGTCCGGCATCAAGATGACTACATGATGTAGCACTATTTGGCAGAGTCAGTGTTAAAAAACCACTAATCAGTAAGAAAAATAAAATAGCCCGATTACAGTTTGCAAAAAAGTATTGTAACTGGACTGTTGAAAATTGGAAAGCTGTTCTTTTTTCGAATGAATCTAAATTTAATCTATTCGGCAGCGATGGAAAACAATATGTACGACGTTCAGTGGGCACAAGAAATAATCCCAGGTACCAAACACCAACTGTTAAACATGGCGGAGGAAGCATTATAGTATGGGGAGCTTTTTCCGGTCAAGAAATTGGTCCTTTTGTAAAAATTGAGGGTATCATGAATGGTGTCATTTATAGACAGATTTTAGAAACTCATATGCTACCATATGGCGAACGAAAAATGCCAGAAAATTGGTTCTTTCAGCATGATAACGACCCAAAACATGCATCGAAAATCGTAAAAAGATGGTTGTCTACAAATAAAGTACAAGTTTTAGACTGGCCTTCTCAATCTGCGGACTTAAATCCAATAGAGCATCTTTGGGGAGAGATGAAACGTCGAATGAAAAATCATAGAAGTTCTAATAAGATACAATTTTTTTCAAAATTTAATAGAAGAATGGAATAAAATACCGCACGACTACATTACTCGATTAATTCAATCCATGCCTCGTCGCTGTGCTGCTGTTATTGCTGCAAAAGGCATGGCGACGAAATATTAGTTATAATATGTTAAACAATGTACCGCAAAATTGTTACACAATGAAACACAAGCATAATTTTTTTATTAAACACACTGGCCGGGAACTTCTGAACACATTAATTTACTTACTCTGCAAATAAACACGTAAGGAAAATAAACAGCGTGGATTTTTTTTGTAGTATCCTTTCACGTAATATGTCCTCATATATGGAAGTAAAAAAAATTTCTTAACGTTTTCCTTTTGGAAGAAAAATCGCGAAAACCATCTGGCCGGGAACTTTGGCACGCTACTGTATATATATATGTGTGTGTGTGTGTGTGTGTGTGTGTGCGCGTGTGTGTGTGTGTACGTGTGCATTTTAAATACATATACTGTATTATAAATAAATATATAATACAGTAGAATCCGATTATTATAATCACGGCTATTGTTATCATAATCATTCGGTCCCAAAACACTATATAACACACTATATAAAATTAGTAAAAAATAATCCATCTATTATAATCAAACTTCGATTATTGGTATCACGTGTAATAATTACACTTAGGGACAAACGATAAGAAATCTTAAGAAATTCGTATTAAATAGGCTTTTCCTTCAAAACTTACTTTTAATCGAAGCATATTTTTTTATTTTTTACGGATTCTCTTAACGCAGATTCCACTGTGTTCGTTTAATAATCATTTCGCTGTATTACATTGTGACAAACAAGGTACAGAATAAATCTATCGTGTTATGAGATTTGGTGTCATCATGTTATTATCTCAAAGAGAATACAAACATTTCTAATGTATTTTGAGATACAAAATATAAAAGCAAACATAGAAGCTATAGATTTTACATAATTGAAAAAGTAAAAATGAAAATAGTAATGGGACTCCTGTGCCCTAAATCCGGGTGACAATAAATAGCATTGAATAAATGGTCTCTTCTATGCCTTGTTCTTGGTATTATATTGTAAAATATTTCGCTTCATAATACAGGTAAATCCCCACATCCGCGGAAAATAGATAGGTTCCAAAACACCTCGTAGATACCTAAAACCGCAGTTAGTAGTCTATTTATAAAACTTGAAGTTCTACATACTTACCATAAAACTTCACCAATAAATTACATACAGTATAGCATTATTCACATTAAATTGTAACAAGTATACTAATAATAAATTAAAATAAGACATTATATTTATGCTCTTTCTACCTCTTCTTTCTCTTAAATAAACATTCGAATTTCGCTAGGTTTTGATGTTTAAAACTAATTTATGGTTTCAGCTTAATTCTCAAGATATATTTGTATATTTCTTTCTTAAAAAGATACAGTGGACCCTCGAAGTTTAAATGGCTCGAAGTTCAGACAAAAATTTAAAGAAAGATTCACCTTCTAAATTTAAACGAAAACTCGAAATTCGAACAGAGAGACATCAATCGCGTGATCGATGAGCTTCTGTTAGTTCTCCTCATGCCGTTGCACAGTCAATTCTCTTGTGACTTTCAGTGAATGTTCGCGGTAACGTTTTCAAACGTTTCATTTATCTCATTTAGTTATTTTTATATTAATTTTTATATATTTTTAATGATCTTCATTCATAAAGATTGCAGGAAAGTATAAAAAATAAATTAAAAATCCTAAAAAAAAGTTGTATTTTCTATGATAGAAAAGAAAAAAGGAATCATTAATATGTAATATTAATATCATTTCAAATGAAAAAACTTAATTAAAAATTCAAACAACTCAAAGTTCGAACCAGGTCCTAAAACAGATTATGTTCGAATTTTGAGGGTCCACTGTATCTCGGTCTAGTGAGCAAAATCGGTAAACCACAGGTAATTGAAACTGTGAATACGGGAGGTTGCAATGTATTCAGATAGATTATTATTGAATCCTAAATATCGTACTCAGATGACAACCTACATGCTCAGATGGTAAGATAGTTCCAGCAGATGATATATGGAATCAAATTTCGATTTAGGAAAAACAATAAATTCAAAAATTAATGTATAACTAATTTAATATGTTATTTCGTACTATAAATTTAAGAAATATGAGAATTATATCCAAGACTACTGATCAACGAAAATATTTTGTAAAATCTGTTAACAATAAATATAATGTATAGGATGATAAAAAATCTAAGTATTTAAAGACTTATAATTTTCACTGAGAGGAAAAAATATTTAATTTGGAGAGGTTCTAAAACCGATGCTTTCAGAGTAAAATGTCATCTTGCATTTACAAGTACTCAAACGCTGAACGAAGTCGCTTAGAAATATATTCAATATATTATAAATAAAGGAATAATGGCGTTATATAAATCAAGAAAGTTCAATAAAAATTCTATTACGAAAGATTGTTCTATTATTGGTATCATTAAAGAAATCATAATAAGAATCAAAAGTTTACATCCTCTCTTACAAGAAGTTTCTTTTTTAAAGACGTCTTATTTTTATTTGAATACAATATTTCCACCTCTAGATTATGCATCAATGTACAGTTTCATATATTTTTACTTTACTCAGGATTATTGTACATGCATTTTCCATTCGCTGCTATAATTTTATTGTATTTTATGTTGTAGATAACTACATTAAATTCTACATTGTTTTTAATATCAGTGAAACACTTTTTACTGCTCTCGGTGAAAATTATAAACACATAAAACCTTCTTTTTTTAATCCCCTTGCACAAATTATGATTTAAGACTCATTTCACACCCTTCCATCATTGATTAGGTGTATATGAGTAAACCAATTATGCAATGTATTTTTGTGGCCCCAATTCTTTGCCATTTCTATTTGTACTTATCTGATTGCGTAAAATCTATAGTTTTTGTACTTGCTTTTACATTTTGTATGTTAAAATATTTTTTATTACCATAACGGTTCTAAAGTATTTTAACATAAAAAAATATAAAAGCAAACACAACAGCTATAGATTTCTGCACGATCGAAAAGATGAAAATTAGAATGATAATCGGGCTCACCTGCTTCAAGGCCGGGTGACAGAAAATACCATTGGATGAGCGATCTATCCCGTACCTCGCCAATGCTTCCACAATCTTTATTTTTTATTTGGAACATACATGGTCACAATCTTCACCGAGAATTGAGCACAGGGAGGAAGTATGAGTACAGAACATCATATAAAAATGTAGATTCGTATTTTTACGTAACGATGCAACCGAAAACCGTCCCCTTAACACGCTGCAAGAGTGAAAGTTCCATAGTATAGATGAAATTCGAGATGCGCGGAAAATATGAGCTAACGTGTTTCATCGAAATTCTCTCGTTAGACGGCATATAGACAACTGGATCGGTAAGGGAAAAATTGTATGAAACACGAGGTGTCAAAGAAGCTCATCCGCTTTCGAAGCATCCGATATGATCAGTGCATAGTTAACCACAAACACTATATAGGTCAATCGGTCTCGATACCACGTGATACGAAATACAGGAAGTTATTGACTTGGAAAAGTTGAAATAATCAACGTAACACTTTGCCAATCTCTTTAATTAAAAATTCGTATGCGCAAGAGAACAAGCTTGTATCCGTTTCCATATTTGATGGAAAGATTGCTTCAGTTTCAAACGATCGCTTTCAAAACTAGGAAGAACACAAACCATTTGGTATTGCTTTGGCATATGAATAACGATTTCATTTCCTATCTATTGCCAATCTTTACAATTGACCTATTTTTTTCCAACCGACTTGGCGGCCAGTCGCGTTTAATATCTTTGCAGTGATCTCGGAATGAAAAATTTTCGTGACAAGGAGCGCGACGAAACAACGCTTTAGAAAGGCATGTAGACGCGCGTGCAACGCACACACACCTAATCTACTTTGCCGGGATGCGATACCGCAAGAAAAAGACTCCGGTAGTATAAAAGGGGGTGTATTCTGTGCAGACTGCATCAGTTTCAATTGCGAACTGCACATCGCTACATTCAAACTACCAACATGAAATACTTCGTAAGTAACTCAATCTTTTCGCACTATACTACTTATCTATAATTACATTGAAATTTTACTTCACTTCGATTAATACTTAATTCATATTTTTCTAAAAGCAAAAAAACTTTTTTTTTGAAAATGTTGATACGAAATTTGTATCGATGTCTCTTTAATGAATTGGCAACGTTAAATGATATATAATAGTTATTATGGTGTATAATATAATTGTGTATATCATAAATTTTTTATTTACAGATCGTACTTGCCGTCGTCGCTTTGGCGTCGCCTTTGTATGGCCAATCTGAGGAGAAGATAATTGAGAAAAGAGGCATCAGCCTCGGTTTGAGCTCTGGCGGAGGCTTGGGAGGTGGTTTAGGTGGTCATGGGGGTGGTTTGGGAGGTGGTTTAGGAGGTGGTTTAGGAGGTGGTTTGGGAGGTGGTCATGGAGGAGGTAATTAATCATAAGATTTAACTTAACGTCATTGTTTCTGCATTTCTAATTGGTATTTCCATTTTTTAAATAATGGAAAGTATTCCACTATTATAAACTTATTAAACTTCTTCGTCTATTGATTATAGAAACTCAAAAGAACGAACGGATTGAAACATGCTCTTAATAAAAAGTTCTGATAGGCTACTTTAATTAATTTACATCTATTTTTTTTCAAAACGATCTACATTGAAATCAATGTTTTTATTACAGGACTTGGCGGTGGCATTTCCTCTTATAGCACTCCCATAATCACCAAGACCATCCGCATCTCCAGCGGTGGTGGATTAGGTGGTGGTCTCTCTGGTGGACATGGAGGTGGATTGGGAGGTGGTATTTCCGGTGGACATGGAGGTGGATTGGGAGGTGGTATTTCCGGTGGACTTTCTGGAGGACTTTCCGGAGGATACGGAAAAATTTGGTGAATAACCAAAAATTCAGTGTGAATTACTCTGAGCTTTATTTGACAGCAATATATTTTGTAACATATCTACTGGCAAAAAGAGTTTTTATACTGATGTGTGAAATAAAGTTTGATACTTTTTAATCAGTGTTAGATTATTGTTTCTCTATTATACCATACCATAAAATTATTTAATTGCTAAGAAAATATGTAATTTATCAATGGATGTAATTGAAAATTTTGTAGTTGAGGGGTTTTGGTCTGAGATAAGGATAATGAAGAAGTTAACTTTATCGTCATTTTGATGTCGCAATGAAGTTCAATATTTTGTCGCTAGACAATGGTGTGAGAATGTTCAGCTACGTTTTCTGAATATATGTAATTGTTAACGAAAAGTTCAAGTAAAACAATTATGAATTTCTTAATAAGAGGTATAGCGAACGTAGCTAGATCTTGCCTCACAAATTCCATTGAAGGTATAATTATTGTGATAACATAATTACTTGTTGTGTTGTCTAACCTCTCTCCTAACCTATTAAAATGTGGAATTCCGTACTTTTTCTTGTATGAAACAGTAATTCACCATTTTTTAAGATTCTAAGTTTATATACATAAACAGACATTGCTCAAAGTTAATTACATTCTTGTTATCAACAAAAAAATTGTAGTAAAGGTATTCCAATAATTGAGAAGTTGAAATGGTAGATGTAATTGCCAGACGTGTATATTCATATTCATTGTGAATATTTATACAAATTCATATTTTTAAAAATACAAATAAACTAATAGAACTTCAATAGAAATTTGTCTCATCCTCTAATTATCATAACTTGTATTTTATTTTGAATATTTTATATATTTTTTTATACTTGAATTTTTCTATAAATGTATAAACAGTTGTAGCCTACTCATAAGTCTCAAGCTTTTAAATACAAATCTGAAATGTAAACTAAATGAAGATAATATTTCTTAAATATTCATGTAATTTATTTTTATTAATTATTCTAATGCTTACAGTATTTATTAATGTATCCAACATGGAAATTCTATCTTTCCCCACTAAGTAAGATTTGTTTGGTTCCTCAATTTCATCCTTTATCATTTTCGTAATTATAGCTGCTATTCCAATTTTCATTTGACATTTAAATATATTGTTTAATAAATAATTACTATTAACCCTTTGCACTTTCTTGGTGTTGCTATGAAAATCTTCATGATGTATTTCATAATATTAATGGCATTGTTGAGAAAACATACATAGTTTGTATCTGTATTTAACATTTGTTACTTCTGTAATCTTAAGTGCAAATTATTACTCTGTTCTTTCTCCAAAGATAAGGGGAGAAGAAAGCTATTAAATCTGGAATTGAATGAAAGTATAAAAGAATTTGATTTTGAATTATATAAGGGCAATTTAATATATGATAATGTATGTGATTATCTACATTATTCTAAATCAGCATTTCTTAATTTATCTACTGCAGTTGAATATTGGATGGTATTAAATTTTTAATATGGACTGTGAAATGATAGTTGTTTGAAGTTGCTACTGAATCTTATCTTGTATTATTTTGTTCATAGTTTATACAAGAGTTTTTAGTAAATATAATTTAAGCAATTATAGTGATTTTTATAATTTTGAAGTAGTTTGATTTGTTTAAAATCATTAGTCTTACATTTTTCTATAGTTAAATATGAAATTGGAATATTTGTTACAAATCAAAATACGTTCAAACCACACTTGATGATTGTGATTTTACATGTGTAGAAATTATTGTTAAATGTATATAATTTTCTTCATTATGTGGCTCCAATCAATCAGGTTTCAAAATTTAGACCATAATATCATTACAATAAATTACAACAAATAATTTGAAAGACTAATGTTAATTAACAAAATTTCAAAGTGTAAAATTCAAATTTCATTTTTTTATAGTAAAGCAGATTTATTCATAGGCATCTATAATTTTTGCCTTTTGAAACAAAATCTTTCTTTCTTGATAAGCTCCACTGCAAAGGTGTACTGGAGTTGCTGGCAGATAGTATTAAACAATGTATGGAGTGCAGAGGGTTAATTATAATCCCAAACGTTGTTCTAATAAAAGATATGTTCACTTTACAGTCAGTAAACCACAATTAACCAGGCTATATGCAAACCCTGTCACTCAAGGTATTTCTTTTATTAATAAAATTTCAAGTACTATAACTTTGTGAATGAGAAAAGTTAATTTAAAAAATAATGGTTGCTACGTTTTTAAATAGGAAGTCTCTTGAGCACTACTAACTCATGCATTGGTAACCTGATACAAGGTAATATATATTGTTATATTAATATTCTTTATTATTAATACATATAATACAATGAAATATATAAATATACAAAAAATGTTACATAAACAAAGCACGTTTCATGCTGTATTAACAAGTTCTAATAAAAATATAAAATAGGAAGGAAAATATAATACAAAACAAAAATAAGTTGACAACTGATATAATCATTAATTATTAATACTTCATTTTAAAACGTCCATTTTTCTTGTTAATATAATATTGATGGCGTTAAAAAATTGAATTTCTTACTTTATGAAATTCATTTTGATTTCACTTTATTTTAATGAATAAGTTGACTTATTATACTACTCTTTTTTTAAAACTACTAGTTTTTTTTTCAGTGTAACGAGTGTATCGAGAGTGTATTAGTGCTACTTTCATAGAAACGTGATTAATTTTAGAATTTACCAAGAGATGATTAGAATTGTTAAGAATTATTACTTTCCCATTGACCCAATATTTTTGTTCTAACTTTTTAATACAACTTCAAACGACCAATAGTTATATAACATATCCTGCTTATTTATAGTTATAAGCTATGCTGACAAAAATTTCCGGAAAAAATTTGGGACTTCCTGTATATTAAAAATATAATTAGATGTATTAGATAAGTACAAAAATTGTATTGCTTTTTGGATTATATAATTGAGCTTGTATAAACTATCTCTGATAGGCAAAACATTTCAGTAGAATTACGGAATACCTATAAATATTCCACTTTAGTAATAAATAAACAAATAATACATAAGCGTTGGATAAAAGTAGTAAAAGTAGTTCTAATGTTCTTACTCTTTAAAATCGATAGAACTAGTGTGTTAAAAATCAAGCTACCCAAACTGTTATAAAACTATTCTTCCAAATTTTAAAAAAACAGGCAAGAACGACACTACGACATTCAGAAAGCTTTTTGAAGTTTGAAAGGAAATTGGGCATTTTACTTTAAGCTACAACCAGCACTGACCCATTTACGTGAAATCGCGCGAGATTTCATCCTTATTGTTTGCGTTCCCCATAAATGTAACGAGGCCGGACAATTCCATAGGAATTCGAGTGACGTCTCGAATTTCCGTAAGGCTTTTCGACAGATCGGTATCTCCGTTTCTGAACGGAGTAAATGCGGCAAAAGGGGTGGTCGACCTAAAAAGGGTCCACAGTTTTCTTCCTGCATTCTTGGTTCGCGAAAATGCGCGTGGCTCGCAAAAGCGCACGCAGCGCTTACCTCTTTGATCCTCACGAATACAGAGAGAATGAGGGAGATCTCGAAATGCAAAAAGGGATTCGGCTACTCCGCAAGAAAGGACACGAATGGGGGAAAGCAGGCTTTTCCTTAGCCAACAGCGAAAATCGTTGGGAATCGAAGGGGGTGACGTGTCCATTTGTGGTTGACCAGTTGTCAGAAGTGATCCCGTGAAGGGTACAGGCTGTGCTAAGACTGTTATTCGCATTTTCCCAGTTCTCGCGATGCCACAAAGGAGCCTCCGTGGGATAATCTAGTTCCTCGCCTTTTGATAATCAAGAACGAATGTTATCATTGCCGTTTTTTTTGTCTATTTTCCAATGGTTCATTTTTGTAAATTATTATGGAAAATATAGAGTCGCGTAACATGACGACTTCAAATAGCTCATAAATTATTTGTTGTACGAAAAAATATTTGAAATAAAATTTGCATGGCTTCTAGGGGAACATAAAGCACTGTGATCGGTTTTATGTTATTTTGTTTTTTTTATCTAGATATGAAGATTACTTTCGGCTTTTTAAACGGGATGACTAATATTTTTTCCCGATTTCGTATGAAGCATTAAATTTTTCGTAAAAAAGTATTATCCCAAACAAAATCTAAAATTAATAAATACTGAAATATTGTCAAGTAAATTAATTTTTATTAGAAAATATCCGTCAACGTGACTGATGGCACAACTTTTAAGACAACTTTGTTTACGCTTGCCAAACGTAGAAGTCATACCTGAGGAAGGTCTCACTTTTACGATATTCATTAACTTTTGCCTTGTATAAGAAGCACTTTTAGTAACAGATAATTTTTTCCCGTTTAATGTGAAAATTAACGCAAATCTGAATCTAACATAAAAAGTATATGTATTATAATTGAGGAATGTAAATGGTAAATGATGTAAGAAGTAAAAGTGAAAGTTTTCAGTATAAAAATGTAAAATGTAAAACAAAGTAGAAAATTAGTAAGGATTAATTTCATAATTACCACAGTATTTAGCACAAAATTTGCATCCGATTTTACTAATCTTTCATTTTTCTTTGTACTGACATCCTTTATCATTGAAATTCTCCATAATTCTTTTTTAATTTCTGGATTAAAAATTGCAAATATTCGAAATTTTTATGTTAAATATTTTACATTGTCTTTGTTTTTGGAAAAAAAGTGAATGATACTTTTCTACGAATTCTCCGAACTATTAAAGAGTAATTCTTTAAATAAATTTCATATTATCTTCAGAATTCGGATACTGGTTGTTCGTAAAATCAGTAAATTATTTCTTAACAAATTTTATAGAACAATTCCTCTCTATTATTTTTTCATACAACAAATACAGTATTTATCCCTTTTTTTATTGTATTGTTATATTTAATTGTTTTGATAACCGAATGTCTTCAATAACTCTTCAAAATTTAGACGTCACTCTTCCGTAATGTTTTCATATTACGATAAATGTTTATCCACCGCTAGAGACCTTCTAATCGGCTTGTAATTATGTAAAATTCTCAATCCGTTCAACCGACAGTCGCAACCGGATATAAGCGGTGGATTTGACCTGCGTTTGTGTCTTATCTGCGTGTACGCGACAAAGGCGTAACCACGATGTTGAAAATTTTCGCAATGTAATCTTGCGCATTGATCTTCGAGAAAAGGGGTTGCCTTCCATGCATAATAGGTTCTGCTGGTCTCTTGGCTTAGTTAAGTCCGAGTTAGGTCGGATTAGCAACGGCAGTCTAGGACATCTGTCGTATTGACGGACGGTGGTCAGCCAGATCTCAAAATGAACAACAATGGCACAGTCTCGACTAACAGACCCTGGTAAATCGTGAACTGCTATAACCGACCAGGGGAATATCACGAAATTGTCATGTCATCCTCGACATTTCACTTAAACTACGTCCCGATGAACGAAACGACCTTCGGATCGTTGTAGATCATGGATCTCTCTCGTATAACCGTGGACAATCGATTCTATACGATAATTTCGGAAAGTTTAAAGCAAATGCAATTGTTGAAAACTAAAAAATTTAAAAGATTTGAATGGGATTTTTATAAATATTAATTTAAAAGTATTCTCATATTGTTTAAGTATTATTGGTTGTTCGAATACGTTATATAAACAGTTTCTAAGATTGGAATGCAGGCAGTAATTCATTGATAGTAATCCACTACTCTAAATTGCTCTAATATAAATATACTTTCACTCTTTGATACGGGTTCCTTTCAAAATCTTGTCAATTATTTCTAAATACTAATTGCATGCTAATTACGTAACGTACTCTACAACTATCACTTCTGTAGGTACAATATTAGACAGATAGGTAAGAATGTTCATTTATTGAATCACTAATAACTTCAAAGGTAATGGTTATTATTTTTGTAAAATTTAGTATTAGAAAATTTCTTTATTAAAATGTAATTTAAATTTAAAACTAAAATTTTTAAGGATAGGGTGATATTTGGTCTTATTTTAAAGCAGAAAGATTGCAAGCAATTATATTCATATTCATGGAAATAGTATCTTGTCTCACTTTGTTTAAACATTTTAATCTTATTAATATTGTTGGCGTTAATTAGAAATGGAGAAACCTGATTTTTAGATCTTCGAAATTCGCACCCGAAACTTTACGATGCCATAAAACTTCTAAAACCTTCGAAACTCAAAACACACAAAGTTTATTTAAAAAAAAAGAAGTATTTGTTAGAAATTAAAAATTTAACAAAATTGTTCCAGGAAATCAAGTTATAAATCATTGCTAAATATAACCAGGTGAAAATGAAATGAAAATAGTTATTCTTTCGATTAACAAAAACCTTTTCGAGTTTCAGAAAATTTCAAGTACTGCATCTTTAGTATTAATTCGATGTAGTCCCAAGAAATCATCTTCCATCTTTTTCTTTAAAATATTGGTTAAATAAACTAAATCAAAGAATTTGATCATTACTTTTCGCTTATTTTTACAATTTTGCAAATGGCAAATTGCTATTCATATTCTGGTCACGTGATCTCACGGATGGTGAACGTTTTGTGTTAGGATAGGTGGACCTTGCCTCGTAACAATGTTGCTTAATAAGCTTATGCATGCTCGAACGAAAAAGGACTGGTCTTCGACGAGCGGCTTGCAGATGTCAAGCGCTCGTCATATTTGATATTCCATCGGCCGGAGACCCTCTTTTCCTTCGGCTCGTAAGATTATTTGCGAAAGAGTTTTCATTTTCCCGGTACCGTTACCGCGCAGTGGGTCTCCCATTTCTCCTGGCCTCGTTCACAATGGCCTTGACTAGGACACTATGCTCCTTGGGGACTCTCTTTTTTCCTATCGAAATCTCAGTCGCATGTTCTATGATCCGGTTTTCTCGTGCTATGCGCACACCTCTTACGATAAAAATGATATTGATATTCGTAGAACACTTTAAAAGAGAATTAGAGGATAAAACAAAGAAGAAAATAATTTATGGTGATTTAACCTTTTCGAATATAAGAAACATAAGTATTATATTTCATAGAGGATATTTTTAATCCTTTTGCTATGACACTTTAATATTAGAAGTATTTTCGTTGTATAAACAAAGGCAGCTTTTATTAATATAGAAAACGATTGGTTCTAAAAAATTAACATCATATGATTAATTATGCTGTATTTAGAGATGGGTCAAAACCTAATTTCTATATTCGCGAAATTTGAATCCGAGACATTGCGATGTTTCGAAACTATCGAAATTTGAATCTTTCAGAATATAAAATAATTGCGTACTTTTCTTCTTTTATTTTTAAGGAGTAGGGTAAACCGGCTAGTAATTAGCATACTAGTGAATGATCATTAAACAAAGAAGTGTAAATAATAAGCTTAAAAATTATTAAATGTTTATACATAAATATTATTCGCATTTTCAATAAAATACAATTGGTTTTAAAAACAAAGGTCGATTCTTGGCTGAATCTTGAACCATGGTTGTATGTGGTAATTTTCTGGGCTTTTACGTATTATACAATTTACAATTAACTTAGAAATGGTATAGAAAGTAAAAGTGATTATATTTTTATGAATCTCTACAAAAAAAATCAATTCCAAGTGCAATTTTAATAGTTGTATTATTTTAATTAAATTTAATTTTAACTTTACTCAAATATTAACTTAAAATGTGCATAAATTCAACAATTCGGTCATTCGCTGGTTGGTTTATGCTATTTATTTTGTCAAGAACTAAAATCTTAATAAACTTCGTTTAGAAAATTAAAATTATTTATTGAGTATAATTAAATGAAAATTAATAGTGGTTATAATTTAACTAAATAAATAAGCGAGAATATTTCGAAAAATAATTATTTGTAGCACATCGAACATTGTAAGAATTTATGGAATGTAACAAATTCAATGGTCACAATGGTTATATTTTTAGTTTTCAAAAGTTTTATTTTTCTATGTTTTATTTTTAAACGATTATTTATATATAATTACACTAAATTGATGAAATCGTGTCAATTAAGATGGGATCAACGTCTAAATGCGAATTCAATTGGAATATTAGTTAAATAAATTCAAATTATGATAATATTCTCGTTATTTTTGTGGTTGTATGAAAAAAATGACGTCACATTTTAAAAAAATATAGTTTATGTATTAATTAAGCTTTGGAACATATAATCTATGTGTTTATCTTAGAAAGAAATGCATGAAAGTGCATTTTTGTTTTAAATGAATGCAATTCGACCGAAGTCCGATATTTAATAATTATATTCAAAACTTTAAATGGCAATATCTCGAAAGTGAAAACATGTAACTTATGTAGTTTTTCGTTACAACCGCAGATTTATATAAATTATTATTTACCAAGATTTCGAAAGTTTCGAATCGTAAAAGTAGCACAAAGTTTCGAGCTTTCGAAATTCGGAACTCTTTCAATTTCAAGAGGTTTTGAATGCCTCGTCCCTAATAGTAATATATAAGAACAGTAATAGAAATGTTGGGTCGCCGAATAAGATCATATCGCAATGTATGTGAATTACATTTCAAAATACATTTGAAACATGGAGCGATTTGAGGTTAATGCATCTTAACTTAGGTGTTCGAGTTTAAATTAACACGTTCATTCTCCAAACATCTTGCACAGTCGCTGTTTGTACGCTCAGCATAAAAATTCTGCTTTTTACTTACCATACAAGTATAATTTCTTATATTATATAATTTATATTTTTACATAATTTCTTTAGTTACTTTCTTCAGCTATAGGATAGCCATCAATAATAAAATGACTTTTTAAATTTGATTTTACACCCAAAAAATCTGAAGAAAATTACCAGTTATGTATTTCATAGACTAAAATATTTCTAATATATATATTTTTTGATGGAGCAAAAGAAAATGAGCTTAAACTATAAATTTTGCTTCGGTGTATGCTTACTCTAACGGTAGGGGTAGAGTGTTAACATTTAGCAAAAGGATTTTTTTTATCGATTATTTTAATAGCGCCTTGCGAACGGAACGAAATAATATATAACGAATTTTTGTTAAATCATTAATCCTTTGAGGACGGGACATAACGAATTCTTGTTCGCTTATTAACAGCAGTGTCTATTAATGATATTAACTTCAATTTGTTGCTTTAAAAATTGACGCGTGTCCAAAAAAATAAACAAAACATTGTGCGCTTATTTGCGATACCCTTCCGCGAAGTGATAGTATTGCTTTAGAGAAAAAGTATACGTATAATGTTGGTAAATGATGGCCGAATTCTTAAAAGTGAATGTAGTTCTTTATAACGTAAGTGTTAAAGTCAAAGGTAGGAAAGGGGTGGATGTATGGATGTATATTTGTAATAGTGATATATTTTATGTCTACATGTGTATTATACACAGTACAATACAGTATTTGCAAGAAACTGTAAAAAAAGAACAGGATATATCCATTTTTATTCTACAGTGTTCAACTTGAAAAAAATTAAAGTAATGTAACGCAATATTATTTTATTAATGCCTAAGTAGTGTATGTAGATTTTCGATTTAAGTCATCATGAAAAATTCAATTAAACTTGTTCGTACCTTATTTGGTTAGCGGTGGACTGAACTATCAAAAATTGTTTTTCTCAATGAAGCTGTTTTATGATATTTCTCGTTTTCTCCTGATAGTTTAGTCTTAACTCTCAAAAATTACAATAGCGAGCAATATGTAACTCCTAGATTGATTGTAAGACATGGGGTTGAAGGGTGTTGAAGACACTTTTCAAAGAATAAAATTCTGTTCTCCGCAGATGAAGTAAAAGATTTAGGGGAAAATAGTTTCCCGAATACTTTTCGTTGTTCACTGTTTCTCAATTTACCGAGATTGACGTTTAGTTAACAAGTCATGTCTCAGAGCGAGATTTCGACATTGAAAAGCGTGTTTGACAGTAATTAGGCCCGGCACATCGTTACGTAATTGAAGGATTTCCAGTGGAAACCCAATTGTAGCCATTCTCTGGACAATTACTTTCCTTTACGGGAATACATGTCTGAAAGATGAAGGTATATGGTACATGCCTACAATTGCTAGAAATTACACCTTTTATTTCATCAGAACGCTTTAGAAACCGGAGGTGTTTCTTCCTGTGTTCATTCCAAGACTAATGATTCTTTTTCGTTTGCTACACACTCGTTCTTTTGGCTGAAACTTCGTCTACGAAATGTGACGGAGAGAAAGGTGGTGTTGCTCTTGAGAAACAACGGGGAAAAAAGTAAAAGTTGCATGTTACGCTCTACAAAGTCACAAACAGGGCGAAGCAACATTTTTTAGCTATATTTTGATGTTACTTAAATATTAATTTAGAACATTAAACGGATATTATACGAGTAATCAGTTTCGGAGAGAATTCAATTTTGATTATTCTAATGAACATCCAGAAGATACTATTCTGTAATCTCCAAAAAATAAATTTTCACAAAAATTGTATAAATGTATAATTAGAAAAAACTTCACAATTTATTAAGAAATGGTATTTTATACCTTTCATGATTGAAATAAAAAGTTTTTTAGGTATTCGTTGTTATGATAGGTCCAGATTAAATTTTAAATAGTTAAGTAGGAAATATGCGTCGAGTTTGCGTTCGATTTTGTTCGAAGATTGATTAAACCCTTACCTTATAATCACCAGTCACATTAGTGGTGTAGATTATGGTCAAAGTACACTTAATATACACAATGTTTGCTGTAAATTTAATTTTAATGATAGCTACATTTTCAGATCATAAAATTACATATTGCGCTAATAAATAATTGTCATAGTCATAAGTCAATGGATTAACCGGTGAAATAATTACATTCTTATCCTGATGCTTTATGAAGCTTCCAGTTTTTATGAGTATATAATTTAAATAGGCTTCGAGCAGATAAGATTGGGATCAACTTTGCAAAGATTACACAAGTATGGATCGTATAAAAAGCGAAAGAAGAGGAAAAGTCCGTTGGATGGAAAACCATTCGCGAAAGGTGTGGTCATAAAAACGGTCATTAGAAAACCGAAAAAACCAAACTCCGCAAATCGAAAATGCGTTCTCGTTCGCTTGACCACCGGCAGGGAAATGGTTGCTCACATACCCGGTGAGTATATCCTTTGAATGTATGAAAGAAATCACTAATGTCTCTCATATCCGAACGAATAGCAACACATCAGTTTTTGGATAAAGGAATTTTCAGATAATAGAACAGTGTTTGGTCTTCCTAATATTGAAAATAAAATTTAGGCAAACATTTACTGAAACCATACAACAGAGTTCTATTTTTATTACCATTTGTATACTGCAGTGATTTTCAAACTTTTTTATTTCGTCAAGCACATAAGATAATCATTAAACTCAAGTAGTACACCAAAAATATACTATATTTTTTTATCAATCTCTGATAAGAAGGATTGAGTAAGGTATCCTATAACGATATATTTCATTCTAGAACTTAGTTCGTTGTAGAATACCAGTACATATATGTGTATACGTGTTCGTACATATCGTATATAAGCAATTACAACAGTATACATACACATTTTAGACTTCATATATTTATATATTTTAAAACATATGTTTTGGAATAATAAAAATGGCACGAAAATTTATAAAATTACTAGAAGGCGTTCCATAAAGAGAGTATCGTTGTTTACATGAATAAAATTGTTCTTGAAATTATATAAAATGTAACTTTACTTATGCTAAACAAATTATAGGACGTAACAGTTACATCAGAGAAGCTAACAAAGTATATGTACAATTATAACTAGACTACGAATTTTCAGATTCGCGTCAGCGAGATTAGTTTTTGTTAAAACATTGGACATACGTAAATGCAATTGTTTATATACATTTACATAGAAAATTAATAGTCTAACCAATTTAAATGGCTACATTTATACATTTATGAGTAGATAGAAAAAGACAAATTTCAATGATAAAATCCAATAATGCATGAGCTTCTAAAATTAGTAAGGACGCAAATTTTGTGGAAAGTACATATGAAAGGTTCAGAAACTAATCAGTGTAAGGTCACCTTTCTCTAAAAATAAGTAGCGCAGTCCAAAAACTTCATCCCAGGAACTTTCAATTAATAAATCAATTCAAATATTTTTTGTATACGTAAACAATAAAGGCCGGTATTTATATTAACTACGGAATGACAAAATGATGCAAAATTGTTCAGAGGACAGTCAGTTTACAGTCGTGTCTAATTTATGCCTTCTTATTTCTTATTTAAAAAATAATTGTACGCTGTCTTATATGCAACATGAGTGATAGTAAATTCGAATATGTACTTGATAATGAAATTTTATGTGATTACAGTGAGGATAAGAAAAATATAAACTTAAAATAATTGGTATATAATTCCCTACACATGTTTATGAATATAGATATTAAATTGAATTAAATGAACCTTGATGCAGGAAATGACAGTTAAAGTGATAATTCGGCCGAACAGATTGACTTACTTAAATTTTTCAGTGGTCACTTTACACAAGTCACATTTTTTAAAACATTGACAGTTTCCTTCTGTTCCTTTCCCAGTTAAGTTCATTTGTATGTCATCTCATAACACACACTGAATTTTGCATTTTTAGCAGCATTGTTATTTTTTGTTAGCTAATTTGTAAAAACCTTATTTATCTCGGTTTTAGTGCCAATGGACTTACACTGAACCTTCTATAAGTATATACAATGTACATGACGTTTACCCCAAGTTACGTCTTCTTTGATTTACGTCGGTAATTTTAAAACCAATTAGTACGTGAATCCGGGGTATCACTGTAGTAATGTTTGTTGTATTCACATACATTTAAATAGTAGTACCTTGTGGCATTAAGCTATAGAGTTAGTAATTATACGCGACGTTCAGCTAAGCGTCTCGCTCGATAATCGCCGGTCGCGAATGGGTTAATATTACATGTACTCTATATTAATCTATAATGATCATATTCATTTTTCTCGGAAACGAAACTTCATATGCAAAAGTTTTATTTTACAATTTGAAAATAATCCTTTATGCTAATCTCAATTACTTTTCTTATTCTTATAGGAGAGGGTCACAATCTCCAAGAGCATAACGTCGTGTTGTGTCGAGGGGGAAGAGTGAAGGATTGCCCTGGTGTCAAAATTAAATGTGTCCGTGGTAAATATGATCTACCCCATGTAATTAAAAAAACCGTCTAATTGTACAACTGTGTTTTCAAATATTTTCCTTTGTAAATGTCATATACAGCGTAGTCACCGAATTAAAAAATGTTATTAATTTGAAAAGGATTCATTTTTAATCCCAGCCATAAATATAAATGTCTAGAATGGCCGATGAAAGAAGGGGGTTCGTACAGGTCACGCTTTTCCGATCTAGCGGCCCACAAATTGCGGCCTTTTGACACACATTTTCAAGCGCCGTTCCCCACCGTGCGTTTACCGTTAGCTGGACCATGCGTCGTCCTCAGAGACGAGCAGACGCGGGCACAATGTATATCCTGCTACATCGGGATGTCACAATGCAGAAGGGTCGGGCACAGTCCCCTTCTTTTGACGTTATTATGGAAGGGTTGGCCTGTTCCTGCATCTGTACCCTGCATCCACCCACGCGGCCACTGGCTATTGGCCATATGACATGCTGACCAATATCCCGGTGTTTTCGAAAGCCTGGCGCTCAACTTTACCTTGCTTGAATGGGTTCTTACGAAAACGTCTTCTCTCTCGTCTTGTCAATAACTTGCAAGTAAGTGGTAGGCGTTGCACAGTTATGGATGCGTGTTTCTGACAACACTGTTAGATGTAGATAGGAGGTATTCCTTATAAAGGAGAATTGAAGTGGGGTTAAAATACAGAGGACAGGGAGAATATATAAAATGAGAACCTAAGGAATGGTCAACCCTTCAGGGGAATGACGATGGCGCGAATGGTTATCATACTTGCGCAGGATGGGATCTAGATTCATTAAGTCACCATACCGTGCCATTCGTTCTTCCGTAACATGGTGAAAGCATAATTGTACGAATAGGCAGGTTGGGTAGTGTCCAGTTGCAATATTTGGAAAAAATAATTCCAAGTTACCCATATAAAGGTAAACACGAAAAAAAGAGGCAAAAAATACGAGTGGGAATTACTTTAATCCGACTCTAAAAGGAAACCGTAGGTAAAAGAAAAGTGGATCTTTCGTGAGCTAAGTAAAAATGGTTGTTAACTAATTTCAGCCGTTTCCGAAGTCAGCCGAAGTTAATCCGTTGCGTTTTGCGATATAATCGAGTTTTCTAGTAAATCCGATACTCCCTACTCTTCCTCTTGGTCCCCACCCGTCGTAAAGCATAATAAAAACCAACAGCGCGACGGTATTTTTGACGATGCCGCATCGTGAAAAAGTACGTAGAAAATTCAGCTATACTTTTATTGCTTTGCAGGGCGTACCTGACTCTAGTACATAGAGGAAGGAACTCTGCATTACCATTTACGACCACTTTGCCCTTTATTTAATACCATGGAACCCATGGTCTCTACGACCGAACCACAACGTCGGAACCGGTTGCTTTATTACGGTTTTCCGCAATAATCATGGCTTCTTTGTCGATCGCGTTTCGCCCTGATAAATTGCTTTCACTCGGCACTCGCAATTTTTGTCCCGTTAAAAAGTAAAGACTTAAATTTGTTAACAGGCTCTGTGGAGGGACGGTGGAAAAAAAAACTTGAAATAAAAATGAATTTAGAGAGAAGGCCTGACCTACGACAGAAAACATGTTGTTGATAGTCGACCGAAGCTTATGGGGATAGAACGAAGTTTCTCGGTTAGATAGAGAAAAAAGAAACAGGAAAAATAGTTCGAGGTCGACACAATAAACTGGGCCAGGAGCATACAAAATGCACAAATCTTCCTTTGCCTCTCAAACAACTAGAGTGTAAACGCTTTTGGTTTTCCTTCCTCCTTCAGTGAGAGAGAAAGATTCTTAACTCTTTACCGTACGGCTTAGTAATCGGACACCGTGCGATCTGCTCTCGAAAGTTTTTGTCCTCGGCTGCTTTTGCTAGTATGGCTCGCCTATTTTCAGCTTTCATGAGGTTTTGGAGCTTTTAGAAACGCTAATCTTGCGACCGATGTATTTTTATACAAGATCTCATATTTAGTGAGTCATACAAGTATTCGTACAACATCGGGTATTAAATTTAAGTGATTAATGTTCTCTAATAACATGTACTAAGCAATTTTTATTAATGATAATGTATTATACTTTTGAAGGATATATTATGTTGGTTAAAGTATTGAGAACTTAGCTTTTATTAATGAAACCATGAATAAATTTGAGTATATTAAAAAAATAAGTAACATTCAACTACAATTAACAAATAATTTTCATTTTTTACGCAAAAATTTCAAATATATAGGTAATATTGCAAAGTAATGAACACTGCAAAATAATTTCTAATACATTCTTTGGTAACACCCTTACCAAGTGCTCACATAAATCACATTGAAGACCTATGTGTAAGGACAGAAATAGCACGAAAATTGACTATAAAATTTTCTATAAAAAAAATCTTTGAAACAAAAATGGGATGTTTATAGAAGTCAGATCGTATATAAAAATTAGTTAATAAAATAATTTGTTGAAAAAATAAAATAGTTAATACATTAATAAAATAAATTAGTTAATAGATAGATATGTTAATAGATCAATTAAAAAATATTAAGTTTAAAGATAATTCAATAAAATATTAACTACTAGTATACTAAGTATGTAAATTAATGAAGTGTCTTTTTCAACAGCGTTCAAACTTGTATTTATAGATTACGTAATATGAATTAAATTATCAAAATACGTTTTGTTATTTCTTATAATTTCGAAAATATCATAAAGCGAGAAAGTTTCTGAATTTAAAATAGAAAAAATATCGAATTAATTTGCGCATCTAATAAATATTGGATTTAACAAAAATTATGTACTAATACTTTCATGATATTAAATCTTTGTGACAATTTACTCAAAGCCTTCTTTTAATTATTTTTCAGTAGACAGTACACCAACCAGAAATTTAATTATTACACTATAGAGTATGTATTTTTATTGTTAAAACTTCAGAATATGTATTATTAAAGATTCTTCTTCATTTGAAATCTATAAGTGAGGGGATATGAATTCTTCCACGACACATTATATGTCCTTTTTAGATAGAGAACATGATGTTTTAAATTGCATTTAAGTAGGTATAGATTATAGAAGTTTATTGCAAGCTATAGCAGAAAAATAATTTTCTTTAACAACACCTATTTTTATAATCTTTTTAATGCAGATAAACCTATGATTTTGCAGTATGCGCTTTTTTATTTTCAGTGGGTCCAAATATTATACTAATAAATTAACTGAATAGATAAAAATGCGTTAAGAAAATTGTGGATTTCAGCATTTTTGTTTTAAATTACAAGAATTATTATATTAAGGTGTTTTCACCGGAATTTGTATTGAATTTTTCTAAAATAAAAAGACACGAGTATATGGAAATTTAGTTTCCATTGATTACTATAATTTTTATTTAGATATTAAAGAATTGATAATAGATAATTTGTTCACCAATATCCGTCAAATTAATGTATGCGATAATGTAATGTTTAATCTCTTAGCATTAAAAGAATTTTTCTCAAATTCCAAATAATAGTAAAGAAACCGAGTACTATTTGCCTCTTTCAAAATAGCTTCTATCACAACACACAATGTTTCTATTTCTCTGGCAAAGGCTTTTCTTTACTAAAGTTACTTTCTCAGTCTTTTTCCTTGAACTCTGGCGATCTTTGTAGCAAATAAGACGTATCGGTAAGTTATTTATGCTGAAAGGTATTCATTTAGAATTGGTAGTGAAAGGAGACTACTCGGTCAACGAATAAAATTTCTCCTTGAAGGATCTGTCTAAAGGCGTGTCCTGCGATACAGTGGACGAAATACGAAAGCTCCTCCGTGGAAAGTAAAGGGTTCCCGCGGGAAAAGAGGGCGTGTGCAAGGACCGGAAATAAGCAAATTTCGAAAGTCTGTTGGCAAAACTTGGCCGGTGGTCCGACCACAAGATAAATTGAAAAGTAATTACTCTGAACGACATTCATCTCGAACGTCTTAATGCGTCTCCAACCAATATATTTTCCCTTTTTCCTTTTTTTGGTAAACGTTATGGGCAGCTTTCGTGTCAAATTCCATTAAAAGGACTGAAGTCATACCGTGAGACCTCCTGATGAGGAGGTCAAACATTTTTGTTGTCTTGGAAATTATTTATTTTATTTATTTATTTACGTATTTATTTAATGACTGTCGGGCAATAGGTTCAGTTATATACAAGTACAAGTTTGTTAACACTTTACCAACCACTCATGGTTGAAATTGCTACGCATTCCCAATTAGCTCAGTTTTGCCTGTTTCCAGAAATTTATGCGCTTATTTCTAAAGTTATATAATTGAAGAGCTCAATGAAAAATAGCCACATTCCACATGAACATTAATTTCGGTATTTTTGCTTTATTAGTTTGTTTATATGCTCTTTAATTCATTCCATAACTTATTATAGTTAAATTACGCATGGACCACATTGCATAGAATCGTATAAAAATACCAATACTTTAGCAGCCTTTAGCTATTTATTAAAAGAGGTACACATGCCACTCGACCTTTTTATAAAGAGGTTGTATTTATAAATACGCATAAAGATTTTTCTATAATCTTTAAGATTGAAACAACGAATATAGAATGGAATGCTGCCATCCCAGTTTTGAATGGTGCGTATTACCCATCAATTAAAATCTGCAAAGTTTAAAGACTTGCAGATTTTAATGCAATTCATCTCTCTTGTGAATATTCTATTTATCATACATTACGACATGATAGCAGGAAAATGTAAATGAAAAATGAGATTAAAGAAAAATAATTACTGCCTTCAATGTAATATTTAATTAAAACTGTAATAGTAAAGTGAATGTTGCAGCTAAAATTTAATAGCAGTCGTCATTTGGTATCTAATTTATATATTGCTTAAGATGAATGTGATTCTGTATCGCATTTCTTATGAAAATGTAATTTTCTTCAACATGGTTTCCTCTAAAATTATGAAATTATGACATGTACCAATGAATCAAATTTTGGGGGGTGCCAATTATATCATTTTAATCTCTCTCACTATATGGCAATTTAGTTTCATTATCATTTTCAATGCTGATTTTAATATTACTTCTAGACTTATATTTGCTTAGTATATTAAATATAATGTTTTTTTTTCCAAATAGAAAAAAATAATAAGTAAACGTTGGCGGAAAACCCGATTAATAGGTTTCCGGTCGATGAGTATTGGTATCGAGAATGCAACTGACATCATTACTAACTAAAATCATTCTGCAATAAATTAGTACGAAAAACAAAGCATAATAAATTACGTAATAAACGAGGATAAGCATTGAAGTTGAGCAATTGTAATAGTGGACAGTTGTCTATGTGGTTACTAATAATTTAAAAAAGGAAAAGGATATCCGCGATCTTTCTTCTATTTTCTATCATTGACATATTCAAACGTTGCAATAGTAGATGATAATTATGATTGTGTATAGAAGTGCCATTTAAACGCGATACAAATCTTAAGAATTTATGTTGCATCCTTTCAATAAGTTGTAGAGTAAACGTTGGTAATATGGAGCACCTGATTTTAAACCTTGCTAAAAATAAGGGGATTTATCCTGTTTAATAAAACTAACGCGATAGGATAAAGAAACTAATACATAATAATATCTAATTAATTAAGTGTGAAACAATTCAATGGAATTGTGATGACATATCATTTAAGCGATATGAAGTTACCGTGAAAAAAATAACAGACGTGAAATTCGACAGTTTGAAAAAGAGGTATCTAATATGAAACACCTAACAAATTTGCAAAGAAAGCTCAATAAACTTTACTTTTGCTACGTAAAATAAATATTTATTTAAACTATTTTTGAACAGTAATAGTTGATAGTGAATCATACAAAAGTATATAATACTCTTTAAAGAATATTATAAAAGTAATCAATTAATTTACCTTCGATAAAATATGTAACTATCTGACTTACCTTTCAGAAATTTTTGCACATCGCGAAGGAGAAAAACATTTCTTCTTCAATAATGAATGTTTGACTGATGTTTAATTATCAGTATGGGTCGATACAGCTCAATTTACACGATACGGTAAAATGATCGAATCGGTAATAATTGAAAGCAGAGTTCACACAGTTCCATGTCTCTAGTAAAAGTTTAACTCGCGCATATATGTTTACTAAATTTGTTGCCATACTGACTCTTTCGCAATTTTATTTTTAACGAAATTTGAGAATTTACCTCATGTAATGGAATATTAATCTAACATTTTGTTATTTCCGAATTTAATTACACTTCGTGCTAAAGATAATACTATCGCCGTTTTGATCATTGTCAATTGGTTCAACAAATAATCAATTCACCGTAACATGAATATAATGGCTTGTTCACGCCATAATGAATCGGTTCATTTATATGTTTGAGAGCTGAACATTTGACAAATATGTAGAAAGTTGAGAACGCTACTCTTAGCTATTACCGATTCGGTAAAATAATCAAATCAATTAAAAACCCGTATCGTGTAAACGAGTTGTTATTATTTATAAGAAACTCATATACACGGTTGTCACTAAAATTCGCTATTTGATTATCGAGATTTTACAAAGTTCCATATTACCTACGTTTACCCTATTCCTTTTATCTTGATAGGCTGATCAAATGACCTAGGCGACTAATTATAAATATCTTATAGCATTTCGTATGTAAAAGCAGGAAAAATTTAAAAAACAAATCGTTAGAAGCAAAATTTTTTGCAATTTTTAGAGCATATCCTAATTTGAAAATAATTTGAATGTAAGTAGTCGTAAACCTATTTTCTAACCCCAACAAAGAAGAATAACTCAATTACTTAATCCTTATCCATAGTGCAACCTTTCTTCCAAACAATTGCATATAAGGGATTGCTAGACGCAATGCTTCTTATTACCTTTCGACCAAGTTTACGCGAAATTACATTGTTTCGTTAGAAAACCTCCAACTATTTTATTGACGAAGCTTAATTGAACTAGCATGGTTTAACAGAACCCATAATGAGCTCGGAGGAAGCGAACTGTTCCGTCTTTGTAGAACATTGAGCTCGCATTAGGGGTCAGAAACTTGGCAACTATTGTCACCTTTAACGAACGGTACAGTCGAAATGCGAGAGGTTTTATTGCATGTTATAGGGTAGTCATAACTTTTACCTGCCACTGTTATTTCTCGAGTATTCCCGTTTAATAGGAAACCATACCGTCTTTTCAACGGACGCCACACAATGTCCATTGACGTGTTATGATCGTTCCCAATTTTAACCTCCCCGAGATTAGCGTGATCAAATGTGATGTTTTTTCCCCGGTTTATTGCAAATCCAATCAGCGAATGTCACCCGTTTATGTCATTACAGTTAATCCCTCTTTTGAGGTACACTTAAGTGGATATAGGATTTTTTGTTCACGCGATTGCAGCATGATTCGAAGAAAACAATACGGCGGACAGTGTGAAAGAAAAATATGATCTTTGTTCGAATATCTGAATAATAGAATAAGTCCGGGATAAATTTTCGTATCTTAAATAAAATTGGCATTGAAACTATAACGAATACTATTTACGGCATTAAAATATGTTCCAAATTTTATACTTATTTAAGAACAGAGTTGGGCATTATTCGAATTGTTTCGAATAAATATTTATTTAAGATTACCCAAATAGATTCTATTTAGTCAGTTATTTCATTCGTAGAATAATTATTTATTATCTGTAACACATTATTCTCTATGTACTCGAATAAATCTACCTAAAAGTAATAAACTTTTAGATTTAACATTTAGTTCATTGCAAAAGCCGACGTGATATGATTTCAAAAATAAAATTTGAGAAAATGTTTCACGTTTAGCATTGTTTACACATTCTTTGTTCAGCTACCTCTGCAATATATGTAATATAGTAGGTATAATGTACAGAATTTGTTATCCGAACGATTTCGTCGATTAAATTTTGAAGTGAATTCAATACGAATAACGTTTCATTCAAATTATTCCCCATTTCAATCATATCTTATTCGTATAAATTCTTATTCTTTAATGGCAAAGAAAATGTTAATCCTGATTTCTATCCGTTTTTCACTATTCAAATAAAATTTTGCCCATTTCTGTTCCAGAAAAGGAAATGTATTTGCTTTACAATCTAATATTACTCAATACATAATATAAAGATAATTTTTACTGAAAATGAAGTTAATAATTAAAGTGATAACTAGACTGCAGAAGTTTATGCATTCACGATATGCAGTGAATATGCAAATTACATATGCAAGATAAATGCAAAGTATATGCAGGGTAGATTTCGTAAATACGTACTGTCCGTTCACGAAAAGAAGGCAGACGAGTATTTACGTTCTCACTGTAGACATAGTTTACTGCTTTCCTTACCACCACACGCAGTCTTCGTTATTAAACCACTGTCGATCTTTAACGTCCTTGGTTAATGGTGAGCAATGCATGTGCGTGCAGGGAGGCTAGTAGATTGTACGTAGAACGGGAATGTAAATACTTGCGTGTCTTCTTGTCGCGAATTAATAGTACATGCGTAGAGAAAACTCGTATTGCATTTAGAAAATTCGTATTGTGTTTAATCAATGTATTTAATATTTTATACAATGTGTAATACATGAGAATGTATTTAACCCTTTATACTCCGCTGTCTCCGAAACGGAAACATTTTTTAAATATTTCTGTCCAAGTTCTATTTGTTATAGAGCTTTTTTACGATATGTATTTACATAATTTTTTGCAATCTGATGATAACATTTGACCATCTTGCGCGAATAACTGGGTAGACGATCCATATAATGATTAAAAAATTAAAAACTTATTACTAAGTTCATTATACAGCTACAGATTTATTAAAATTTGATTATGATTCAAATTTAATTAGAATTAAATTTCAATATTTGCGTTGTATGCAATGAGCGAATAAATCAATTAAAAAACAGAATTCAAAGGTATGATAAATTACTCGAAATTAAAGAATACATTAATCTCATGTAACAGGCATGGTCGAATTAACCCGTAATCACAGATATTACTATACCAATTATTGCCTTACTCAGTTTCGAATTTTTTCGATTAAATAAAAGTATTATAATTATATTTTCGTAACAGAGTGCTTGCAATTAGAGCTAATTATATTTGTAAATTGATAAATGTAGATCCTATTACAAGATAGCAAGCAACTTTATATCTTATAAACCTCCTATAAACTACATGTTTCCCACTAGGTACCGGTTAAACTACAACATATTATTAAGTGTTTTTTTCAAAGAAAACAGGTTAAACATAAGTAAATTCTTCAAATCGCTACGCATATATTTACCTCACATAATTTTTGCATGATTCTATAGACTTTTCTCCAACAATTAACTAGTTTCATTATGATACATACAGTCAATTGCAAACGTCTACATAAACTGTTAAATCTTAAATATTTACAAAATTGCAAGAGCTTCGATAATTTCACGAACACAAGTTTACTTATTAATTAACATTAGACGGATTACCAAAAAATGGTGATGTTTCTTCTAATTGTTTGCAACAACATGAAGACCTGACTTCATAAAAATCTACGTACGTGTATTAAAGTATAGAAAACTAATTGTTATAACTGTAAATTTTTTTAGATCCTCTGATACATCTGCAACGTCCTATAATTTGTTTAATATAAATATGATTATATTTTGTATCCTTTATACGCAGTTTTATTCATATAATCAACGATCTCATTTTTATAAAATGTCTTTCAGAAAACTTTTTCCCTTGTAATTTTGTATATTATAAATGTTCACTCCATTTTTATTATTCTATAACATGTTTTAAAATGTGTAAATACTTGAAATTTTAAAAACCTATACGTAGACTTTTGTGATTAACTATATATGTACGTATTTATAAAAATTCCTAATTTTAGCATTGTCGAATCTTCCTTCTAAGTTTCTGTCCAGTGAAAAATTATTCATTTTGAACTTTGCAAATGAACATATAACTATTCCTCTGTTTATATGAAGGTTAGACTTGCATAAGAAATTACTTAAATATTCCAATTATCTATAATGCCAAACGCTGGAGCTTTCACAATATCATGATAATACACACATATCAATATTACAGCTAATTTCATCTTTTCTAATGTGGTTAATTACCACTAACGATTTTACTTTAATGTTATACTAGTGAGATTATATTTTAACATTATACGAATTTAAAAAAGACAAAAGTGAATTACTGCGAAGAATAATTGAAGGTAATTGAAATTAATTGAGATTTTCTAAATCGAAGAAACTTCATTTTCTATTTAATTTTGTTAAAACACAACCTTAAATCAATATTAATGTTCGTTATAAGTTCACTGTAAACGTTGTCTTAGATTTTAACGGCGAAACTTCGTCAGCATATTCTTTGGGTCTAAATTAGAAGAAAACGTTATATAAACATATGTCGCTTAGAACTTTACTCAAACTTATGATATAAATATGAAATAATAATGAAATAGTAGTACTGCGATGCAATGTGAGAATATATTGACAATTTACACTTTGTTAGTCTATCCTTATCTAAACCAGCAAATATTTACTATCTGAGGTTACTACAAATTTTATGATATTTTTAGCAATTTTTCATGATAGATTAACTTGTCGAGACTTTAAATTGCATCCCAAAAGGTCTGCCAATACTGATAATTGCAATATCGACAGCTGTTAAAAATCGAATGTATTACATCACAAATTTCATCTCATTCCTTTTTCACTTCATTGAACGCATTATTAATTCTTTGTATTAATTCATCACATGAATTTCTTTATGTATTATTTATGTAAACATTTATATTTAGTCTATCTTTATCTAAGCTGTTTGTCTGTTTCTGCATTGTATCGTAATATTGTATACTATTTTATTACTATCTCATACTCTTATCATAATTTTTTAATAAGTCTCTAAGCGACATAATATATCTTTTTTTCTTATTTAGATCCAGAGAGTTATGCTGACAAATTTATCGTTTATTTATCTATAATTGTTTTTACTTATATTTATATGTTTTATTTATATTAGAAGAAATTTATATTTCTTTGAGAAATATTGTAAAAACTGGTAAGATAAAAGTATAAAACTTTATCCGTGTTTTTCTTATAATTTCAAAGTGAGGCGTTTATCCCCACTATGAATGGGACTTGTCCTCTTTTACTAACAATAAGTAGAGGTACTTTACTCGATAATTAAGAAAAGATGGCACAATATATGCTAACAAATTTTCGTTGCATAGTCTTCCAATACTTCTATTGTGTTGCTAAATGAAACGTGCAACAAGAAATAGCTTAGAAGTTCATTTTAAATAACATTATTTACACCATTGTTTAGTGATTGGCATAAAAATGTAATCTAATTATATTTTGCAACGTATTAGGTGGTCCGGAAGGTGCGTAAAGATATTTTAGAAATACGCAAAGGTGATACGTGCACATTAACATTTTAGTAAATAATTTTGCGTGTAGTATTTATTGTTTAGTAATTGTATGAATATAAGAAAGTTTCATACTCCTCTTTTCCAAAAAGTTTCCGCTTTACACACTTTCTTCCTTCGAAATGAACGTAATTCTTCTAGGCTCCTAATTTATTAAATTTCTGACCATTAATAAAGTTTTACAAATATTGCAGTAAATAATAATAGTAGAATATCCTAGGCAATAATTAAAAATTCTTGCTACTTCATTATTGAAACATTAGGTTGTTTAGTGTTGTCCAATGGAAAAAGTTACCTTTGCTTTTAACTATGTATTGTCCATTAATTATTGGATTTTAAATAGCCCTAACAGGAACAATATTTGTTCAGGTTAAGAATGCTATTATTTAATTAAAGCTCATAAAAAAGAAATCTCTTCCAGTTCACCAATTGCACTACAGAAATGAATATTATCAAAATCGTTTCGAATTTTCCGAATAACCGAATGGACATCCGGAAAAAGGTCACAACGGAATCCAAAATGACGCATGCATTCAACATTCTTTTACTTGAAATTAAAACATTTTATGCATTACGAACACAATTTAGAAATACAGCAATTAAGGCATTCCATTTAGATTTATCCTATCTATCTTTTATGGCCTTTGAGTAATATAGTTTTTATGGAACTGAAAAATGCAATAATTATCGATTATGACTATCCTTTGAAATGAAAATAGCCTTTTGACCGCATTAGAAATTACCGAGGACAGCTCTCTACTACGTTACGAATTTAGGGTAGTTCTCGTCAGTGTTTCTCCAAGAATCTCAAGTTCAAGATTATGTGACGTCAAAACGAACGTATTTGTTCAATGGAATTTTTAGTATTACTCAAAGAGGACGAACATAAACAGAAACATTGCGTGAACCGGATTCCACGAAGCATTATCGTTACGAAATATTATGACTTCTGATGCATTTGAGAAATCTGTGAAGAAGTCATAGCGATTTGTCTTCGAAGATTATACTCTTCCAGATTATCGGACGCTTTCTATTAGTCATTTATGTTATCTAGCTATGTATTCAAACAAGATATTGATAATCTGATCATTGCGTTGTTCACGAGCCTACGAATGATCTAATGTGTTGAAGAAACTCACGTAGGCAACGAATTCACTCGATTCGAGATACAAGGGCAAACCCATTTAAGAATGTATACAACGAAGCTCCTATTGATTACTTTACAATCAAGATATCAACCTAAATATTAATCTAAAATATTCTTATGTATATTTAGAATACAAAAACAAAATTTAAAAAGAAATTTTTGTAAGGAAACCTCATAAGAAATAAATGTCTCATAATATCTCAATACAAAAATTTTACTAAAAAATAGAATTACTAACAAAGGATATTCGTAATAAAATCTGTTATATAACTCATATGTATGATATTTTACCTGAAACAATCCACCTATATAATAGAGTTGAGTACCAATCGATTAAAATTTTTAATCTGATTAATTGATTAATGCTTACCATTAAAAAGATTAATCGTCGAAAGGTCGATGATTGATTTAATCGATAAATGAAATTAATCGTCAATCGTCGATTAAATAAAATTAATCACAAAAAAATCATTTTTGTATCATCAGAACCGCTGAAACAGACTCAGGAAAAAATACGATTTTTGGAAGCAGATCATACATCCATAAATATATAACTTTTTTAACATTGTTCATAACAGATTTTTATTTACTTAAAACTACAACTCTTTCTTTACAAATATGTTCAGATTTATTGTTCAAAAAAGAGCATTTTAAATAAATAATATCGCTAATGCGTCTATTAAACGATTATAAATATTTTTCTAAATAATAAGAATTATTATATTTTTTACTTTCAAAAATTTAGCGACAGACCTTAATTCGTAATAATTAGATGGCTCGTTTTAGGCGAGACGTTTTATACAGGATGTTTCAAAACATGTGAGTCTAACTTCAGGGGTTGATTCAGTACACTAAAATAAGAAACAAAGTTCATATAAATATATGCCCGATATGACCTTGTTTATTGAATTATAGCCGTTTTTGTGTAATATCTGTTGCTTAATTATTTTCATAGAAATTATCATTATATTATATTATTATATTAATGTTTATATAGCATTACAGCTCGTTCAGACGATACAGTTTTTTGACTGACTCTGTAATTTAACCAAATTCAGAAGGACCGAAGGCAAAATTCACACTGCTTCACAATCTTCATTGTCTGAATTGCTTGTTGCTGATACAAAACGTTACTTATAAACAATTAATGGAATCAGTCAATGGAATCGTAGGAATTACTGGAAGACAAAAACAGCAGTAATTCGGAAACAAGGTCATATCAAGCATATGTTTATAGGAACTTTTATTATTATTTTAGCGTATTGAATCTATTTTTGAAGTTATGTCCACATGTTTTGAAATACTGTATAACTAGCCTATTAAATAAGATAATAGACGATTTTATTTAACTCCTTGCGGTACGATTATTTTATTACCTGTGAACTTACGTACGTATCAGTTTACGTACAAATTATTTGAATATAATGGGAAATTTGTATTTAATAATTCTTAATATTATTATACAAAGCGAAAATTAGAGTATAAATTAAATTTCACTGTGAATAATATCCATTTTTGTCGAGTCTACACCATAATTCATAGAACAAACATGATTCATTGTTGTAGTGCAAGGGGTTATCACTAATTTTACAATGGAATTACAATTACCGTATTTCCATCCTACGATACAATATCCAAAAAGTTTCCTAGCCCCCAATTCGTTTTTCCTTACATGGATAACAGATTGCTATCCGCAGTGGGGCAATTTAAAAAACGTCAACGTTACCGCTGAATTGAGATATTTTCCGCAGCGAATCGTCATGAAAATTTTGCATCGCCGCGCCGTACCGTTACATGGTTTGTATGCGTTTCTGTGCGACAGGGGCAGATGCAAATGCGCAGAACCATTCATCTGTCGATGGACGATGGCCACGGGAAAAATCGCAAATAACGGGTTGTGGCCGTCCCTACACCATAGAAATGTGGGTTATGTGGCCAAAAGAGCAAAAATTTGTATACATGAGAAAAGAGGCGGTGCGGTGAATTGAGCACCAGGATACTTTTCTATAGGTGACACAACGTTTTAACGGGACCCGGCAAACGGGGGACTAAATTTGGCGTGATCTTGGGACGAAGACATAATGAGACATCTTTGCTATCGAGTATAACTGAACACTGTCCGCTGCCGCCTGTCATTTTTTTCGTATTTTTCTCACAGTAGGATTTTCATGCATTTTCTCAGCAGTGAGCAGAAAGGAATAGTAGAATCTTCGAGAAACAATTGAGGACCTTGCAACAAGAGAGGGGCAACTCCTCTTTTGAAATTTTTTTAGTTATTACGTGTAATATTTGTAAAAAAAAAAGTTCTGCATCGTTTCATGCAAGTTTATGTAAATTTCATACAAAATGAGCAATTTATTGGTAATTTTGAACCAAACGCTATTACTGATTTGTACAAAATAAATAAGAATAATATTATTTTTCTTTTATATAATAATAATCGATATTCTAGTAAAAGAGTTTTAGGGAATAATGAGTAACTCAACTATTTGAAAGATTATCAGTTTTTAAATATTCAAACATTAAGTTAGAAACTAAATTTATATGTAATGAGAAAAAAAAACAAAATTTTTCATTTAGTAATTATGAAACAAATTCTCGAACGTTACCTATTTTTAAATAAGACAGGACATCTTTAAATCATACTTATGTCATTTTAATCGAAAAATTGAATATTCCTAATAAATTAATCGCATATGTACGAACAATTCCTTGGACATTTCATTGGAATAGCTCAAATCTTTGGAATGCCTCAAATCTTTTAATAGTAATGTAAGTGCAAGAAGTAGAAATTTTTAATAAACCGAAAATGAGAGAAACTAAGAAATTATTTATTATTAAACAGTAATTTAATCATTTTTTAAATTACTGTGATTATTGCAGCATTTGACTTATATGCTCTTTTGCTGGAAAGATAATCCTCTATTTTTTGAAAATTTACATCGTTTGCTATTTAAACTCCACAAGCATCTTTTGAAAGTGGTATTATGTAATTTCAATTATTTATGTTGTTAAAGTTTCTCAAGTAGCTTGTGACAACTTTATTAAGTATTTGTCTTTATCCATAATTTCTAAAGATCAGCTTACAATTAATGTATGCATATTGTATAAATAGTTGCGCATCAATTGTAAACTATTTACTCATTGTCAGTAAAATTTGCAACCAAAGATGAAATATACAAGTTCATTATTCTAATAGGGTTAAGTCCACCATAAGTTTCCCGAATATTTCAACACCATTCACAAGGAACCCCATCATGTCAGGGAAACGCGAAAAACGCATGGAACAAAGGAGACTCATGGGTGTCCCAGGCGAAAGTGGTTGAAGTAACGATTAACTAATGAACTTACATAGTCACTCGTGAAACTGAACCATTAGTCAGCATCGGTTGGAGAAAAGAGTGGGCTCATCTTCCGGTGCTATACTATGAAGATTGCCATATGTTGTTCATCCCTAACGAGCAAGGAGCAAAGAAAGAAATCCATCATGTATCGGAGGCTATGTCAAGGTGTAAAGTACAAAGGGGTTCCCCTTTTCCTTCTAGCATATAAAAATTTCGCAAATTTCACTAAGCTGCAACCAGCTTTCGCCGGTGTTAATTTATGAGTCTTTACGCAAATTCCGTGATTCCCTTTTCGGCAGTGACTGTTGTAAATCATGCGACACGGGGCCAGAAACAAAGGTCGCTGTGAAATGCTACGGGAAAATAGACGAGGTAAAACCCAAGAAAGGGTTATGCAGAGTAATTCTATGCACACAGCCTGTTAGGTTAAGCATTACACGAAAAGACACCCCGCGTCGCGGTTATCGGCTACCAAACGTTCGAAACGTTCAACCCTTTCACGAAGGAATCGTTCGGAAGTACTTCGTTGCCTCTGTCTTTACGCAGGATTTAAGAGGAAAGGTTTTAGTGTGCCAGCCGGTAACTGGATTTTTCGGAAATCCTGAGGTAAATGCTGACTGCGATTGCCGGGATTAATTTAGCGGGATTCGATTGTTGTTCGAGGTCAAGAAGCTGCTGTAATTTGTGTTGCCCGCCGACAGTGACAGTGCCACGACAGGTACGGTGGCAAGTTCATCACTAGTACCTAACTATAAATATCGACGCAACTTTTGATTTCATGGGACACCGTTTCTTTTGTTTTGTACTCGATGACACGCCTACTCGATGCGATGAACGAAACACAAATAAGACAATTCTATGCATTGAAGCAAGACCTATTTTCCTGTTTCAAAACAACGAGTTCATCTTAATATTCATATATAAAATTAAGTTAATTCCAACTGTTTTTTATATTAGCTTTTTAACGTTTTAATGGTAATAATTTTCTGTAGAATTTTTTTAATAAAATGTCAGCTTCAATGTCTTTTATTTGAATAATAGGTAATTAATACGTAAGTAAATGATAACTACAAAGGAATAAAGTAAATGAGTAATAATGATAAGCAAATACAGATAATAACAAAATTCTTTCAAATTCAGTTAATTATGTGTATAAACACTTATTTTGAATTATCTGTAACATACTAAATTAAATAGTCAATCGTGAACCTGCTTAACCAATTCATTTGCCACAATATCACTAATAACCCGCACTAGAGATTGATGCGATTATAAATAATGGGAAAAACGAAAAAATAATAAGCCGTAATAAGTAACTAATATAAAATAAAACAAAGTTTGTTTCAATATAAACATTTATGAGAAAAATACTTAATAATGTAATAATATATATAATAAATATAAAAAAAATGTTATTAAATTCAGGACAATTTTTTTTCAAATTCTTTCCTACTTCACTTGTATTGAACTAAAGTCATAATTATAAAGTTGTTTCTAGTTTTACCTAAATGTTCCCTTAACAATAAATTGCGGATTTTTATGCATTTATGGGAAATTTTACAGAATATGCAAAATTATATAAAATATCCACAGTAAAGCACACTTTATTGTATTTAAAGGATGAAACGAATTTCGAATTGGCTTTCATTTCGCTGGTTGTGCTTTCAAAGATATGAATTTGCATAAAACTCCGCAGTCTACTTAATAATTAAAACATTGCGGTTTGTCGTATTTTCACAATTTTGTATTGAAAAATGACAGGTATTTTCCTAGTATATGTATGTATCTTCTCGCTAGAAAATTTCACAGATACGCTACCTAATGACATTATTTCCTCTAACCATGTGTTGCCCTTTTCTCAGTCATAAATACTCAGACTGATTTTCTTGTGTACGTGATTACGTCTACGTATCGCCCCATAAACATTTCGGGAATAGGAAGCAGTGAACGCGTGCCAGTCAGACCCCGGCGCTATGGTCATCAGGATCGGGTCCCCCACCATTTCCTAAGGAATCCTCCTACCCTTGGGTCTTGCAAGGGTTGGTCAGTATATAAGCGAAACTACACCCCCTCTCGTACTAAACGATTTTGGCGATTCGCTGTGTGAACACGATTTACTGAAAAACCGACTAGGACCGTCCGCTGAAACCGATTTGTGAGCGGGTGTCAATCAGGTTACCTTCTGGATATTTTTCGAGAAACGTGTACGATCCGGAACAACGATACAGTGTATTGTGAAATCAGTGACCAGTGTATGACCTTGGATTAATCGTTAGGTAAGAGATATTTATTGTTTACGGTCTCGATCACATTCGGTAAACCTATGAAAATCGCGAACCTGCGGAACCGCTGAATATTCTGTTTATTCGCTGATACATTTGAAAAAATATATTATTGATGGTTCTTAATACGAAATTTTGTTTATGGAATACAAAGGAACTTGATGTGTTGCTTAATAGCGGGGTCACCTTTCAATTTCATTAACGTAAAGCCTCATTTTCTAAAGCGTATATCGATACATTTATCATTGGTTACGAACGATTTTCGTCAGCTTTCTATAACTTCAAGCGATCGTTATCGTCTATCCGAACACCAGAGTTTCTATTTAACTGTTATTTCGTTTATCGCGATAGCCAAGTACAATAGCTTATAATTAATACCATATAAATTATCCTAATCGAAAGCTGAAACGTATCTATTTACCGTTTCGCCTCAAGAACAATCAGATAATCCATCAATTTCAAGGAACAAAAGTTTTAATTACTCACATTTGTCTGCCGTTCCAGGTGCTGCAAAGTTGCAAAGATGCAGTCCTACGCCGAGGCATCAATGGATAATTCACAAGCGTTGGATTTCACTTCTTGCAAGAAACGGAATACAAACATGCAGTTAGCCGACTCGATCCTGGATCTTTCTTTCAAGAAACAATCCACTCCAGCTTTGAGCGTACCAAGTTCACCGGGGTCACGTTCAAATTCACCCGCGGGCACGATGAGGCAAGACCAGAGCGACCACTTTTTAGAAACCGAACAGAAGAGCCCCTTCGAGGGTCGAACGTTTATGGTAACGCCGCCTTCGGAATCGGATTCACCAAAAAAAATCAGATACGAACCGATTTATAATTGTACGGATGCGCCAACGAACAATGTCATAGGTCAACATGGTGATTTCTCCCTTTTACCAATGAACATTCCGATTCCAGTCGTTCCTACAGTTTTACCAACGTTGCTCACACAACACAGCGAGACGGCCAAATCAACACAAATAGTCGGCACATCCACCGCATCAACTACCTCGACAGCGTACTGCAAGGATGTCACGTTGTCTCCTATGTCTACGGATGCCGGAAAGAAAACACCAAGACCATTCAAGGCTTATCCAAAGGACCCATTATCGCTTACTATGGGAACAGCGGAAATGGCGTATGATCAAAACTCCAGTGAGGCGTACTCGGAATTTCGGAAACGAATGTTGGAATCGGTCAGGAAATCAAACGAAGGAACGAACGTGAAAATGCGAAGGGTCACGAAAAGTCCCGGGCTTCCAACGAGCACTGTTGACGAGAAGGATGCGGCTTACTGGGAGAGGAGGAGAAAAAACAACGAAGCCGCGAAACGCTCCAGGGACGCGCGAAGAGCAAAAGAAGATGAAATTGCTATCAGGGCAGCTTTCTTAGAACAGGAAAACATGAAACTTAAATATGAACTTGTAGCTCTTAGAAACGAAACAGCCAAACTTAGATGTATGGTCTATTCAACGTAATTATAGGATATTTTATATAGGTTTGAATCTTAGGTTGTTAATATTCTTCTAGAGTTAGTGAAGAATTAAATTAGTTTCCGAAACGGTAGAATTTATTCATTTCAAGGGCAGTATTTGTCTTTGGTAAAGAATCAAAGTATACGATATTTGTAAAAATTTGAACTGTATTTGTTAGGTGACAAATTTTCTATAAACATTTGTTTTTAGTATTTGATATGTTTCTAGTTCTGAGAAACAAGTATTATTTACTATTGCTTTAAATGATTATATTCTTTTATTTACAAAATATTTGGTCTGTTTTGTGTCAAATAAGATCTATAGTTTATCAGCATGACCATATGTATATTATGTAAAAAGAAGAGTGTTCCTGATGTGTTGGTGGTTATGAAAGTGGTGTAAGTCAAAAGAAAAAAATGCTTCCATATTTTTGTGATATAAATCAATGTAACATAAGATATGCAAGAAGCTAAATTTTTTCTACTTACACTGGTTTCATAATTACTGGCATATATATTAAAATTTAAAAGTTACATTTTTCATAATGCTGCGAATTTCTGTGCCATTCAATAATTTCATTGTCATTACCACAATATTTTTTTTTAGAATAACGAAGATTGTGCCAAGTAGGCTATCTGATAGTAGCTTTATCTAAAATCTGAATGTCTGAGAATCGCTTGGATGTTATAAAGAAATTTTATACGTACTTTATTGCAAAAAATGTTTTATATGTTGTGAGCAACTCAGGGCAACTATACTTATATAGGAAATTTGATTGCATAAATTTGTAAATAAATGAGGATAGGAGAGAAAGTACATAAATAAACTTTGTAAGTTTCATTGTATATATGAAGAATCTTGTGATATTTAAAATATATTTATAATAAAAAGATGCTTTAAAAAAATATTATTTATTACAAAATATTTGTATTATCAATCAAATATTATGCATTAGGTAGTGAATCAGCCAAGTCCATCATACATCCTGTTTCGAGTACATTTTTCTCATTAGTTTGATTTTTAGTAAGTGCTTTCGTATACGATTTTTGTACTTGTCTAGGAATAAAAGCTAAAGAAGATGCTCCCATGGTAGCACTTGAAGAATTTAACTGGCATTCATGAACAGTAGTATGTGTTGATGCACTTTTCGTTGCAGGTGTAAACATTTTATTTTTCTGATTCTTATTTAGTTGTATTATCTTAGGTTTTGATTTTTGTTTATTAGGTGCAGATTCATCAATATCCATTTTATCTTTTGGTTCACCATTTATATAATGCGAAGTATTATTAAATCTAAAATTTTTAGGGAACTTGTGTATACTGACACAATGATTTCTTCTTTCGGTAGAGTTATTAAACTTCAAATCACACTCAGAAACATAACATTGGTACTAAAAAAAAATAATATGGATATTAATAGATATTTTGATATATATAATGTAACAATAGGAAATCAATAAATACCAGTGGTTGTTTCATAGATAAAACTTGGAAATAACTATCATGAGTTTCTTGAATATGGATATCTAACAATCTAGGATTTGGCAGAGATTTCTTACACTCTGCGCAAACATATCGGTGGTTGCTATTGTAGTGCATTTCGAAATCAATTAATGTTTGAAATATAGCTTTACAACCAGCAGCATAACATGGGAATTCTCTTATACTGAAATTAATAAAACTGCTTTATTATAATTATTTACCTCGTAGGCATTATATACTATTTTTTGGTTATGTGGTACGATAAACAGTTACATATAACAAATTTTTATTTACACTTCATGACACAATTCTTCGTCGTCTTCAACAGTAACTCCTTTTCGTTGAAAAATTTTGCAAGTATTGTACGAATCTTCGAACAATGGATCATCAATAGATCTTAATCCTACACCTATATTTTTTAAAAATTCTTCCATCCTTGTAAAATTGTAATTGTCAAACGTTATAAAAAATACTATAATCTGCAATAACAAATTATTCAATATTATACATCTTATATTTATTTCATAAATTACACCTTAAAACATTAACACATTTTTGACACATTGACAACAACGCGACAATACTGCACTCTACTGGTGTGATACCTAATCACTTCGATAATTATCGATATTCGAACATTGAAGAAAATTATTGCGATTATCGATATTTCAAGTTTTTTGTTCATCAATAATCGTTTTTTATGTCCACTTATACATTTAAATTTTCGTGTTGCGAAATAAAGACAACTAAAGATGCAAAATTAAAAATTTCAATTATGTGATAAGTGAGTTGTCATACTGATTAGGTAAATACCAATTCTAGGTATGGATTACAACACAAATCAATAAAAAGATGCACTTTTGGGAAAAAGAAATTAGTGAGTGATATGTCCTTGAATCAATTGCGTATATGATATACGAGAAGCTCTTTTCTACATTAAATAGTAATTATTTTGGATAACGTAAATACCTGGTCCGATCAATATATTCATACAATAAATTCATTAGTTTGGATAAAAAATAAGCTAGAAACAAAATAAGTATACATTGCAATATTAAAGATTATTCGACCAATAAACGGGTCTTCAAATTTTCTAGAATTTCAGTCATCTTGCTTTCCAATTCGCTCCGCCTTTGTATTTCTTCTCGCTTGTCCTGTAACATATGTGTAATATTACAGAACATTGTTGTAATTATCATACGTTAAACTAATTCAAATAAAGTCTTATTATATATGGTGAGTCTCGCAACTTGATTACCTTAAATAACTTGTGCACTATTTATTTTATTTGATATCAAGGGGGGTATATAGTATTGTTATCAATGTTTTTTTATTTTTCTGTTTTATTGAGACATCTTTTTCTATATAAAATAATGCACAAGCTATTTGAGATGATCAAGACGCGAGACTAACCCTGTATAATTGAAAACGATTTTAGGGAAATAATTTTATGTTGCTTATACACGAAATTAATATTTATTTTCATGTTATAACATATCGCTGTTGAAACAGAATATTTAACATTTTTCATAACAATTTTTATAATAAATTGCTTTATACTTTTTCAAAGGTAACACTTCCTTAAGTAATACTTCGTTTAGTTACTTAAATTACTCAACAAATATGAAAACACAAGATATTGATGTAATTTGCAGCATTAAATTTTAATAAATCCATATGTATGTATTTCAAAAATTGGTTGCTTATTCGAGTATTATACAATTTTATTAGAAAATTTGAAAATGAGACCAAAGATTGTAATTTGATAGACTATTGTAAATATTAAATTATGTATAGTTTCATAGTAATTTTTCACCAACTGTATTTAAAAATTTAAATACGAGCCCGTATACTCATATACAAAAGAAATATTATTCAAATTTGGCTGTTGCATTTTCAGATATTCCTATTAAATTGTTTTTGTAAATTTAAGGTTGCTTAATTACAAATCAAAATTTCTCCAAAAAACTGGCCACATTTTAAAATAATTCATAAGTGATCTCAAAGTACATTTGTAATAGTTAATTAGTGATTTTAAGTTTCAAATTTTAAATTACATAATTTGAAAAGATTTTAGGGATACTCATCAATCTATCGCCAATAATCCAAACTAAAAATGTCTAAGGGCGTAGTCAAAGTGGGACATATGTTGTTTAGATATTCTACATTGTATACAGAAATAAGTAATGAATATAGAATTGAAATAAACGAAACTCTGTTTTCGCACTTGAAAATGTCCAATCAAATTATAAAATGTACATTACATTGTATAAGTAGTTAAAAAATTATGGAATACTACAAAATTCTAGAATAATCGACATAACTAATAGGTCTATTCGGACTAATCCGTTCATGCTCCACTATTTTCATAGTGGTAGCGGCATTCGTGTAATCTCCTACTACTTTCACGCTTCTACTTTCCGGTTCACTGGCGAATTTCGTTAAACTTTCGTCATATTGATACGCGTGCTGCTGTGGTATAGGCAAGCGTATTACTTCTTCGTTTCCAACCTTTTTGTCGTCTTCAAAAACTCTTGACATTCTTTTGTTTCCTCTTCCATAATCGAACTCATAAACCTTCCCACCAAAATCGTAGTAATTATAGGGTCGAGGATTGTAAGTTGTTGTTGGTTCAATCTTCTGTTGAATCACTTGAACATTTGGCATTCTACGATGTTTAACGTTTGTCTGCTCTTTATTTTCTGCAGGATATACTACACTATAATAATTTGCTACAGTAGTTTCAGGTTCCTCTATATTGTGTTTCTTCGAATGCAATGAACGTGGAACCTGTTCCACAAAATCTTGTGTTTCGATATTTGGTCGTTCTGTGTTCTTGTAATTATTATCATACGTATACTTGTAACGTTCCCAGTAATCCGGTAGTTCTTTTCTGTGGCTATTCTGGTCAGACTTTGTTTCTTCAACTTCAAAACGTGAATTGTTAGATTTGTCAGAATTCACTGGTCTGTTAAACATCAACTGCTGCCCAGAAACAGTTCCATATTCGAGTCCCTTCGTAAAACCTTGATAATCGATATTTTCTGGAATATTTCCAGGTTTGCGCGTTGAATTATCAAGCGTTATTCGCCTTTCGTGCTGCTGTTGTCTTTCGCTCTTCCTTTCACTAGGGGAGTCAACTTTTTGACGAGTATTCGAGTCGTTAATACTATCATCATAACTGGATGTTGTAGGAACAACGTTAGTATGAATCGTACTATCTAGAACAAAATCGAATGGAGGGGGCCACATTTGCAGTTCCTTTTGCTCGCCTTCGTGAAGCTTTTCTGGCCTTTCCAGAAAATTTACCGTCGGTTTTAAATTCTCTTTTCTTGGTTTTGGTTCCTTCGGGGAAACTTTCTTTACAGTTTCTGTTTTAGACACATTATTATCTCTATCTGATTGATTAGACATTGAGAATCTTGACGCTTCTTTTAATTCTTCAGGAGCGGACAAGTATCGCACAGGAACAACCAGAGGCATATATTTAGCAAAATCCAATTCTTCAGTCGTTTTTCGCTCTTCAAAGTGAGACCTATCTTCGCCATTCGATGAAAAATTATTGGATTGTTCTATTGATGGTTTAGAAGTATATTCGTTAGATTTCTGATCTTTCCTCTCGGTGTCTGTAGCTTCTTCTAAACTGTATTCTTCATATTTATTTCTGGCTGGAGTATCTTGCTCTTCTTTACTTCTTTCACTGCTTCTGTTGTCATCTTCGTCACGAGAAACTTCCTCAGAATTTAAGGAGATCTCTCCCTTCGAATTAGGAGGTGCGGACGAAGCGTATAAGTGTCTCAATGGTTCCTCCAACTTTTCGAAATAATTTATAAATCCATTATCCAATAGTTCACGATTATACAAAGGTTCCCCGTAACTGTTACGAAGTTCATCAGGTCGTCGTTGTTCGTCATCGTTACTCAGCGGTAGTGGTTCATTATATTGAATATTGGTATAGTTCTCACTAGTAAATGGAGCGTCTTCGTACCCTTTATATCTATCCATGTATCCTTCTTCTTTTTCCTCCTCACTTTCTACAGGCCTTCTCGTTTTCTCACTCGTATACCCGTTCATTCTTTCCGCACTTTCGTATCTCTCTCCTGATTCGTCTTCCACTTCCGATGATTGTTTGCCTTTACTATTCTTCTCCTGTTCTTCTCTGCATTCAGAATCTTTACCTCCATGAATTATCTGTTTCCCCCGATTATCATATCCTTTCCCATCTTTCTCGCCGCTATAATTATACTCCTTCTGGCGATTCCTATACCATTCCTGTATCCTCAGTCTTTGCGCCTGTTCTTCTTGCTTACGCTCCAGTTCTGTTAGCCTATCCTCGTATTCCTTTTTCCATCGTGGATCTTCCGTGTAAGGAACCAACGTGGTAGGCGGAGGTGATGAATGAACATCCCTTCCATCGGAAATATTTTTATTTTCCACTGTTAGTTTCTCGGTGCTCTCGTTTTTCCTATATACAATCTCCTGCTCGTTACGAATCGAGACAAACGGTTCAGGGTAAGATAGTTGAATATCTAGCGGAGGAATCTCAGGAAGAGGTGGTTGACTCATAGTAGGCAAGGGTGGCTCCAGCATAGCCGGCAAAGGAATTTTTACCAGGAGAGGAGGTAGTAATGGCTGGTTAGTGGCCGGTGTTCTCAAATCCATTTGAGGTGGCGGCGTTGACGAGGTTGTAGAAGGCGGCTGAGAGGTCGTGCTACTGTTTCCTCCATGAAAGATCCTCTCATACTGTTGCAAGTGGGTTAGCAAGCCACTGCTGTTGCCAAGATTTACCACACCTGTGAATCTGATTGTTTCTCGCTGTCTAGGAGCAGCAGTGGTCGATGATCCATTTGATTGTGTAGAATTCGACGAAGAGGCTGGTGTAGATGTGGTTTGGCCATCATTGGATGACTGAGTAGCTCTTGCTTCGTTTGGGTCTGAATTTGGATTGGGTAATGAGGCTATTTGAACAACAGGGTTTACTGTGTAGCCGAAAACCTGTGCCAAGCCTGAAAGAATTAGACCTAATGCTCGTTTATCCCGCGGAGTGTTTGCATTCCCTGAAAGGGTAGCTTCTCTTAGTTCTTGAGAACGCGAAGGGTTTGAAGTAGACTGGTTTTCCCGATCGATTTTCGCAGATAGAGACAACGTGCACAGTAAGCACAGGTAGTACAGAATGTGGACTGTCCTAAGCTTCATTTTCACAAGCTCAAACACTTTCTGTTGGGAAGGTACACTTTATACACCAAGCTACAACGAGGTTCTTGGTCCTCGTGACATTTTCAGTCACTAAATATTTGCCACATATTGTAATAAATTTAATAGAACTATAGTCGTTATCAGTACTTTAGCCTTTTTTTTAATAACGAAATGTGACACCGTTATTTTGCAAATGATATTACTAACGTATTAATATATTAATGCGATTCACAGTTAAATACAAACGAGAGGCAGCCAGTATGCAAAGACGTGTTCCATCGCGTGATAAAGTTTCACCAAGTCTGTCGAACAGTACTTTTGTACTTCAAGATTCCGCGAGGACTGCGCGACCACTGTCGCGATCGAACGTCGTCAAACAATACGTTAGCTGGCGGGGATAAATTTTTGCATAACATCGGAAAGAAATGTCGAGTTTCACTTGAATTGCACAGAGTTGCCCGTTGATTTGTGACAACTGAAGCGGCACGTCGTAACGCGGGAAAGAAACGCCGTGGAACACCACAGAATCGGACGACGATGGTTCATTAGGGCGCGTAGAATGGGATTGATGCGAACATGCGATACCTTTAATTGCATGTGTACCTACGGTACGTAATTATACGCGTCAACGACTTCAGTTTTTTTAATGGAGGTAAATACGTCGAATTGAGGCGTGATTTTTAATGCCTGGGAATTTCAAACGTAATTAAAGTCGAATGAATAGAATAGGGGCGAGGAGAATGGAGACATTGTTACAGGATTGTAATTGGATTATGGGAAAGAATTCAGTGATTTACGAAAGTATTTGTACATGTACCATAAGAGATATTTGTGAACATGCCAAGTGTCCCATTTAAATCAGTCCCCTCGAATGTCTCAAAAAAATGTTCAGCACACAAGTTGAATGGTTTTGGGGCACATAATTTGATGTGAGTAACTTTTTTATAGTTAGATGTTTGAAAATTCTCTTTGGTTTATTAAACAAAATTATATATTTTTTAAGATGACAGTCGATGTAGCTTGCCATTTCCTATAAAAAGGTACTAAGCCACTTATGGCGAAGAAACATTAGATTAGGATAAATTTTAATTTAAACATTATTAAATGATACTATTGTATATAGTAGGTATATCTACCTTTATTTATATATATTTATGTATATATATTTGTTAATGACATGTAGTACTTATTTACATTTACAAAGTAATTAACAATAATGAGTTGCATTTAACCATACCATTTCAAATCTCATTTTAGCTCGTGCTTATTGATTTAATATCGGTATTTATTATTGTTTACAATGTTTGCAATACTACAGTTAAAAAGAACTTGGTTGCCATATTTCATGAAATCTAGTACAAGTAAATCTACTAGAACTACTCCAAACTTTTAAATTGAAATATTTCTTACATTATTAGTTTTTTGTTACAAGTGCTTTAATACTTTTTCAGAAGGGATGCCAAGTTGTATCCATGAGTGCATTAAAAAAATATAATTCCATTAAAAAAACATAGTTGATCTTCGTATGTCCTCTATGCGTCAATCTATACCAAATTACTCACATAAAATTATGTGCCCTTGAAATCATTCAACTATTACTAGAAATATTTTTCAAATGATTAAGACTTTTGTAGCAATTTCAGAGGATTAATTTAAATGGGACATCCTGTAACATGTATTTTATAAAACGTTTTGAGAATTCGTTAGTAGAATAGAAGTAAGTAATAGAAGAAATAGTAAGATAGTATTAGAAGATTTTTGTCATATTTTATATTGCTTAATAAAATTCTTTTTTAAGAAAATTTAGATCGTTTGAATCTTATGCTTACTATAAAATGAATGTGAAACATTTTCCAGCAGTCAATATTTTAATTTTTGTACTTATTAATGAAAAACTTATGCAATGCGGAGGGACGAAAGAATTTGTTTATCGTATACCAGATTAAACCTGCAAAAACTAGATTCTGAGAAAACACTTTTTGAGATGTCGCAAGAACCTTGAAGTTTTAATTTTCTGTTTGTTTACATATGTATGTCATATAAAATCTGTTAACCCTTTTTATAATGTTAAGGTTAAAATAATTTATTATCTTTCATTTTATAATATAATTCATGTAAGGAGGCAGTTAAAATTTGTTGAGTTTCTACATTTTCTAAGTTTCACAATTACTTTCATACTTTATAGTACTCTATGGTATGATAAAATGTTAACACAATTTGTTATCACCTTAGGAGAGAATTCAGTAAAATTTCATAAGCAATGAGTAGGTCATTCAAAAACAGACGACAATACTACCTTTATTGCTATTATATGTGTGTAACTATGTCATAAAAATAACGTTTGAATGGATTAAATATCACTATAGAAGGCAACTTTTGATCGCCATTGGAAGGTATGAATAATGAAAGAAAAAGATTTCTTATTTCATCTTAATAGGTAACAGTATGTCTCTACTATCTTAATTAAACCATTTGTATGAAATTACCAAAAATTCAAATAACCATATCATATAGTGATTTATCAGCAATTAATTATCGTAACCGAAGTATTGCTTAATTTGTGTGATTAAATCTGGCGAAAATTCTAAATTCCAATTGTGTAATGTAGCATATATTAGATTAGGAAAGTTACGTTATGAGCCATATAAGAGGAATGAAATTGCTATTTTGCTCGCTTTACTGATAGCAAATCATTAGGTGATTACTCGTTAACATGCGATTTCACTACATTCTCTATTCGGAATGCAAGAACTCATTGATGTATGCAGGTACAATATAGTGAATTGTACTTTATACTTCCGAATGAAGCAAACATACATATCAGCAATATATTTGGAAGCATTATTCCTGCCGTAACTAATTTCACTGCAATTTTACACAAAGTAACGTAGAGAATTTCGTACATATACAGAAAACCATCAAACAGTTACTGGAATACTTTTCTTCAATGGCTTGGTGAAAGAATAAAAACTAGGTTCCTTTCAAACTTTTTACTTCAATGATTTTACTACCACGAAATTCCGTCATTGTTACGCAACGCAGGAAACTAGTTAATTAAAAGTGCTCATACATATCAGCTTAATCGACCGATACGAGAGAGCAAGTGAAAATAGAGCTGTTCTATCGTTTAATACTGCTGTTTCACAAAAAGCAATCTAGTTATATCAGTCTATCGTTTGGTTGAGCAACAGGGTAACTCCGCGCGTAACTGGTTCTCCATTACAAATCATCAAATTCGAACTATACATTATAATCGACCAGCTGATGCAATGTTTATGTTACGGACGGTAACGATTATGTTGCCAGACAATAAGATTTAGGCATTTACTGGTTAGACTTTCATAAGTATGCCGATTGTGTCACTTGTTCTCCACCCAGAGAAAGTCCGAACAAATAGTGTCGCTTCGATTTCCTGGACTGCTGCGGCAAAACCTTAAGAGGACAATTGCAGCAAAAGAGGGAAAAAATTAACGACAAACGCGTTTTCAGCGCGACACAAATCGGTAGAGCGGTGTGTGTTTTTATGTAATACAAGTTCCTGTTGATTGAAGCGAGTCTTCAACCCATTCATAGTGTGGCTTTATTGATCGTCATTCCAATTCATTACTTAATTACTTTGCTAGACTAATTGCACGACGCGCGAAACGCTGTAAAATTGCATGTGTCTTTTGAGTACGTTTGCAGCTTCGTTTTCTTTGTTATCTTGATTCTTTCGTGAACAATGCCGGATGGTAAATATTATGCTGGATGAATTACTTGGATGCGTTGCGGATGGTATTTTACAAGCAGCGAAATTGCCGTGAAATTGTTAGGACGCACGCGATATTCATCTGGACGCTGATTATCGTTTCTATAAAGTTAAACTCTTAGCTTTCAGAATAGCAAAGACCTGTTTGAAGGAACAGGGATAATGATTACAGGAGTGGCCGGAAGTAGGATTTATTATGAAATAATGTTGACGAAATTCCATTTTTTTAGGTGAGTGAAACCACGTGCAAATGTCTACATTAGAAACAAAGTTTTATACGAACAGATATTAGTACTTATTATCAAAGTTATTTATATCTGCGCGTGAAAAGTCCCAAAACATTAGTTTTTAATTCATTTCATTTTAATGCTACCTTCCTGAAGAATTTAAGAAAATTCATGATTGATAATCATTTTACTAATCAGATCACTTTAATCGTAGAACTATAAACATAGTCACTTTTAATAATGAAATCACTCTTTTTAAACTCACTGAATTTTTTAAAATGTAGTTTCGTAGCCAAAAAATTAGATACAATTTTGATACGTATGTCCCCCTAGCTAAAGTATCCTTAACTTTTTTCATAATCGTTTATGTGATAGAGCAAATGTAATCGAGTTTAAACTGAAAATTTCATTTCGATCTATAACCACCTCAATAAGAATCTTAGCAGAGTTGGTTTTTTTTATATAGTTAGATTTTCGATTTTTAGTAGTGCGATTTTCTGTTTGATTTAGTAACAATTTTAACACAATTATTCACTTACTTATATCGTTATGAATGACAAACAAAAATATCTTCGGTTATTAAAAAATTAAATAATTCTCATAAGGTAGAACCGTTTGAAACTATTAAAGGATCACATGTCGCACCTATTGTTGCTGTATCACTTTGATTCTAATCTTAAACTCAGTTTTTTTCATAATATTGGATCCATAGCGTATTAATGTATTAAACTTACATTATTCCTTCTCATCTATTTGCTTACAACCACTTGGGATAATAAAATCGTTTAGAATTACTACACCCTAATTGTTTTGGGTAGTGTATTTTTGAGTTAATAGAAATTTCAACGGAATATTTTGTAAAATATTTAAGAAATTAGCACGTAAAGGATTAGAGCTCGTCTTATTTTTCAAAATATTTTGAATTATCCTGGCGTACATGATTTCATTTTCATTGGATTATCGCTCCTTTTTTTAACAAATTACGAGAAAAGAATGCAGTTTGTAAGTGAACTTTTAAACCCACTGTATCAATCAAAGATAAGTATTACGGTAAACACCTAGTTTTTGTAAGCGACAAATGTGTTTAACCAGGTGAAAATCGGATAACTTTCTCGTACGGTTCTCTGTTACCACGGAAAAACAGGAAATCGTTGTGCGTGTGACTAACACCTATCTATACAGCGTTTCTTGATTAATGATTATTTTAATAACTAAGAATTTTAAATTAATATACACTGTGCTTGAAAGAAATATTCTTTTACCGTGGACTTCTGAAATCTACTAACACCCCTTATTTGTGTGCAATAACAAAATAAAACCTTAAAACGTTTTTAATACACTTTAATTCAAAGGTAAATTATTATTGATTGTTATGATGTAAACAGATTACAATTGAACGTTTTTCTGAAAAGTTTGTGGAGTATGAATACTTCTTTTTTTGAATTCTTTGTGATTCCAACTGTATTTTAATTTTATATAGAGAATTATTGTGAATTAATATTGTAAATTAAATATATGCCAATTAAGTTCATTGTCAAAGATAATTAAAGATAAAGAAATACCGTGTATATGAGAATACAGTACAATCTCGATTATTGGAACACCCATTATCCGAACTCTTTATTATCTGAATGAGCAATTGTCGGAATGTTCTATTAATTCTACTGTATGTTAATAATTAGTTCATCCGTACTTTAGACTAACGATCAAAACAAAATCTCTTCACAATACTTCAGTATGGTGTTTATATTCGAAGCATTTAAAACAATAATAATGAAATCGAAACAGATATCAGTTAAAACAAAATGTGAAATTATTAACTAATTGAAACAGCGAGTATCCAATATACTTAGCACAAGCATATAATATTGATAAATCAATGATTACTGATATAAAAAAAACAACGAACAGCCAATTGAAAATTACATAAAGAATGTTAATTCGCTTAGTGAATCCTAAACAAGTTTAAAATTGGCAGAATTTTGTTTATATCATTATTATTTCTTTATACTATTTATTCTGCATTATTATTATTATTATTATTATTATTATTATTATTATTATTATTATTATTATTATTATGTTATATTATATCAATGTCTGTACCATTTTGGTAGCATGGAAATATATGAAATTTAGTATACGAAAAGCATTGATTCTTTTTTTCGAAAATTCTGTTATCCAAACAAATTTGTCTTCCAAGTTTCGATAATCGGGGTTCCACTGTATTTTAAACAAGAGTATATATTACATAAAATAGTTAGTTGAACCATTTCAAGAATTAAACTATACTATCAGCCATCGAAACAATAAAACAGGATTTCGATTACGTAGCTACTTTTCCATTCTGTGTTTTCTCTGCTTGATCCAAATAAATTCGTCATCAATGCAACTGGTTAGGATCAGTGATTCCATAGAAGGAAAGTGTATCAGACTTGTCAGGGCATTAGAACTAGTGGATCAAGAATTGAGCATACATAACAACACCACATAACAACAAATGATTTCCATAGACTATAGGGTATAAAAGAACTCTGTTTGTCCTCTAGACCACGCAGTCTGATTGTGAGGTTTAATATGAATCTTCTGGTAAGAATATGATTCTAATACAATTATCAAAATTCAGTTATATTGAGGTGATACTCTTTACTCCTCAATTGATAGGAATGCATATTGGTCACATAACTGATATCTACTTTCGATCATCTGTTAATATTTTATTGAATATTTTGAATCATAAATATGATTAGCAATATTGTGCAGGGTACACGAACGAAACAAACAGTTCACTTTTTTTAAATACGCTAATGTTATTATTACTAATTTCGAAAAGAATTCTGTTCTTTCTTTAGGTCATTACAAATAAAATGATGAAGTTTAAACGCTGGCAAATTCGGTTTTATTTTTATAAATTAGAATTGTTATCGGCTGCATATTGTGGAAGGTAAAATCAAGTTTATAGTTTAGTGTGTTAAACGATAAAGGTGTTTTAATAAACAAGTTAAGTCAAAGTTATTGAAAATTACTTAATAGTAGAAAAGGAATTTTAATCAAATTTGAATAACTTTATCTTACAAATTCAAATTTGAATATATAAAATCAGGAGCAATTCAAATTATTCATACAACATTTAGAATATTAATAGCTAGTGAACGATCGATATAAAGGTTTAAAATATTCTGTGCCGAAAAGACGAACTTTCAAAATGAACTATGTTGTTGACCGGAACAGGTAATCTCAAATAATGACTCACAACCTTTAATTGAATCAGCCATATTCCAGAAAATCTAATAACTCATTGGTAGAAATGTATTGAATCTGCTGAAATTTATTTTAATTAATAGAATTTAGCTTTAACTATGTTTAGGAATCCGCCATTATATGTACAATGTACTAGCACTTTCATAATCTATAATATTATTTCAAATTAAGATATCTTATTACGTTACTACGGATTTTTATGCAAATTCATATTTTTATTAACAAAATTAAAAAAATGCAGTCTAAGTGGAGAATTGTGTTACTCTCCAAATAAAATAATACGTGTTTGATTTTTAATATTTTATATATTCTTATATATTATGCGCTTTCTCTAATTTAATACGTATTTAAATTTTCCATAATGCATAAAAATTCGCAGTTTATTTATCACTTTTTAGTGTATTTATACCGTTGATATTTAATTTTAAAAATAGTTTGTTATTTACCTGTTTGTTTGCGAGATAATGGTAATAATTACTAACAGCATAATCATAAATATAATGCTTATTCGTTCCTAGATTCATTTTACATTTCAAATAAAAAAAATGTCTCTAAAACTGTTCACATAATTTCTCTCTGTTCCTGCTGATAATGTAGTGAAATATACTATACTGTCTACACAAGAAAATATATATGGAAACATCGTGTGAAAGATGGTAACGGAAGATATTTCAATTATTACTTTGACTCTATTAAAAAGAAAGACTATGTTTTGCTTACTAAAGGACAGGATCCTTTCCTATACCTAATAATTGCGAAGAATATTATGAAACAAACAGAAAGTATGATCTAAAGACATCAGTTGAGGGTCAATTATTGGTCTTGTCGAGAAATTAGTACCTTAGTGACATTAAATCATCGTTTTAGCTGTTATTATCGTTGGCCACTTTTGCCTTCGGCATAGGAGCCACTGTATCCTCAACTGACATCCCTGAAAAGGAGATCAAAGTCAATGATGTGCCTCAACAAGTGGCCACTGATAACCAAGAGCAACCGAATCCTGGGGATGCGACTGGCGATAAAAAAGTAGCGAAAAGAAGTTACGGTTGGAATCCGTGGAGTTACGGAGGGTATAGTTATGGCTGGCCTTGGTAGGTAGATTGTCGTAAGAAACCATTCGACCTAGAAAAATTTTGCGGAATAAATGGCCGCTTGCTTCAGAGATTGTTGCAAATTTTGTAACAGGAAGATGAATATTTTGCACGGTATTAACAAACTTCCTGTTACTGTCGACAAAATTTATGTTCCAATTTGTATTTCATTGTATAGATTTAAAAATTCATTGCTTCTTTCTATCAATTTTTTTATGAATCAGGACTCAAGTCTTCGTAAATTTGGAGTTTTATTAAAAGATTAGAAGTATTATTTTCGTAGGAATTTATTAAATAGTGGCCACTTCTATAAAAATCATCTTATTCTAGAAAAAACTATAAAGATTGATATTTGAAACAGGTCTTCATTAAAAATTTGAGATGTTTAAACTGCGGAGGTTTATGCAACTACTCAACTAAGAAAATGGAAGCAATATAAAGATTAACAATGTACACATTACATGCGTTCTGTATTTTTTAAATGTAAATTGAAATTTAAATGTAAATGTTTATTCTCATAAATGTATAAACATTCGCAGATCACTGATACTTTTTCGCTGTATAAAAGTACATAAAATTTATTTACATGAATATCTGAAGCAATTTAGTTGCAAAAGAAATCAAGTATTTTCGTACAAAAATGTTTGCAAGGTGTCATTTTAGGTATGGTGGTGGTCATGGTCATGGATGGTACCCAAGTGGATGGTATCCCAGTTTTCCTATATATTATAGTCACAGTTATGGTCACGGATATGGGCACGGATATGGGCACGGATATGGACACGGATATGGACATGGACATGGATATGGTGGATACGGTCACGGTGGTTGGTATAAGGGGTGGTAAATTAGAAAAAATAAAATCGTCATAGTATAACTCACAATTTTTCAACAGTTAACTTTCTGCACTGAGCAAATATCAAATTAACTTGAATTTTTATTACGTACATATTACGCAGAGTTCCAAGACTGAATTATTTCAATGTTTCATGTCGATTAAATCGTCAATGTATAATTGCAGAATTTAAATAGTAAACGATGTAAGTGCCAAAAGATTTAGAAATTATTTTTTCAGTAAAAAAAGATGTAAATTTTAATTGTTGAATGCAACGGTAAATGCTATAAATGTTAAATTAGTAAAAAATTAAATAAATTACAAAATCATTACTTAGCGAGTAGTCATTTTTTTAGTTTCTTTGTTTTTTTGGTTTGTATCGAAAAATTTCTCTTCTGCCACTTGCATTATTTATCATTTGAATTTTCGAATTCAAATGATAAAATGATTTACACGATATTTGTCTAGTTTCATCATTTAATTTTGTTTTTAAAGTTATGTGTAATATATATTATATAAATATCATTGTCACGATAATCATCAATGAAGAAAAATAAATGATTCACACTGTAAAAGGATTGAAATAATTTCATCACATACCCTTAGTCGTTTCCTTATATAGGTTGTCAATATTTCTTCGCATATAGTCAAATTTTTATCCGTATCCTGTGGAATAAAATTTATAGATTACAATATTATAAAGCAGTTTGTAACTTTTGTGTTGATCGACCTTTAAAATACTAGTCAGTTCTTTGATCTTTTGTAGCTTAGCTTGCTGCTGTTCAGATAAATTGTTATACGCCCGTTCTGGATTATTTCCGTACATCTCAAGACGTAACAAGAAACGTGTTACTTTTTTCACTTTCGCGTTAGTAATCCATAGCACTTGTCGTCCGTCGTGACACTCTGTGTGCACCTGATATGCTGCATAGTGTTGCTTGGAAACAAAAGAAACAACAAAGGTTTTATCGGATATATTCTTAGGTCTTTTGCGAAATTTCCATTGATATAAATCGGTTTATTTTTCGTGCAGCAGTTAGTCTTAATTATATATAAATATATTATTCGTAATTTCTTTGAATATTTTATTTTTTAATTTAATCATTTGTTGCACAGGAGAGATCTGTAGTATCTGGATAAGGTATTGGGAATATTTAGTGACTTTATTGATGAGGCAAAATTTCTTATCGTTAGAGGGAAAGGTGATTCCATCACAGACGAGGTACAGGATAGACCGATCATCTTATGGGACTTCGTGTCACATGCTCTGAAATACTGATAACCTAAAAATTCAGACTTTTCGGAAGAACATCTTTCGTTTTATTATCTGATAAAGAATGTAAACACTTCTAAAGTATTTTAATGTACAAACGGTAAGAGCAAATGCAAAGGTTATACATTGTAGTAGACAATCGAAAAGGTAAAAATGAAAACGGATTTGGGGCTCATGAGCCCCAAATCCGGGTAACAAAGACAAGCATTGGATAAGTGGTCTATCGTGTCTTTAGTCAATCATCATTGACTAAGAACAGGACCTCGTCTGTGGTGATATTTACTTTGTGGCTTATGGTTTTAAATACCTTGTGTCGCTAAAGTAGGGGTCTTCAAATTCCATCCTCTTTTCTCATACCTTACCATGAAACTCATCAGAGGGCAAACCAAAGGGTTGAGAAAGAGTTAAATTTTCCTGGCGGGATAATTCGTGAATATTACAATACAAAATATTTATACTACAAATTCTGCTGCATAAATTCCAAAGTTAATGATTATTACCATTTATTTTCATACAGTGGCTGATATTTAACCCCTTTAGTGCCGACTGAAAAAATTGAGCCTAGACGAAAAGAACTAATTCAAGCTAATGTTGTGTCATAATATTAAAAAAAAAAAAAAACAATTATAAAGATCTAATTATACAAAAATATATTAAATATTCATAATTAAAGGCTTCTTATAATATTTTGAACATAAAACCAATCTGTATTTATGTTCCATTTCCTTATTTATATTTATAAAAATATGAATTTGCGTAAACATCCGCAGTTTATTCGTAATTGTCACTATTTTCGTCGCTCCTAAATTAATTATCAGTCAATCGAACTAATTCTGTATTATTTAAATATATACACATAAATTCTATTATATTGTAGTTGAGTTAGCGTAATATAATGACAACGGTAGAAATATAAATGAGTTCTAAATTACTAAACGTATCCAATAAATTAGGATTTGTCATTTCCAAGCGTAAGCGCATAGTGATTCATATAAAACGATATTTTGTTATCGACACTTTTCGCAAGTGTTGCCAAGGAATCTTTACATTTGTTATTCATTTGATGGTATAAAATGCATTAGATGTAAATGTTTATAATCAATATAAAATATCGCTTTAAATATGAAGTTTTATGGAATAGTAACGAAATACAGAAGTAGCCCATCTGATCTCATTTAGAAAATTTAAACATTGAGTTGCAGAAAACAACAATCTTAACATTTCGTAGATTTTCCTATACTATTTTCTACACCTTCCAACATATTACACGCTGGTTTTATTAAGTGTTTTGTGTTTCTATTGGAAATTTTTTCTGTTTAACATGTAGCGCATTTTTTACATCTTTTTTTTTTTGTAACACACCACTGCCGAATTCTAATTCCTGCTTTTTGTTATACATTTTCTATGATATAATGTATTGTAGTGCAGTTTTCTTAATTTTGTTATTTAATTTTTGTTTGATTATAATGAATAAGCAAATTTTAGTTCTCCTCCCCCGATCTGCTGTTTTTAGTCTTCCATGTTACTAAAAACATCTTAAACATGCGTTGCACTGAAATTATATTATACTGACAAAATAATCTGACGCTCAACAAATGAAAAATAGGAATAAAAAGAAAATAAATATTTGAAGATATATTTTGTAGTTCGAGGGATCTGTAAATATTACAGGTGGACGATTTTTAAAGTCAGACACTTTTCGTACAAATCATTAAATACAGTAACTTTATATTTATTATTTTAGAAAATTTTATATTCATTCTTACATTCAACTAAATAAAGATATAGATATGTATTTACATACAGGATACTTATCATATAAGTGCACTACTTTCTTTTGTAATAATTTTTAAATAAATCTCTTGAAATTCATCTTCTTTTATGTATCATTTATTCAGCTAATGACATTATTTATGGAATTTTATATCTGCCAAATGACTGTCTCTAATTGCGTTGCAAATACGGGTTCTTTCGATCACATTTTTTCATCACAACTGAGCACGTTCCAGGAATGATTTATTCAATGTCGTTGTAAATGTTTTGTTTAAACTGTTGAACTCTTGTCGGCGTGTTAGCGTAAAATCTTTGCTTCAAACAGTCCCAAAGAAACAAATCTAGTGCTGCCAAATCGACGACACTAAAACAATTATGCAATTACCTTTGAGTATTTATTATTGATGATGCATTTGCATAAAATATTTTAATCATTAAAACACGTTGTTAAAGTGTTAGACGTTCTACAATTAATTGACAGCGTGCGAGTTAATGCGTGCGAGCCATGAAACAAATGATAACAATGACTATAGTGAGAAATGGCGTCAAAATAAAATAGTAACCACCTTGTACTATACTTTATAGAAAAAAATAAAAAAATGAGATTGATAGACGACTTTTCGTGCGAGCGAATGTACGAATATTTTAAATTAAAATAAAAATTATCTTTTTTTAATATTGACAGTAGTCCCGTAAATATATATTACCATGAAATAGTCATTTATACAGTCATACCATGGGCTTACGCACCAATTTGGTTGACACGTAAGTTGAGATAGACTTCATGTACTTACCAGAATATGTACTTTTTTTGTCGCAGTTTCTGCAAAAGCTTCTTTGCTAATTTTACAAATTCTCAGTCCACCACTGAAATCTTTACGACGTTCAATTTTGTTTACAAATTAGCAACGCTTCTTTCTCTTTTTCTACTAGAATATGAAGATGAAGGTAGCTCTGATCTGGTACTAAATGAGTATATGAATATAATTTAAATTAATTATAGTATTAATTTTTAATTTAAATATATGTAAAAAATGTTGCTATATGTTCAATATCTTGATGAAATTATGCATGTGTACGCGATACTAAGCTTTTGAATCCAGATATGACGTCACTGATAGAACCAACTTATATCAATAGTTGAAGACTTTAGACGACGAAGGTGTTATGTTGTAAATATTAAATTTTCGGTAGTAACAAAGTTTAACATTTATTCTGCTTGCATTGTTAACTGAAGAATGATACAATGTATTGCTACTATATTTTTTACTATCCACAAATATATCAAAATGATTATGTACACTCCTTTCTCGATTTACGCGGCACTTTACCTAAGTGAGTATCTTTTTACGCGGTAAGTAATCTCTTGATTTACGCGAATTTTTTATACACGGTTTCAGTTCACGAGATCTCATTTTACGCAGTCCTTTTTTCTTTCTCTTCCGTTTTTGATGATTACTTAATGTAACGATACGTTTTCACATGACAGTAAATATCGTGACTTTTGCATTTTTCATGACACTGCATTATAACGTGATGTTTTCTTGGACGGCTATTTTTACGCAAACTAATATTATGACATTTACTAGAAGATCAAACCTATATTGATTTCGTTACATTAATCTTGAGACGCCAAATTCAATGTCAGGACAACGCGACTCCTAATTTTAACCACGACGAAGGTCATGACTGTGAAAGTCACCGTATATTGTTACGTGAAAACATATCTCAAGAAATTATAGCATCTAATAAAACCCTAAATTATGAAACTAATGCAACACTTCCAAACAACAAGTATTCGAGTGATGCAGATACTGACTTGGTGCCAGTTAAAGAGAAAAAGGTGATGGTTTTAAATTATGGACACCGTTAATGAATAAAATTTATTATACTATTTTTTAATTTTTATTGAATTTATATGTGGAATATACCTTTCTATAACTTATATCGTATTTTTTCTTAAGTATTTCTCTCATAATAGTATACTCTTTTTATGCACAAGGAAATGGTATAAAAAACTGCATAGAATGGATAATCCGCGTAAGTCGGATGGGTATATTAACCTCATACACTAAGAAAACTCTGTTTCCACATAAACGTTATCATAATCCCTTCATTCTCCGAAGCCTTCAGTTATTTATCCGCGTACGGGACGTTAGACTAAAACTCGAAAAAGGGGTTGTGCTTTCAGTTACTCTGTCCCAAAGAGAGAGTCAAAGGCTAACCGGATCTGCGTTTTATGGTTCGAATTTATTACTATTAACTAAACACTGACCACTGTACACAAAAGGATGCTGCCTCATCCCCTTTCTAGAGGACCAGTTCTCTGTCAGCGGAAATTGACCGAGACGATTTCAGAATAAGAGTCAAAGGCTAACTGGGTTCATTTTGCGGTTTGCCTTCGTTAACAATGGCCAGTGGACAGCGGTTATTGTTACGGAGAAACAGCAGCATCCCCTTCCGGATGGACCAGTTTTCGGCTGGTATAGGATCCGCGAGAGTGTTGGAGAGGGCAGGACCTCGCCACGCGAGCAAACAGGTTCCCCTTGAAGGGATGAGACTCTGTGGACGGACGAAAAATAGATCATGATCCAGATCACAGGTGGAAAACTGGTCCATAGCTAGAAGACCCTCTCAAAAATGGGAGCGTGTCCACGCGACAGTGAGCAGAGATCAGAGATCAGAACACAGAAAAGTGTATAGCAGGTTCACTATTTCACTGTGCATGCAGGTCGTTTTCCTTAAATTTGACGTTGGAAGTTTTATACGAATTTGTAATTGGGTAGGATTTATTTAATATAGATAAATTGGTGAGAATCGTACATGATGGTTTAAGTACAATAAAAACACATTGTATGTATAATAAATTTTAATTTTAATTGTAGTTCTAGTTTCGATTTATAAGATTAAGTTTTTTAACTACTCCTTTGCATTTGGCGCAGTATTAAATCACCGAATAACGTTATTATGTGTAGGAGCTAAAAAAAACTCTTAAGGCGAAGCTTAAACAATTTCTGTAACTTTAGTTACTTAATATTCATTTGAGTTTTAATTATTCAATTTAGTTTGATTAGTATTTTTGAATTTTGATTTGTACTACGTAATCGTTCAACATATGTAGAATTAAATTGGTTACCCTTTCGTTTATATCTCCTATTAGCGTTATAAAGTCTATTCTCTTGGATTCTTTAGGCTGTCTGGCTCAATTTCCGCGGGTTGTTCCAAAGAAAATTCTCGCCGGTAAACGAACTGTCTGAAAAAAAGGGGTTCGAGAAGCGAGAGGACAAAGGAGCCGGAGCACTCGATCAAAAGTGAAAAAAAAACAAAGGCCGGTGACGTGTGTGTCACATGAGACGCCGAAACCAGCCCACATTGGCCACTTCTTTCACCTGTCCATCATTCGTTACCCTCCAAAGAGGACGTCTCTACCACTGAAAGAGGACATTTGCGTTTCCGTGCTCGTACCAGTCATTGTGCGCTTTTATCGGCCGTTTCGCGTTCAGTTTCTACCGGGGATTTCGTGTACTTCTCGTGGGGAATACTTGAAAAGGGAGCCTACCATAATTGACTGCTTTATTCCGGATTCCAGACCCAGCCTGTACGTCGATACGTAATCGTATCGCGAGTAACAACGTCGATACGCGACACGCTGACAATTACATCGAGTCGATCTTTCGAATCGGACGAGCGTGACATAAACGCGTGCCACAGTTACGAGGTCGAGACGCCTTAATTTCGTCGTTTTAATTTTGTCGGTAGAACAAGAAGCTGTTGGTAACCTTGTGGTTGAAATGTAGGTAAAACGAATAAATGAATGGCAGAAGATATAAAGATAGAGAGAAGGGACACTTTCGCAGTCTCGCGTGGAAACGAAGCGCGTACGGTCGTGTAGAAATACTCTTTCGTGCTTCGGCCTTGTCTTCCTCTCTCGAGTTAATTTGTCTTTCGTCTGCAAAGACGTGTTTCCTCGGAGAAGGCCATGAAAAGGTTTCACTACGTATACGCTGCATTACCTCGATTCGTATCGGTAACGAGGCCTCCACCTACAACCCGGGATTTCGTTGGAGTGAGGTATACTCGTGTAGACGTACGCGGTATTGCCGGGACACCCCGTATATAGGGAGGGCGTATTTGTTTTACTGCCTGGCTGCCGGCATTGGTTGAGAACGTGCTCCGCATTCTTGAAATCATGCCACCCTTGTTACGGCATAGACTCTCCAGTGCCACCACCAACCCCCTTGCACCACCGAGAACATCCCGCCATCAAGCTAGCTCTCTTCTTTGTTGGCACTAGCACCACCAGGATCGACAGAAGGATCGTCGTTCTTCCCCCTTATCTTGGGCGGTCATAAAAATTCTTGACTCCTGTAATGGTCACGCGACGCGGTTGCAAGGTGCGAGTTTTCACCAACTTCTGAATAAACTGAAGGACCTCGAGATGATGATCGATCTTGTTTGAAAATCTAAGGGATTAATTATGTGTTTTGGAAAATTGCAATGGTTATTATTTAGTGAGTTTTGTGATTGATAGCGTAGTAAAGATAGTAAGTGTTAGGGGTGGTTTTTAATAAGTCGAGGAATCATATTACTATAGAGGATATATAGTTTATTTAATGCTTGTTTAATGACAGTCTCTAAATTGATTTGGAGATTCCTTTCTATACTAAAGATTAATCTACGAATATCTGTTCTTTCATAAAAATTATTATACATTAATTCGAAAAATGTTTCCACGTATTTTTTAATAACTTCTGTTGAATTGAATCATTTTTTTTTATTTCGGAGGGATCGGAAAAGATAATTTGTTGGTGGCAGATCAGGTCTACAACAAGAGTGAGAAAGAATGAATTCTCGCTTAAACTCTTTTAATTTTTGTTATACTACTATTACAGTGTGAAAATAGTTTGTAGAAAAATTATATTATTTATGACTTAATCCAATTATATACTAATATTTATGAGAGAGGAAGTGGAAAAAGTACTTCTAACTTGCAAAACATTTTTATGCATACAATATCAACCATAAGTTTTTTGGGGACCTGCTGCAATTTGACCAGAAGATTTATACTTTCGTTAAGTGAAAGCACCTTTAATTGTAAGTAAAATCAATATGAATTAATGTTATTGACATGCAGAAGCACCAAGATACATTATATGTTAACAATTTTATCAACAAGCGGAAGTAAATTATCAAATATTTCTTTCGTCTGTGTATCCATTTCTTAAGGCGGCATGAGTTTGAATTACTCGACGTTATCATCTTGAATCCTTTTCCATGTGTTTTTTATATAAGTTCACAAATACTATTCTGATTTTGTATAATTTGGTTGTTTTTTTTTATTTTATAATTTCTTGGTTCGATTCAAATCAGCCAAGTTTTAAGTTCATTGTTGTCTCCTAATTGCTTCATTTATGTAATTGTAATATTTTGCGTTATGTTTAGGCTAATTAATTGGTTTAAAGATAAAGTTTTCGCGACAAAGTTTTTTCTTTGACGGTATAATATATTCTCTTATAATGTTCAAGTACTACTACCCCTGGCAAAAGGTTTTCGGACAAACATGAGAACGTGGAACTAACTAAGAACACTAAAGTTCTTGTGTGCGAAATGCTGTTTAACAAATAAAAAACATATGGGAAGATTAAATAAATATAATATGAAATAAATGGGAGAAGGAAATGAATACAATTATTCGTTTATTATTAAAAAGGAAACAGCGAGAAAAAGGAACTTATAAAGAGATAAACGATACTCTACCTAACATTTATATTACCTAATACTTTCTAATATTTATACATCCAGATACTATTATTTTTATGTGTTGCAACATTTTTACAACAATAGGAATTTATTTTTAGAATAATTTTATTACTTCTTGAAGCAGTCTTTCACATTTGGGGACATTTTTATTAACTAATTTTGCACTGTGCTGTCTATAAATTCCCTATTAAGTTTTATAATTATACAATAGCACTTTGTATTAAAAAAGCCTTATCGTTTTTAGCTAATGTTACATTATCGCGTTTGACCGAAAACTTTTTGCTAATGGTAGTATTAGCTTCAAAAGATACCTAAGTAATTATATTTTTACTTAATTGTTTATTCTAGTTGTCACAGAGCGTCCTTCTTTTTGATGGCATGAAAGTATCTAAATATTTATGGATAGTAGTATATCTTACTCTAATTTAAAAGTACAAGACGCGAATCAATCACGATACTCATCTCCATATTCGATATTCCCTCTTCAACACCATCCACGGAAACGTGTTCCACTTTGAGAGATTCGCGAAAAATGCAAATAAATTTGCCAGGGTTAATCGTCGAGGGGGCTCATTTTTCTTCGTGGCAATCGTAAAGTTCTTATCTTCCACGACAGCCGTGTTCCCCTCGAAACAATACGGTGTATCTGATTTCTGGCCGCGTAGAACGGGGGTGGCAGGAAGTGAGTCGTCACACGGCGATGGACTGAGTCTTTCAGCATTGGGAATCGTGAACTCAGAGAGACGGTAAAAATATTAGAGGAACGGAATAGAGGGAGAAAACGAGAGAAGGACACGGAAGAAGAGTCCGGCATTCTGTCGATCCTAATTTACGGCCCGGATTTCAGGCGTTTATGTCTTTCCGATAAGGTCGTTCACGCAGATGCTGTGCCTGCACCGATGGATATTCTTCTTCTCCCGCTGCATTCTCTTTTTCGCCTTTTTTGCAGTGGAAGATTCTTTCTTCGACTTTCGCGTGATGGCAGGCTATAACGAAGCCGTGGTTTGAACTTGGTCTTTCTCGAATCATAAAACGAAACTTTACCTCTGACAGCTTTGATGAGCGCACTGGAATACAGATTCAAGGTATACGTAATATGTGAATATGACTGAAAATTAAACGTTTACATTTTTTATGAAGTTGCAGGAAATATTTCAGATTTAGATTATAGAGGTCAAATATTTTGTATTAATAAAAAGAGTGGATATCTTTAGACTGAAAAGATGTTGGTAATCGACAGCTTTTCTATGCAATACCAACTTAAAACCTAGATACATCTTAAAAACAATTTGATTGAAAACTATACTTCTCTTTTTTTTCAATATAACTATAAAGTGAGTCACTTACGATTACAACATCAAATATCTTCGTTGTTTCTAAAATCTCAAGAAAATGAGTAAGAAAGAATGTAATGAATTAAAAGATGAATCACTTGTCGACCAGTTTACTTCAGTACTTTTTCTCTGTAGAATGATGAGAGGATTTTATTTATGCAAAAAAAGAATATACACAAATTTTTGCTGCCACAGTATCTATATCTGTAAACCTATACCCTTTCTTTACACATGTTTTGTAATGTTAAATTTAACGCAGATATTTAGGTTTTAATTTTACGTGACTATGTCTGGATAAGTATTATGTAGACAAATTGTAAAAGTTACGATCATACCTTTTTATCGAAACGCACAAAGTAACTTTATACATGATAATTGGAATAGTCGAGAGGGTCAAGGAGTATCGAAAAATTAGCTACGCTTTCGTCAGTTTTTTCATTACGTAAAATTATTGAGTGTCCCTCCGGTTCCGAGGTGTCAATCGAATATGATTTTGTGCGTATTTATTACGAGATACCGACGTAATTTTCTCATAGCTGAATAGACAGGGGTTGTGCAATCGCTTAAAAACCATCGACGTTACATAAATGATATATAGAAATTAACTGGATGGCAAAATGGATTATGTAATTACATGGTGCGTTACGTCTTTGAATTCGAACACCAGCAAATACGATTGCTCCTCTTTCTAAATTGAATCCATGGTGAACCATGGTATAATAGGATTAAAACCGTAATAAATTTCATTCCCATTTCCCATCTATCAGTCAGCGGCCGCGGTAATATTTGTTTAAGCGACAGACGACCGGAGATTCGATAAAATTGGAAATTTCGGCTTTTTTCCGTTCATCCAGAGGGGTGTTAAATTCCCTGTGAGATTCGATTGGTCTACGGTCCGTGGCGGGTGCAGATTTCCTGTCCGGAAGCGCCAGTAAGATGGGTTTGTTCATGCTTTTTCGTTGCAACGTCACCTTTTACTTTCCTTCATTTTTGTTTCGTAAATAGAGAATCGTAATATTCAATCCAGTCGTCCAGTACAATTATCTAATCGATACAGGAGTAATTTTAGCCTGCTTGCAGTGTATCAGTATGGAGTTACTATTCTTAAGCTATGTAAGCTTTTATTTTTATAAAAGTTTGTCTAATAATCCTAGTATGTTAAGTGGATCCACAAGTGAATCTTATCATCATGGGAAAATTCTGAAGTTCGTGATCTATCTTATTTTAAATTATCAAAATAGTTTTAATCAAACTTTAATTGAATATTTCACTAACAATAATGAAGTAATTAAACATAAAGTTGTTCTATAATCTTTTGAGGAAAAAGTTACACGATGAAATAAAAAATTATTCAAAAACTCGTAAATAAATTGTTCAATATTATTCGATTTCATACTCACTTCTTAGAAATTGTCATAAGCAATTTATGTATATCTATACTTTCTTAGAGTAAAAATGAGTCGAAATAGTCATTGCGATCCTAAGAGTTATGATTCATATTTTCAGAATTGACAACCAAAAGTTACTTGTTTGGATCTTTCTTCAGTTGTGGGTGTCTTTAACGGCACTAAAAACACCATCCAGATCAAAATGCTTCATTATATTATTTTCACTAACGAGAAGTATAATTGTGTAGTTGAAATGGTAAACAAAGTAGGCATATGTCACAAGTGGAGATTTTTACTATAAACCAAAAACATGGGAAAGTTATTAGCTATTAAGTCATAATTCAATAATCTATTTGCATTCAAATAATCTATTATTTATATTATTTGTCATAAAGAATTTAGCATCGGATTTACATTCTCTTTTACTGAAAAAATAATATTTAATTTTGTTGGTATTTACATCATTTACTATTTAACTCAATTGTTTCTAATTTTAGCCTTATAAAGATACAATTACATTCTCGTGTAAATACCGTGTATGTCATAAATGCAATTTATAGTTATTAGCCCCATAAATATAAGATGATGAATTACATCAACCACTGCAGATAAGTTACGATTTAATTTCCTATACTTAAACAATGAAAAAATGGTTAATGAAGACCGTACGCAATGTATCATATTGTTTAAATCTCCCTTTTTTCCTACAAATAATTTACACCATATAACACTGATGTTATTCCTTTTCAATCATTTTCCGTACGATGAATCAGATCGATTAACGCTCCAACCAACGACATGACAAAGATGAAAGCGTCACGGCAGCACTTTGTGTACCGAAGAACTGCGACTTCTAAGGGAGAGAGTATCGATATAGCTACTCTTCTTACTTTTGGCCACTATCCTCGGAAGTCGACAAGGGGGGAGGGGGCTTACTGGGGGGATAGGATGGCCAGAATTTATAGCGTCTTTTGCGATCCCGGCGGGGAGGGATGAGACCGCCACCCCTCAGACTCAATGTTTTCTGCAGGGAAAGTCGGAAGTCGAGTCGAACCCTGGCCAGGACTAGCCGTATCCCATACGTCTTGCTAACAGACCGGATAGGTTTGGTCGCGTTCTTCCTTCGAACAAAAAATTCTTTAAAATTATTCAGTGAATCTACGATTTTTCATTCAAGATGTTAAGATGGGTAACTCTCTGATAAACCTTTTAAGCCGTATTTCTTTTCTTAATTCGTATCGTTGGGAACGTAATCGATTTTCGAAGGTAGTCTCATGTGGACAATACGTAAACGTTATCGGGTAGATTTAGTTGGACGACCGGGTCCCTCCATTTTCCGAATGGACTTCTGACCCAACCATCCTACGGCTCACGGGGATGCTTTTTATTAGACTCCGCCAGGATCACCCGGTATAGTCGTGTGCACGCGTATCTACGTCTATTCGTGTATGTATGGACACGCATGCGTTATATGTGGAGGAGTCCCGTATATGCTACGGCAGTGGCCATGTTCAGGGTGGAGGGACAGCCCCATTCGCCAAATTAACTGCGTTAGACCGGGACCCTGGAATTCTTTACGCTTTTTTCGACCTACGACCGGCCATTTTACGCTGGATTTTTCAACGAAAATGTTCGCCCTTCGCTTTCCTTCCACTTTTACCCTGTCGAACGACCTTGATTCCTTTCGCTTTTTACTTCTCCCGCTTGATTGCCTCTGTGGCAAATTTAACTTGCCACCTATTGCGTGTTTTAATGCGTATTTAGCATGTAATATATTTGTGCAGATTTTTTATATATTTTGCATATTGAGCGATAGGGAGGAACAGTTTACTGTAGAGTTACAGTTTACTGTAGATATGTAAACTGTGACTACAATGGTATATTCATGGGCTACTATTTACGGTAAGTAGGTAAATACTGTATAATGAGGAAATTCGTACTTGGTCGGATGTTTATGTAGTTTATTACATGTTGCAATTGCATGTAGTAGTTGATTTCTCCATACGTATATTATTTAATACTTACTTTTTATGCACTGTGAGAAGTAGATACAGTGGCTTACAAAAGTCCCCAAATGGTAACATTTTGATTATGGGTTCCTTACACAAACTTCGAACGATTAAATCTCAACAAAGGTAAATATAAAAATTCGAATTGCGTAGTAACTACGTCTCAACAGTTTTACAGTTAATGATTATATTTTGATTAAAGAAAGAACATAATAAATGGAAGTATTCCATCAATTTCGTGAGTCATTATAAATAGGGAAATACTTAGCTCTAAATTCAATTGATTATATCATTATGGGTTTTCCCTCTATTTGGCCATATAATATATTATCTGCGAGTATAAAATAACCTGAATAAAAAGTTAATAATTGAATTATAATAATTTACAATAAATATTGATTTTCTCTATTTATATATTCGTCACAGTATTCGATGAGTACAAATGTTGCGTACGCTTCTGCATTATTCCTAAGCAGTTTTGCTTCTGTAAATTAAGTTTTATAAATGAATAATTGTAATGGAATTATACAATATCAATAAATATTCTACTTTAATGACAAATAAACACATGACACATAGAATATAAATGAAATCATCAAAAACAATTATAATGTACTTATTATTTAAAGCTTCTGGAATGTATTAACATCGAATTCCTTCATAATTTATTTATTAATTAAAAATTACTATGCAAGATATTAGTAGAACTTTCTTTTATTTTCGCAAGCTGTTGACTGAACACGTTTGTAAAATACTAAGTTATCAAATTTTGTTTTCTCTTCCTTAATTTTTATGTTTTTTAGGATACAACCTGATTTTAAATTTTTATAATCCTTTAGTACCCACTTATCGTAAGGAGATTTAATCTGTCTTCGAACTATATTACATTATATAGAACCAAACAGTCCGCTTAAAATTTGAATATTTCATACACCTTTTTTCTATCAAATTTGTCTGCATAAATATATTATCCTATCAATTCCGTTTATTTCCAAAGAATAATTAAATATTATGATCAAAATTAAAATGTTAGACAACGGTGAAAATACTTGTGTCCAGCTGCAATCGTTTAAATTTAATTATTTTGTTACCCTAGGTGCGGGGATTCCCATTTCCGGTCGCGAGAGGCGCGTAACTTCGCCATGAACTTTTTGAACGCGGTGAAAGTGCATAATGCGAGAAACTTAAGTAACGATTTCACTAGGAAACTTCCGCGCGACGAGACTTTAAAGGCGAGCGTCCGAGGCAGCGGCTTAATCGAATCGCTAATGTTTGCAAAATCTTTGTTCGAGACGTCTTAAAGAGAAGGAGACGAAACGGTCTATTCAGTTGATCGCGACAAATACGGATCCTTTAAACCGGACCAACGAACTGACTAACACGTAATAACAAAGTATTCTCCCTGTCATCATACATTTTCACATAACCAAATTTACAATTTATTTTTAGTCACAGATCAACTATATTGATTACGAAAATTCATTTTTATAATTACACGTTTATTGTAAGACTGCTATTTGATGAGTAATTTCAGATATAGTTGATAGAACTCAATTGTAATTAGGTAATATACATTTGTCTTATGAATCAATTTTAGAAGTTAAAATTGGAAATAAGCAGCTCGACGATCATTAAAAGCATACAATATCAATCTGGAATTATTTAATTTCTCCTTTGCTACATATGCAGATTGAAGTCTTTAGAACGGTGTGGGTGTTGAGGCCTTGAATGCTGTCCCATGAATGATTGCCCAGTAGCTAAGGGTATCATTTATAGATTCCACAAACTATAGTTTCTCATTGATTGTTTTACTGTATGAAAATATATCTTTTCATTACTGACTTTGTCATTTTTATGAGCCCGACAATTTCAGGATCCGAATAGATATTAGAAACCATTTCATGCAACTCGTTTCAACAACGAAGCTGGTATTGAAAAGGATTCGAACATCGATCCGGACTCAATCAAAGACAGAATGTTCCACATCTTGGAACAATTGCAATTCCTACTTACCCTGGTCACGATCACGTACATAACGCCGTTAAAGACTTCGTCCCCGAAAGACAGATGAAATAGTTTGACGATTCGAGGACGAGCGGGGCTAACTCGTCGAAGATCCGATCCGACGGGTCTCGTAATCCTAAGTGGTCGAAAATCCCTATCAATCGACGGAAATCGGTCCCCTGGCTGGTTCATCCCCGTATCCTTTCTCGTTAAATCCTTCGCCCGGTGGCCGGTCCGTCTTCCTATGGAATATCCGCGTTCGATCGCAAATAACTTTCTGAATAGGTGATCACGTAAAACTGATTTAGCAATTTGCCCATTCCGGAGCGACGCGATCTTAGTTCAAATTGAGTATAGTCCAAGTCTTACTCGGGTGAACCACTACTAATCCAATTCCGGAGATCCCAAGACGTTCTGCTGGGCTAGAGGTAGGGGGTTGGAAAGGGGACGAAAGAGAAAGAGCCGGTCGAGATGTACGCGACGTATAGACAGAGGGCGAAACGAGTGAGAGAAACGGAGAAAAGCGGAAGGGCGAGGGAGAGAGAGGTAGGTGGGCGAAGGAGTTTCAGGCGAAGATATAATATCGCCTATGCAAATAGCCTTTGGACTTAGACCGGCTGAATATACTTTAGCGCTGGCAGCTCGAGTTAGACCACATCGTATTTTCCGTCGGCTCGGCGAGTTTTCGTGTGCAGGCACTCTTAAAAAATTCCATCACAGGAACGTGCCTCGTTATGCCGTTGTTCGACAAAGTCCTCATCGCGAACGGACCCTTGTAACCTCGCCGTTTTAAGCGAAAGTTTCTTCGAGTTACGTGAGAATGGCTACTTCGTATTCTTTTTGCTCGTAGTCTACCTTGTACAAAATTTTTTACGCAGAATTCTAGAGCAATTTTTCAGACACCGATATTTGTTCGTGCCAGGTATCGATTCCCATTTGCAAAAGTTTACCAATTTGGTTGGAGAAGAGGACACTCGTGACCTATCTGACCCAATTTGACTTAATACGAAAAATTGGAATTTTTTAACACTAGAACTAGTGTACTAACTGGGGTACTAAAGAAGTTAAAATGACCCATTTATAGTTTCTCATAAAAATTGTATAAATTTACACGGAAATATTCTGGCGATTTTCTCTTAAGAGAATGAATTTTCATAGCACTATATAGTTGTTTCGGTATTTCTCATTTTAATTTCTTTAGTACAAATAAGTACCTACACTTTAGCTGTTAGTAGTATTAGCGCTAATTAGCTATGAAATTATATACTATACAGTGAGACATCCTATATCGAACGGCTCCTATAAAGAATGGGTCTTCTCATTAAGTCGAAACGCTTATAATGAACTAATGTGTTATAACAAATACGGGAAGATACTATAATCGGCCGTATAAATTTACGTATGTGTGTAACTCATAAGATTTAAATGCAATACATTAAATTTATTTGCGAGTTCTCTTTTTACATACATACATACGGATTTCGTATTAAAACGTATGTACGTACTATTCTTAAATACATATAAATGGATATGTATGTACATATACACACATGTTTATATGGGTATCTTATAACGAACAGATGCACAACATTCTAAAACGAATTAGTTCGTTATAAGATATCCCACTGTAATATAGTTATTTAAACTTTAATGAAAATTTACTGATTCTCTATAGAATGATGTAAAAAATATACTTCATTTATATCTATCTGTTACCTTGGTATCGTTTAAAGATCTTGAGTTTTACATAGTACTACGCTCGTTAAGAGCCACCTATGATTTTCTTATTTCCAAATTAGCAATTTCAATTTTCCAAAAAAAAGAAGAAGCAAAAACAGGAAGTCATCTCTAATATTCATACAATCATACCGCCGAACGAGGTTCCGTTTGCAAGCGAGCGTCTAAAATAACATAACAGCGTTCACCATGACGCGAACGTAACCGATGAAGCGAAAAGGGGTGCGAAAGGGGAGAAGAACGGGGCGGCTGTAAAACCCGGGGGGAGAAGTCGGGGTTAGAGGCGGGGGGACAACATTAGGCAGGCTTTCCAGACGAGACGAGGGTAGGACGTTTGAGGTCAGTTCGGGGCGGTTTTTTCAACCCCCGGAGCGAGTCGCTCAATACCATGCCGCCCCTCGACTGACCAATGGTCGTCCTCCGGTCCCCACTACGTGAACTAGCTGACCAGCCAGCCGATTGGACGAAAACCTCCCGAGGGATACTCTATCCGGCAAGGATACTCACGGCCCGAATCCTCGAGACTCGCTAACTAACCGGAGACGAGAGATTACGTACCGGGTGGTACATTCGATATTGGGCATGTATTGCAGTGCGAGATATTTCGTAGTCGTAGAACTCAACGGGGCTGACTCATCTGGCGGAGGAATTTCTGATGAGGGATTACAACGAATTTACAGCGTTGAATTCTGTCCTGATTATTCGACCGAGGGTCGTACCTGGAATAACTCAGAACAAGGCCGCTGCACGTACATATGCTACGTAATTGATTTTAGGGAAAACGCTTCTCGTTGTCGTCGACCGTTTTAGGTTCCTTCGGAAGGGTTGGTTCCACTTGCAAGACACAGTCTTATCGCTATTTATTACATAGGGTTGCGGAATCAACAGCTTGTACATTGAATACATTTCGATTTTATTCGGGGATAAAGTTACAGTTAATTGTCTGCTATATGCAGCAGCAGTATTTCGATAGCTGTAATTTGGTAACTTGCAAATGAACCTCTGCCATTATATGCCATTAATATATATTTATATAGCATGGTTACTTAATTACAAATAAATAAGATAACTAAACACTGCATAGTCAAAAGAGAAGAGAATACTTGCATTTTCATACTCTTTTCGTGTAATTTTTGAAATTTTGCTCACTCTACTTACGGGAAATATTATTTCTATCAAGTTAACACGTTTCCACTATATAAAGGAAAAGATTTCTCGAAGAGAGGTTAACATTCTTATAGCATGATCTTCCTCCGCAGGAAAGCTTCAGAATTTCCTGTCGTGTCACCCGCTAGACGCGAGGAGATGAAAACGGTGTTGCAAGGTGGCGTCGATGCGGCCGTCGTGTATGTCGGAGTGTTTACGAATGTTATCAGCATAATAGTGGGACACCCTATATCCGTCCAGTGGCATCGGTCGTCCCGCTAGTTTGCTCGAGATGATATCGGCGTCTCTCCTTTTCGTTAGATTCCGCCGTTACTAAAGCGGATGGGACTTGAAACTCTGCCAAAATTCAGATCAAGCTCGCTGACTTAAAGACGCCTTAAAGCTTCGTGAAAGGGGAGGGTGGAAGGGTGTAGGACAGACGCGCGGAAATTTCGAGCCGGTCGTCGCTTCACGCTGGAAATGACGTTGCGAGTTAATTTGGATCGATTTCCGACCGCGCTGGCCCGCGTCTTCCTCTTTGAACTTCCGGCCGAACGGTTGTTTATCGACGTATTGGAAATTCCTCGCGCACAGATATGTGTATCTCTTCCAGAACAAGTAACTCGTTCTTTCGTTTTTTTCATCATATCCAAATATTTGTAGATGAATTTTAATCAGAAGATTCTGCAAATGTTTTAACATCTATTTGCGTGAAATTCGCCATGATTTTGAACGTTGCAATCTCCCCTACGAGCGACAGGTATTTCTCCGGTTAGGGTTTTTTTTTTCTCTTGCTTTCGTCGGTCTTTACTCGTTCTCCGGCGCAGACAGGACTGACTAGCTGGGCCGGGGCTCGAGCCCACGGGACTGGGATCAAAGGAAGAATTATCAGGGTTCCGAGCGCGGTCCGGGATTTGGTCCCGTAGGAGACTTACCACATGTAAATAAGGACAGAGCTTCTGTAGCTCGCTCCTGCCCTGCGTAAATAACATTTTTCCGATAGCGTCGGAATAACCTTCCACAACGTTTCAGCCTGCTGGAAGTCACGCTTTCTGACGATCTACCGTCGCTTATTTTGTCTGTATTGATTTTCAAAAATCCAACAATGGGTTAGGTTTTATTATACGTGGATCGATAACTGAAAAATGGTTATTCTTCAGGTGCAGTGATTTATCGTTGTTTTTTCACAGTGAGATTATTACCTATCCGTAGATTAGACCGTCTCCCTATTAGTACTTTCGCGGGTTGATGACTTAGTAGGCATTATGTCTTTCTGCAAGCTAAAGATAGAAGCCTTTGTCGCAGTACTTTGCTAGGGAGACAGAGAAGATAAGGACTATTCAACGACGCTTTTTTTCACCCTTTTTCTTAAATATTGGACTTTCAGTGGTACACGCCGATAAATAGGAACAGTCGAGATTGTTCGTCTTGCTTGCCCAACATGTGCTTCACAAAGAGTTGAAAGCGGCATTGTGATGTTTAGGAAGTATTGATTTCAACTGGTTTTCGTGCCAACTTAGGTGAAACGTTTCACTAACTTTTTGGAAAGAATGTTGCAATTATAATTAGAATTATTGCATATAGAGATGATGTTAGCAAAAAACTAAAAATTGCGCGATACATTAAGATAAGCAACTTTTGTTTAATTTAACAATCTTAGTCATGACGTTTTCTACTTAATGATTTAATTAGATACAGTTGTTTTACGATATGATTAAAATAAATTGGGATATATTGAACAAAAATTAAAGATGCTGCATTATCCTTTTATTGTTCTAAAATAAGACAAAAATTGACAAGGGCAGTTTTTGTTATGAACTCCTCAATTAATTACTGTTTCCTACAGTTTGACGACAAAATAGTATACTCTCTTGCATTCGTAAAAAATTATATAACTTCTAGCTAAAAGTATCTAATTAATATTTTTTTCAACGACTAACTTCAACTTTTATGTATCAAATTCTCGTTCGCAATACAAATTACAAAATTGCAAAACCAGTAGAGGCTATTAAACGAAGATAATTTCAGTCTACGCATCACGATAATTAAAAGCAATACAAACCATCAAAAAATAAACAAGAAAGCAAAAAAAGGAATACCTGGAATTTTAATGGACCGTACCGGTGCGTTTGGAAACGCGACGCGGTCCTTGATTTTTCGCTGTTTCTCGTTTACCCGCCCGTTTTTATTCCCTCAACCTCCCTGTATTCACCCTCCTCCTTTTTTCTCTTTCTCTACCAACCCTCTCCACTGGCGTTTCTCACTCGCGAGAAAGAGAGTCGGGCATTTTTGTTTCCCCCGCGCTCTCCTCTTTTTTCTTGCTCGGCCAGCATATTCGGTGTGGTGGCGGTTCTACGTTTCAAAATGTATGCAAAAGACCGGAGCACCCCGCGCATCCTAACATGGTACACACGTCCGAGAAAGTCGGCTCACCCTCGCGTGCTTTCACGCTATTCCCCTATTGTCGTATCCTCGATTTGCACGAACGAAGAATGGTTGTCAAGGTGAAGACGCTGTGAATCGTGAAAAAAAGTGTATGCTAGAGTAAAAGAAAGGGTTGATGGTTCGTAATGGGTCGAAGGTCGAGGTCGTCACTAAATTTTCACCGGACTGTACCGGGGTCCGGTCGGCGTAGTTACCATCGATTCGTGGCCGCAACTGTTTCGTCGTTTAAAAAAGGAACGCCTCGAGTCCTAGGGAGGAAAGACATCTTTTCCCGACATATATTTCTGTTTGTCCAAGGGGCCAGGCTACAGTTTCCGAACAATATTGGGTCATTTTACGTGTTTTCTTACATGACTTCGGGTCGTCCTCCCTCGATGTGGATATCGATAGTTCGCCAATCGACCCTGTTTTCACGAACTACAAACTTTCAGTCGGGTGAAATGGGAATTATGAAATACTTTAGGCACTTTTGTTGTTACTCTTTAGCATTACCACGTCACCCAATAACTCTAAAGGCTAAATAATGGAATGGGAAAGTATATTAACACTTTGCTTTATGGCTTGTTCAGTAGTCATATATTACAGCATTCGCTACTCTAAAATACCATTAAATGTGAAACACCAAAGAGTTACATTTAATTCGTACTTCATACTCCCAAATCTTGTAAATTGAAATCACAGTTAGAATCGAAGCTAAACTTTATTACAAATGCAGTGTAGTTTTATCATATTTACACAATAATATGCACTATCAATGCGATTTGTGATTATACGGTAGGAGGTTAAATGGGCTACGAAAAATGAATAAATGGATTTGGTGACCACTTAGTTAGAGGATGTAGAAAAATATATCATTGATTTATCTCTATAAACAAAATGCTTCCGTTTACTATCTTCAAAGGGCAACAAATGTTCGAATTACTTATGTAATGATCTAATATCTGCTGATTATTGATAGTGAAATTAACGAATTGGCTTTTTCCAAATTCTAATGAAGTCTTGTTGAAGAAATTTTAAACTGCAAACTCGCTTAAAAATCTTTAGATTGAACATTTTTATGGAAATATGCTATCGAAATATGCAAATAATAATGAAATTATCCGTTAAGTTATTTCTTGATCTGAAACTTTTTTGGCACAGACAGTTAACCATTGAGTCCAAAATGTTGGCTACATTCGTGACTACTTAGGTCATCATTCCCTGTTAACAAGTATCTTTTATAAGTATTTTTAATAATGAATATAGATGATTATCTGAAAAGCACTTACTACACAAAACCAATATGAGTTTAAGTTTCATTTTGTTAATTTTTTCTATGAAAATTTGAACTTCCATATACATTCACAATCAAATAATCAGAATAAGCATTAAATACTTTAAAAAATCAAGTATTTGATTAATGACTTCCGGTGTGTAAAGATCTATAGTACTATAGTCATTGCAATGAATCTTTAAATGATGATTATTTTAATAAATAGACTTCTATTACATTTGGGCAATTCGAAATACTAGACACTTACAACTTACATAAATTCAAAGTTTAATAATTTCCATTATTCTTATTTTATAATATTGTATTTATATATATTGTACATATGTATATATATTGTATATATATATATATATATATATATATTGTATTTATATATATTGTATATATATTGTATTTGTAATATTATTTTCTAATATTGAAGGTATTCGCACCGTAGTAACAAGATTATTCTATTTCAGTTACGAAACCGAAAAAAGTATTTATCGAATCTTCTGCATTCATTAAATTACGAAAGTTACTAACATCCCAAAGATCATAAAATATTACACGGTTGCACCACTTTTCCTTTCTTCTTTCCCGATTTTATCGTCCCCGTCCTTGTTTTCCTCAAGTAAGTTCGTTTTCGCCAATCGAATTATTGTCGGTGTTTGGATTGGCCGAGAAAGGACAGGCAAATTTACCGTAACAATTACCCGGAGCGGAGAAGAATTTTCACGAGGATTTATAGAAGCAGGAAGTCTTGCGGGTAACTGTACCGCGTGCTTCTAACCCGTGCCACGGACAGAGTAAAGTGGATCCTCGGTGGCGCATATTGATTTACGATAATTTCATTATTTTCTCGGCGGTTCTTGTAACCGATTAACGTCTCTTCCGGGCAGCTGTCCGCCAATTGAAATGCAAACGATCCCCGGGTTATCTCGTTTTTTTCGCTCAGCCAATTCGACTTCGAAGATCGTTGAAGATGGAGAAGTTACTGAAGTTTCCGGCCACTGCTTGCCTTTTTCTTCTTTTCTTTTTTCCCTCGTTCGCGAAGATATACGGATACAAAGCTAGAGTTTGCACCAAGGAGCGGACAAAGAAGCAGCTTGGAAAGCAAAAGGGAGACACGCGAAGGGAAAACGAGCGTGCCAAGGGGAGAGAAGAGAATTTTATTGGGTCTGACTTGGCGCCCCCTAACGTCTACTCGTTTGCCTCGCAGATTTTCATATGTTTTCATCCGCTTGGAAAATTAGGACGTTATACAGCAATCGGACTCTCGCGAGCTTCTTCAGACGGAGGAAAGCCCTTTGTGAAATAAGTTATGCAGTTATCGAGGCGGTGGTGTCGTTTGATCGTGCCTGTTTTTCATATACTGAGAGAAAATACCTTCACTTTTACGTTTAAAATAAGTTTAAATGCAATGTAGTTATTACTTGTAAGAAATGAAGGTACAATAGAGGATTCTTATGTTACGTGAATTCAAAAAAGAGACAAAACTTTGTTATTTCTGTAGCTAAATGGTAAAGTGTAATATGTTCGCTTTTCATCAAAATTAACCCGATGTTTCCCTCGTTTACTTTTCCCATTTTTATTTCTTAAATTTAGAATGAAACGATGAACGGATATACGAGATTTTAGGAATTATTGTCATATAAACCAAAGAAGAATAGCAGGGTTAAGATACGCACTTTCGTGTGTAAATTTATTTCAAAAATAACATGAGTGACTTAACTAAACTTCTTACAATTGCTAATAGAAAAATTGTGCCTTTAAAGCACTGTGATTCTTCACAGTTTAATAATCTTGAATAACGCTGTACTGTAAAATTAGAATGACCCGAAATAAATTGAATGAGAAAAGCTCATTACAAATTTACAGAAGAACTACCAAATTTCAGTTATTAAATTTTATCTTATCTGCTATTACAATAAAATGGAAGACGAGTGGAAAACTTACCTGTTACACCAACGTTGAAGTATGAAGTAAACGATATTCATTCTTGTTGTAAGAAATAAATGTGTGAAGGGAGTTCTCCGGTAATGTTGAACCAAAGAAATTCAGCAGCGACTCGGGGGTGGTGTTCTTGTTGGGAGCGTGGCTACATCCACCACAGGAGGGCGCACATAAAAAACATATTTCGAGGTCCTGCCAGGGCTGCGGCAGGGTGGACCTTGGTTCTAATATATCAAGCCAGATCGATACTATTCCGCAGACTTCGGTTGTTCGGAAACCATCCGGAGCGCCCTTCCACCTCCTTCCTCCTGTTCTCAACGACGACCACTCTCTCAAATATCTGGAACTTCGAGGCACTGGCAAGACGAGGATAAGCCACACGTAGATATAACGCAGAAAATTCGAGCAGTCCCTCGATACGACTTTTGCCTTATTATTTCTACCCTTCTTTTCCGCCCTTTGACGTATGTATTTGCGAAGAAATCTCTACTCTTCAATTGCTCTTACCGTTTTTTTTAAAATGTTCCAAAGTGGGGTAATGATGTTATAGTAGGTCGTCGATTATTTGAATTTCGTTTATCCGAATGTAGAATGATTCGCATGTGTACGTATCTAAAATGTGTATCTAACAATGTTTATATTTTGAGGCACGTAACCTATTTAATTCTGAAGAGACTGTACGAAAAGAATTTCTTACGGCATGTGATATTTGCTAATGACAACGACGTGGGTGTTTACACTAAAATTTGATTTAAAAGGTTGTATTTGTATGTTGGCTGATGCATAGGAAAAATTTACATGAGGTACTACTCTTAATACACAAATGAAGATATAACTGAATGTAGTGCTAGTTCATGTGATATTTCAATGCATCGTGAAGTTGAAAATGCATTGGGTATTGCACTGGGTAATGTATTGCAATGGGTAAAACATAAAATGGAAATAAATGCTGTACAAATGTTTGTATTAGAGGAAATCCGTAATTTGACAACATCTAAAAACGTTTAATTTATTCTTTATATTGCATTTCTCTTATTAGATATGTGTTTCTTTTACGTAAAAACCACCCACTTTTGAAAATTACTTAATTTCTAGTTGATTCATGATGTAATTAAGAATTTAATTCCTTCAGACCGATTATCCAAACACATTTGTCTCCCGATTAATTCGAATAATTATCGTTCTGCTACATTTTCGAAATTGAGGAGTGTAGTGGGATATATACTATAAACTTACAAAAAAAGTTACAGGAGATAACTGGTAGTATAAAAACAAACAAATTCTTATAGATGTGGCAGATGCACCCTATTTTACTGATCGTGAGTTAATTAATTTTGCGATGATTAAATATTTTTATCATTGTTTAGCTTTCTTCGGATGTTATTCGTAGGAAGTTAGGTAATAAATCCAGCGGATTTTTGTGTATTTTTAGGAAAACTAAATATGTGTATTTAAAAAAATATGGAGTACACAAGAATGTACAAATATCTGCAATAAAATAAACATTTTATTTGAAGAGTGAAGTAAGCTACTATTTAGGTTTTATGGTTTCGCTATTATTAATAAACGTATGACTTTGCATACATGTCTGCAGTCTGGTAATAGCTATTGCTAAAGATTTTGAATATTGTATGCTTTTTTAGTGATATTTTCAATTACGTACCTTAAAGATTGTTACTCATTAGGGGTTTTAAGTAGAAGTATCGTAGATATAGTACTTCAAGGTGTTAAGTGTCAAAGTTTCCACATTTTGAGTGTTTTAATAACAGTTAAGTATTAGATTATTCCAATAAATTTTCGTGTATTTTTCATACAAATTTTATATAATAAAGTTACGATACGTTAGTAAGCTTCAATCAGTTATACAGCAGCTATAGTGACCCATATGATTAATGAGATGTTTTAATTGTTATTTACTTTGCTGAGATGAGTTTTGACAAGGAAAATTAACCCACATGCACTGTTTCAAAATAACCGAATCCTGAACGAAAATTAGTCATGAAATAGTTTCATATTTTAATGAATACATTTCATATTTAAACACATAAATTATAAGATCAAGTTACGTGAAGTAACATTTGTTAAGTAACATTTGTTACTGTCTCCAACACTTTCAACATAACATTTATTCCAACAGTACACGAATGTGAATAGATCAAAATATTCGAACAGTTTCACACTTTTTGAACAAAACTATAAACCGCGATGATTTGTATAAAACATAAAACATCTGAAACACTTAAAACACCAGATAAAATAACTTTAGAATATAACGTTAGAGAAAAAAGGGAGAAAGACGAAAGCAGGTTTACAAAGCAAACACACACTGCGTTGCGTAGAATAACGTGTCCCCTCGCGATCATCCGAGGAGCATCGTTACACGTCGCCGTTGAAAAGAGACGAATTACGGTGTTGTAAGTGCAGAAAATAGGTTAACGATTGAAAGTGCCGGCGAATCTGTATCGATCCCAGGTTGAAGTGGCGGGAGGGCAGCGAAATCAGATTACACAAAGGGCTCTTACCTGATGCGGTGCGTGCGAAGTCTGGCCCAAAACTGGCACCCCTTTCGTGGCGTGGAAAAGGGGTAAACTTTTTCCGTGGTCGCACGTTAGTGTTTGTGTGCCTGCACGGAAGCACCAGGTACACGCAACTACCTCATCCCCTTCCTTCCTTCCTTCCGTTCTGATGCTTATACTGTTACACATTGCAACCGACCAGATATACATACATAATATAATATAATATTTATTTTCACCATCCATATATAGTTACTCGCAAAATTGACCGTACACCTATGTTGCCAATTAAAAATAGCTGAAATATAAACACACATATTCAAATGTAAAAGCACAGTGTGCATGCATTTTATTCACACATTCTAACAGACAATTCGTAAAAATTCTTGGAATAAAATAAATTACTTATATATACTTAATGGAAAACGTAAAAGTACAGCTTTTTTGCTGACACAAAATTGAACATTCTCGTCGATATATTTTACAGATGTAGATTACTATTTTGTTAACCACCTTTAATCTTCGTGGCTTAGAATTAATTAATTTTCTATAAAGGAAGGTGTAATATTGTCCCATTCTTCTTGTAATTTTACTTTGAAATTTTCCCTATTTGTAAACGTATAATTTATCATTTTGGATTTAAATTTTTCCAAAATATGTCCAAGCAGATTTAGAATGGGTGACTGAGGAGAAGGAGGGTGGGGATGGTTAATAGTTTAAGCACATTGAATAGTAACCATTCTTTACCTATCTTTCATTTCGTTCGAAGGCGTATGTTCAATTTTGTGAGTAACTGTATATGTAAGTTGCTGGATTTACAGAACAACTCTTAACCTAATCATTGTATCTTTGTTGGTTTAATGAACAATGTAATAACTGATGCAGAAATCTTGTAGATGTGTACAAATACACTCCTATTCATAAATCATTGGTCAACAAACTCATGTTGAATTGGACTTTTACTAACATCTTTAAAGTACAGTAGGACCAATTAATGCCTTTCTATCGTAAATTGCTCCTCTTTTATTCAAAATTTATTAACTGTCCAACGAACTATAAACGAGAGTGTACATGTGTACCACTGCTTATTGTTTGTAAATAGTAAACTCTGGATAACCGACACTTCGGCTGATTGAGACCACGGGTAATCGTGGTCCTACTGTACTTCATTTTAAAATGTCCATTATTTTTGACAATATAAAATTAATTACCTCGACAAATTTCATTTTCATTTTGTTTTATTTCGCCATTAATTTTTCGTATTAATTCATTACACAGCTCCTGTAAATAAACTAAATGTAAATATTGCTAATCTATTCGTGTTATATTACAGCAGTCACAAATCCATAACAGTTCTATTCGTAATCCGTATTTTTGTCATGATTTTTCAGTCAAGTTTTAAACGACCTCTATTTGTATAACATTTTTTTTTTCTTAGACCTATAGAATATACTGGCATAGTGTAACGATTAAAACCTGGGACACCCTGTATGCAAAATTTGAAAAAAATTCGTCGGAAATAATTCCGTATGTATTATGAATTGAGTCATTTTTTCAAAAAAAAATCCTGCTCTTAAACATCAATGAGTTGAATAATACCCATATAAATTAAACACTTCGAATAACTCTGTTTTAAAAAAGGGAAGTTTCAGTGCCACTCCTACGTTGGTTGACCGATCCTTTCGACGATCAGCGTTGCTTTTCAACAACGTTACCATCTCGTGCGACCAGGGTACAAGTGGGTCAAGCGTCGCTCTTTTTACGACATACGAAACGATAGCGTTTACTCGAATATTCCGTGCACATTGAAGATCGCGAATTTTTTCGCGTTCTAAGCATGGAAGGAACGTTGCACCAGCAGAGTTCTCGAGGGGTAAAAATCTGGGATTTGAGAGGAAGATTCGGGGAACGCAGACGATAGCCATGCGCGATAGCGCGAGAATTCGCGCGGCCCATTGGGCATAGGTCAGGCAGAAGCCAATCCGACGAAACTCCCAGATATATGATAAAGATTGACTGGAAGCATTCCTATCCCCGCTGGTTCTCGGTCGACTGGTGGAAAAGGCCGAATTTTCGTTCGTCCCTTAAATCCCATGGATAACGCGATTCAAGGAAGCCCCTCGTCCATTTTCTCTCGCCATCCCTTACGATAACGCGGTGAGGAGTCCTCGGAAAAAGAGGAACACAGAGAAAGGGAGTGCCGAGTCATCGGTGCACGATCAAAAAATGATCCGCCTGAAAAACGCGGAAGGGTGCTCTGTCTGCAGACGATTCTCTCTTAGTCCAATCCGTTGTTTCGTCAGGGACGTGATATCTCATCGGGGATTGACGTGAAAGGCTCGTTTTTTTATAGAACAGGAAATTAAGAGCGTTTCATTGTGATAGTATCAGATAAACGGGCTTGGATTCTGTTATGAGGATTATGAGGGTTGCGCTCACTTAGGAATTTAGATTAGGAGGATATTAGTATTTCTATTTCTATTAATCCTTAAACGCTACCATTGAACCGACAAAAATGTTTACTATTATTTAATTGAATAAACATTACGAAATCGGTGTTTGATTATTGTTTGTTTTGAAATTAGTGTGTAACAGGTTACATAAATTCCTAAAAAAATAATGTTACTGCTTTTCAAGTTTTACAACGATAAATAAAATAAAATTTATGTAGGTCGAAATTTTATATATAATAGTCTGCAAGGTTTATAATAGTCACTCAGTTCAAGACGTTAATAATTAATGAAATGGTGGCCCTTTAAAGTTAGAAATGTATCATCACTTCGTTTTTTCTAATACTTTATTGGAAATAAAATTTTTTAACCTTTTATTAAATTTAACATAATTTTCTGATAAGTTTGAAAATTTTTATAATCATCTTCTTTTTTAGTGGTTTAACAATAATACGTTCATTGTAATCTTGTTATTTGTTACAGAAATGCGAAATAAAATGAGACTAACTAAACTTGTTTAAAACAGTGCGAATACAATCTATTTTAGCAAAGAAGAAAAATACAGTTGGAAGTTACATATGATAACAAATGTATCATGAAGAGTTACATATTATTAATACCTTTTTTTGTTTAACTAAAGATAAATTCAGGAAAAATTTTGAGTTTTCAGTCTTCTGCACTAAAATAGTTCATCCATCTATTAAAAGGCTCAGAATTTACTTAATTTTTCGAGTATTGAAAAATCTTTTGCAAAAGTATTTTATACACTTGGAGTATTAAGCAAAAATTTCCTTTCCTGCTATTAAGTAAATCTTTCTTTAATATATCCGTGTTGAAAGAAAATCAACTTTTTAACGCAACAAAAAAATATCCAGACTGAAACGTTTGATTTTACGTGTAGTAACCATTATATGATAATCGATTCAATGGCCGCGACGAGGGAATTTAATATCGGTGGAATCCATTTTCGATGGTGTTCAGGTATTATGATTCATCCAGCATGGATATGTCCGTGGCAGTTTATAGTGGCGTACACAAAAATTCGTGGCATCTCCTTTTCTCGATGTCGCTTTTGTAGCAACTCTTAGCCTTAATCTTTTCTTTCGAAAAGAGAGAATTTCCTTTGCGCAACAAATGGAGAATATTTTCCAAAATCTCGCAAAGCCGCGCGAAATCCGCGTCCTGTACAATACTATTTCTGCGTGGCGAAAGTTTTACCGATCCTGCCTCTGTTTTCCGCCGAATGAACGCATTCTGGAGACCAAACGGACGAATAATGGCGACGTATTTCGCCGGAAAACGCAGAGCTTCGATCGGCTGTTCGCGTTTGTTTCTAGGTCGCGAGCCGTTACGTTACGTTGTTGCAGAATCATTTTCCGCGGTCGGAAATATTTACGCTGCCGGAAAAAAACGTCGTCGAGAACAATGAATAATTTTTATGTGCAGTGTGCAGTGGTCCCTCGGATGCTCGAGTCAGCGCGCGTTCTCGCGCGTCTCTCACCGCGTACACCCTGCTCCTTTTGTTATCGAGAACTGCAGGAAATAGGGCAATACATATTCCGGTTGATTCCAACCATTTTTGTATTTGTTTGAAATTTTAATGTGCTTTCTGCGTTCGACCAGTATGGTCGAGCGGGGATGTAGAAGCGGATGGGGGATGATAGGGCGAAGGGTTGGCCAGAATACCGGGCGTAAACCGGCGGCCATTACCTTCGATTTCGAAATAAATTGCGCGCCATAAACAGGGTGGTCCATAAGAATACATACGACCGGCTTACCGCGGAGGTACCCAATGTTCTGAAAAATGTAGCTTCGCCGTGCTGATATCGATCCTACCACCCCCTCTGCATCCTGTCTCTTTTTCTATCTTCTAACTTCCTTCCCTCTTTTATATTTTTTCTCTATACGGTTTTTACCGCTTCGTTTTCGTTGCTTGGAACCCGTGCACAGGAGGACCAACCGGCTTAATTTCGATGCGTAGTCGAATTTGCTTGTATCCTCGAGGACGAGTTTCGGGCTGCTGGATCTTTCACTGTCGGTCCCTGCTTGAGAGATCGTCAAGTGTGCGTCAAAGGACCTTTTCGGAGTTTTTTCTCATTCGAACGTGGTATATACACCTATACATGTGACCTGCCCGCGTGCGCAAGCTCGCGTCACTTTTGTCCGCTTGAGAACATCGTTGAGTGGCGAGGAAAAGTTGCGGTAATTACGCGGTGAGGTCGCGCAATTCATGCTTTGCTTCGTATCGTCGAAGTAAAATTTTATTGCCACGCGAACGTTAGAACCACGGCACGGAGATTCGGGTAATTTCGCGGACGCTCGATAGAGACTTTTCCTTTTCCGGCCGACGATGGCAATTCAGGAATTGAATGTACACCGTGGAAAATAAGAGGAGGGAACAGGCTGGTCTCGCGCGAGACAGCCGAGAATTAAACTGCCAAGTAAACGACCACTTCTTTACTCCTTTTTTCTCCCTTTCGCTTCTTCCCTGGATTCGTTCTCCGTGGTCCCCGGGTGCCTTCCAGGCGATAGTTGCTGTTACGAAGGATGATGTGCACGATGGGAAAAGGACGTGGTTTTGAAAATGGCCGCTGCTGTGGACTGATAAGAAGGACTCTCCTCGCGCTGTCCGAGGGGCTCCCTCGACAAATGGCCCGTCACGATTCTCGTAAATCAAGGCTCAGAGCGAAAGACCAGGAGAGCCTGGATGGATTCTAAGTCCTTGTTTCGTTACTCTCACTCTCGCTTTCTCTCCGTCCCTCTCTAACTGTCACTTCGTAGAAGGAATAATCCGCTTAACGGACGCAACGCCTTCGGGGGAAAGTTTCCTTGTAAAATTAGCGCGTCTAGTCTTCCTGTTGATCCCTAACGATCCGGCTTCGGTGTTGCAATTCTGCTAATTATTGGCCGATCAATGATGCTTTTTAAAGGTGCAAAATGTATCCCCCTTTCAATAAATATCAGCGTTTTTTTATCATAGAATATCTATTCTTTCTAGTTAGAATTCTTTAAGGTTCCTGAATAGAAAAATTCTCAAACTGTAGAACAAAAAATGAAATTTGCAAAAGTGTGATCCGAGTTTAAACCAATCTATTTTTTTTTAGCAACAGTTTCACAGAGAAGTTCCAATTTTTCTTGTTAACTAAGAAGAACGAATTAATTTGCTACCCTGAGTATCAACATTTTTAACATAATAATTTATTTAACCCTGAGATGTTTCGTTTCCTCTAATGCATTGATACATACTATGCGCACAGTAGCGAGTATAGAAAAAGGGAAAATGAATGTACAATTAAATATGAATTATAATAATAGTAATATATGTATAATCTACAAAAGAAAGTTTCACATGATACACGAACAAGCGGGAACATAATCTATAATAATATAATTACTTGAATTTAAAAGTAAGTAATCCTGTATTTATTTTGCCATAGTACATTTATAAGGATCAAAACTGATCTTGATAACATTACTAGTATCAGTGTTTAATTCTGTAACTGAAGTCGGCTTGTTATGTGGGAAGTGACTTAACTAGTACTTTAAAAACCAAAATATAATATTTAACTAAATTTAAACATATCTAACCTCAAGATAACTCTTTGCGACATACTGTGTATTATTACACTTGATAGTATTATACTTGACAGTATCGAAGGAGTACCACTTCTATTAGATTTATATCTCGTGTCGGGAAGACTAATGCATCTCGAAGCTACATACGTCACTCCTCAGGAAAATGAACAGCAGTAATCGGCACCATCGTTTCTAATTAGTTTATTATTAGATTTAACTTTTCCGATAGTAAGGAAGCTTATTCTTAAGCCTTCTGTATGCCAATATGAATATCAATTTTGGACCATCGGATTAGGTACGAATTGTATGCAACAAATATAACTCTCAATCAGCCTTCGACGTCCAACACAGTTTTATAGAGGAAAATGTCTTAAAGATCGCGCGGCTACGTATTACTCAACCCCAAGATACAGTTTAAGAAAAACAAAGAATCTGTTGTCGAAATTAAAACGCGGCTGGAATCTTATCACGCGTCCAAACTGGTTGCGCGAACACGGTAACCGTCGGCGTTTACCGTGTTCTCAAAGCGAGCGGCTGGGAACATGCGGCGGCGCGCGAGACTTTCGCGTTTTTACTTACCGATGTGCCGTGGAGTTGGAGCCGCGAGAGCTGGAGGTTGGTGTATGTACATTGCGGGAATCACAGGGTGAGAGCGCAGAACTCGCTGTCAGCACCCTCGTTAGCCGAGGCTGCGAGCCAACGAGTGGTTCGAGCTCGTTCCGTAACGATAATGGAACCCTTTGAGGATCGTCGAGTGCAGCACGCGGACACGCCGACACGGCGTACCTTCGGAGTAGTAGGGTCGCCGGGTTATACGACTATTTCATCCGGAAGGCTAGAGTTACTAGTTCCAGGTATACGCGTACGCGGCATAGACGAGAAAGAAACGTGGAGAAAGGAGAAAGAAACGGGGTTGGTGCAACGGGAGGGTGGGCTAGGGGATGGGAGGTAGGTCGGATTGCCGTTACGCGAGCAAGAACTCAGTACAGTAGAGAAATTTTAAATATTTGAATTAACCCCTTCTGGTGGTGTCTGGTGGGTCCCGTATACCTGGCTCTCCTATTATCTTACTCTCTCCTTCTCTTTTGCATCTGGCGCATATATCCGTCGATATAATGTTTCCCCCGACGTGCCGCCTGTACGATCCTCTATCCATGTAAAATTATGTTAATGGATTATCCTGGGGGGGGGGGGGGGTTGCCACGATTTCCAGGTAGTTCAGAAGAACCAAGAGAACATACAGAGGAACACCCCTGTCGAATACGTCTTTCTTTCTTTTTTTCATACTATTTTCCCTTTTTAGTTGTTCCTTTTCTCTCTGTTGAACGTGACCCTTTCAATCCTTTCGCTCGCGGAAGTAGGTCGAATCGCATAGGTGGTTCTGCGTCTGCTGCAAACGTGTGGAAACGCGCCCATGGGATGCGCGCCGCCGAAACGACAGATGGGGTTAAAAAATCGCTGAAGAGGATTAGGGATGCGCCGAACTTGCATTATCGATTTTGCCCCGAATACGCGCGAGCACCGTTAGGTTCTCTGCATTTTCATTTCAGTTAATCCCGAGGACCCTTCTTTTTTCCGTCGCCTCTCTCCGCGTTACTTCAGCGGGCTAGAAACCGCAACCACGGAAAATGAAAGACTTCTTCTTACGAATAGGCAGGCCTATTCGCCTCTATTCTCGCTTCTGATAAAGGATCGATCGATTTTATTATCAACCCTGTGTTCCTTTCGTGAATAGAACATTATTCTCTACCCGATCAACGTTAATTTGAAATACAATACATTCGCCCCGTCAATAAAGAAACCAGAGAAGATAAGAGAAGGGAACGGATGAGAATAATTAATTACATGCGAGTAACAGGTGTAACTTTTAATCTGGTCTTTTGATGCAATCGGACAGTAAAAGTTAAGTATCCCACCCTTCGTTGAGTGCGGTATGAGTGTCCCTGATATAGATTAGCTGGAGAAAAGCGAATCCACTCGAAGCAATTCAGAACCAACCGTCCCTTTCGATGGGAGCGTGAACCAAAAAAAAAGGAAAAAAGGAAAAGGTGGGGAGAAAGAGATCTCGTTGCCTTTTTATTCACAATGAAGATCTCGATCGGTTACAAGGATTCCCTGGCTGGAAGTCGCGAGATTGTCTAACTCGTCAGAGATTTCGGATAATTCTGAGAAGCGTCCAACCGAACTCGAGGGTTCTAGAGATGCCCGAGATAAGGTATTCAAAGCGTTTCGAGTATTTAAGGGTGAGTTCGTGTGTTATTCTGACCTGTCTCTATGGCAAATATTCTGCTATATGATGGTCGGATCGAGAGAGTGCGAAGCATGGCGCGCGTTGCTATGTCGGCACCGTGCCGGCCATTTCTGTGGTCAGTACGGGGGTTGGATGCCTCCTCTGATTAAATTTCACTGACGCTGTCAATATAGCATCACTGTTCTCTTTGAAGTGTTTTCCAAGTAATAAACCTTGAATGATTAGAAAAGTAATAATTGTTACTATGACACAATTTTTTCCTCTTATGAAGAGAGTGATTTGTGATCAAACACCAGTAATAAGAATTTCAGAAACAATTCTATTTTCTAAAAAATGTATTGGATTCTTTTGTTGAAGTTTTTGTGCATTCAACTCTTCTAAACTCTGTTAAACTGTTGCTAAATAATTTACAGTTTTTTTTTGATAAAAGTGGAATCTATAAATAAATTCAGAACGTGAGGGTAATACATACGTGTGAAAGTACATATGTGCATAATTAAAGTTTGCTTATGTACTGCATTTTTGTTACCTACAATTTATACGAAGATATGTAAAAATTCATGAAATAATTTGAAACTTTCCTGTTTGATTACTTAACAATTTATTCTATACGCTATTTGACATTCAAATCAAAGGTATTATAGATATCTGTGAAAAATAACACCTAATTTAATTATTTGATTATCCCATCCGTGATTAATTGCAGAAAGCGTAGTTTTCTTAAAATTAGCTTTCTTTATATAAAATTTAAACGATCAGAAGTATCCATGTCTTTACATTTCTGAGAAACTTTCAAACATGAATATTGATAGCAAAGTAGCAAAATGTATTCAAAATAAGAATATCTCATCGAAGGAGCAGCTTTATCAATTTTTTACGTAGGAAAGAATACCAAAGAACGATCGTTAATCAAGCAAATTACATTTTTATCGCGAAAAACAACCTGCGAGGGTAGGATCGAACGATTTCTCGATTAAAATCGGATTTAGCCTGATGGAGAATGAAAAAGACATGTAGCTTGGGGTCGGCCACGAAACGGATATCGCTGCTTTAGCGGTATTATTTGCGTTCTTTGTCGTCAATTTCTTGCTCCCCGCCCTGTTTTGGGTGTCGGTTTTCACGTTTTTTCACCCAAAACCACCCCTGGCCTATTGTGCGCCCGACACTTTTTTTCAAAAGCGCGTAATCCGGTACGAGGGGTGAATTCAAGCACTTCTACTTCTATCGCTGTTGTGGAGCAGGTTGGCCACTGCAGGTACACACTCGCGTCAATAACAAACCTGATTTAATGCCACTTCAAGCGAAATTTAATGCTACTTCTGGAGAATTTCTTCTTCCGGAGCGACAGGTGACAACCTAAAAAATCGTTTCAACTAACTATAAATTATTTAAGAAGTATTACATATTTGTTATATTATTTAATTTAAGTTATGCTTCAAACACTACTGCAATTAATTTAAGATTAAATAATAATTATACGGTAGACTCCTGTATAAGGCGATTAATATTTTATGCATTGTACGAATTCGCGTTATAGGAAATCATGTTAGACGAGAAATTTTCTCGCGAAACAGGAATAATATAAAGTAACATGTTTGGAATAATTATTCTCGTTTTAATTATTATCTTCTATGATTTATCAATGGCGACAGTTTTTTTTTATTGATTTCTTAAATGTTCGATCATTTTATAGATTATCATACTAATTCATAAAAGATCTAATATTTATTCTAAGTTTACTTACTGTACATATGTATAACACTATATTTTACTTTGATTATTACATATAATTTGTAAGTAAAACTGAAAGTTTTTGATTTATAAAGTTGGTTATGTATTTAATACTATGATGCAGACGGGTTAAAAGTGGCCGTATAAAAAAATGAAACAATTACGTAACAGAAGAAATCAACAGCAATGGGGATAACAATATTGTCCTCAGCTGAAACAAATTTAATTCTTGAATGCGGGGAATTCCCGCATTTCATCATATAGCGCGTTGGATGAGGAATCGCGTTATATGAAAACAACAGTCGTAATATCTTTAGCGCCTTGTAAGAATTCGCGTTACAGAAACTCGCGTTTTACAAGAGTCTACTGTTTAAGATATACATAAAAATTACCATATTTCTTACATTCTTGAATCACATAGATTTCTATATTACGTGTCTAAGAGGACCTTTTCTTAGATATTATAAGTATATGGTTTTCATAACTAGCTTAATCATTAAGCAGATAATTAAACATTAAATTATCATGAGCAAGGGATTGAACTAGGAGCCGTTATATTTTTTCACTAGGTTATCTGCAACAGAATACCGATGCCGTATAAAAACGCGCCAGGTGACGAAAACGTGAATCGGTTTCGCTTTTCATCCAGGAAATTGGAAAACGTCATCTGGTTCGTTCTAAATGGCCAGCAACCCTTTACCGCGTTAAGCCATCGTGGTTCTAAACCCTCGCAGCGGGGTAGAAATAAATTAAATTGATTTTCTTCGTATAACAAACTCCTCGTAAGCCATTCTCCCCGTTTATATCAAACATTAATAAAATAACTCTTACGCATAAATATCATTTAACCCTAGTACCAGTGTAATGTACTGATAAGTAGAAGTATGGAGTATTTGAATATTGATTACCTAAACATTGAAAGTTAAATAGTTGCTTAAAAGGAGAAGTACATAAAAAGTCACAAAATTCAGATTGTGAATCGTAGAATTGAACCATTTCAGATAGCAATATATTAATTTTTCATGAAAAATATTTTTCATAAAAAAATTGATATATACAAATTAAGAATAAGTAGGAGAGTGTTGCTTAAATCATAACCTCATTAATTTGTTTCTTATTATTGAGGATACAGTGGATGCCAAAGGTTTTTTTCGATCACGATTCATGAAGAATACTTAAGAATAAGGGCCCAATTTGATCAATTTATATACCAACATAATAATTTAATAATACGGTTTTATTCTGCATTTTGACATTCTTATAAAAGTTGGTTTGTCGTAGAATACTTCATATTTATTTTAGGTACAAATACATGAAAATTATTATAGAGATCAAATCGATATTTTCATGCAAAACTTATTGTATTTCCTATATGTACATATATCATACGACTACAAAATTTCCAATACTATAATACCATTGAGTACTACGTAGTGAGAATGCACATAATACGCAAAAATATATAAAGTATAATAGAAATGATATTACTTAAAGGGTAAAACAAACCCTTATTTAGTTTCCAATTCTTTAATTTTGTTAACAAACATATGAATTTACCTAAAGGTCCGCAGTCTAGTCACAACATATGTTTCAAAATAACGTTTTATAGTTTTACTGAAACAGCTTTTCAATCGATATTAGAATAACAGTTATAATTTTCAATAAAAATTAATTATTGTATACTTATCGTGGCCGAATACTTTCGTGGCCAATTGCATATCGAAATACGCAGGAAATAATTCATATGTATTTTCGAAATATTTTTTATAATAAGTACAGGTACAGATCATCAATTAACAAACACCTGCAGTATAAAACAAGTTTCCGTTTGGAATCCAATTCTTCATTTTTTTTCTCTATAAAAATGTCAATTTGCATCTGTAAACATTCGTAGTTTAATTATCACAAAATTCCAATTTCTGTTTTATTAATTTCCAAAATTTTACGGAATTAACTTTCTAGCCAACTTGTATTCTTCTAAACTACCTTCCGTACGTATTACCAACGTTTGCAGTTCGGATTTTCGCAAGGAATCCAAAGTTTTTGCCGTTTTTCCAGCATTATTCGAAAACGTATTTCCCACCGGTTCCACGCACGCGGAAACAGTTTCACCGGCATAAAATTTACATGCACGCGCGCTCCTCCATCTCCCGTCGAGGTTTCACGCATACTAGTACACGCCAACGTATTGTTACGAACCCATAGAACAAAAATATCGGGTCTTTTTCGTGTATTTGCATCTCAGGTAGTGACACGCACACGTGGGTACCCTAACTGTACCTAGTTAACTGACATTTGCATCCCAGGTAGCTGAGCCTACGCGTCGGATTCGTGAATGAATCAAGAAAAGGGAGACAGAGAGAGAATAAAAAAAATTCGTATTGCATAATAGGGGGTCCACGAAACCCTTTTCCTACCTGATCCCCCTCTACGTCGTAAAGGTCGCCTCAGGTAAGATTTTCGGGGCTCTATCACACCTCTTATGAGAAACGAAATCTTTTCGTGGAGCTCAGTCACGTTTCAAACTCACGTAAGAGACGATCGTGTTTGTGATTTTAGATTGGAGACTCATTCTTGTCCTCGAAATAGGAATTGACTGGTTTAGAAACTTTCACTTGTTCATAGAAAACTAGACGAATTTCTTACGTAGGATAACAGAAGTTTAATTTATGGGAAGGGTGAAAATTATAAAGTAAAGTTAAGTTTATTGATTGTCTAATAATTCATATAGTTTGGTGCTAAATATTGAAATTTATGGTAATTAAAGATTGAATTTTGTAAACAAGAGCAGCAAATTCATTTGAACATCTAATATAAAATCAATTTCTTGCAAATTTTCTCGACCGGTTCTTGAAGACCGTAAAGATTTTATACTAAAAACGGAACAAGGTCCAAAATATGGAAACTTTATCGTAATTCTATTAATTGCTTCTAATTATATATATTTCATTCTAAACGCGTTAAGACGAAATCTATGTACTAAATGATCTCCGATAATCGTATCTTGGCGGGAGAAGTAAATCTTCCAGTAAAAGGAGTTTCAGTAGCTCGCGCGATTGGGGATTGAAACTTTCCCGAGTGGCGAGAGAGTTATTCGAGGATATAATTTCTATTTCGAGGAGGCAAGGTCAACTTTTCATCAAAGCGACAAATTTCTTCCTTTCGAATACTTGGCGCGACTTCTTCGCAAACGAGTACGAAAGTATCGGTCGGAAAGGAGGCTCTTAACGTCATAAAAATCCCTGCGAACACCACCCCACCAGGTAAGTGCGATCGCGCTTTCATTGTCTAACTTGGTGAAGTAATACTTGGTAATTTGGTCGAATAACGAGAGGCGCGAACGAATACGAGGCACGCCACGATGGCGACGTTCACTGACAATGCGATAAACGGTCCAATAATTTATGGTCGTGCTGGCAGCGAGGGTATAGCGCCTCGGTTGAATACAATCAATTTAGTGACGCGATTTGCCCGGACTAATTAAGCGCGCCGCGTTCCTTGGACATCTACACGCTCGCATTTTTTTTAACACGGTTCGAAATGAACGCGGCGTGAGGTATAATCCGTGTGACGCGTGCTGATCGAACGGATTCAAGTGACGGATCAATGACGAGTGTCTAATTAACGACCGCGTTCCCATCGGCATCATCAGGTTTGCCTCGACTAATTGACCGTTCGTCTCCGCTGCAACGCGACGTCCTTACTAATCAATATTCAGCGAGTGGCGTAAGAGAGTTGACGGACGAGGACAGAAAGAAATCGACGGCAGAGAGAGAGACGGGCCAGGGACGTGAAAGGCCAGGGTGAGAGAGGAGATGAGAAAAAACAGTCGAGGGTGCACTCTCCGGTTTCGTGGTGCGACAGTTCAACGTGTAGGTGCGAAGGTGCACACGTTAATCATGCTGTGTGCGAGTGTATGTGTAATACGTGTCCAGAGATAGGCACACTATTGGATGCATGTGCCTATGTTGCGTCTGAACGAGAATGCTAGTGGGTGCTCGTGCTTGGTCAGCACTCGAGGGGTGAGGTCACCCTATGGTCCGGCCCGCCAATGGGACGAGCGCATTTTTTTTTATCAATACCGTGTGTTCAGGGGAGGTTGGGTCATGAGGTATAGAATAAAATGGCTGCTAAGACCCCTTGTACTATGTACCGAATACTATGCATGCAACATATCCCAATTATTCACTCGTATTCGTTTCTCGAGAACATTTTAATTGAAAGATCTCGCGATAAAAGCAAGGGTGTAAAAGAGGGTTGGAACGAAGTAGAACTACTTTCTCGATTGACCTCTTCGCGATCGACCTTCATGGGTGACTACGGTTTTTCCCAAGTGTAGGAGGAAGACGGAAAAAGATAGAAATTGTTAGGCTAAGAGGTTCCGGTGTCGAAGTAACCTTAAGGTGATTTGATTCCGCAGATAGCGAGGCGTTCCACATTATCTGGCATCGTTATTTCCGATCGGGCCGGTTCGATTCACGCCCGCCCTTCTCGCGAAATGAGAGTCCTATAACAAAAGTAACCCCCGAGAGTCGCGGCGTTGAATGTGGATTATCGGTTTCCAGCGAGTTCCGTGGCTCGTGCTCGAATCCAACTTTATTCCCCATGTAAAATTAAGATGAACGAGCTGACATTTATCGAATATGACCGATTCCTTGGAATATTTTAATCTTTTGTTAGTGACCAGGATATTTACTTGTTAAACTTCTTCTTCTGCTAAAGAAACATTATTCTATTCTATACCATCGCGACTATTATTCGAGGAAATAGACCAGAGGGTAAAATAAACGTTTTCGTTGAAGAATCATACATGACCGTGTTTTCGGAAAAGTTTTCTTTTGGATATTTTTAGAAGAAGATAGAATTTAACATTGCTTGTTCTACAGTTAATCTTCTTTTTCAAACTCGTTATAGATAGTTACATTTCGTTGCGACTACTGCGGGAGGTATTGGCGTGTGCCGGCCGGTTTTTGACCCGGAAACCGTCCACGGAGACTGCACTGACCTCCGCAGACCCCTAAAAACCCCTTATACGTGCCTTGAAAGCTGTAAAAAACGAGTTTTGACAAGTCTTGACCACGTGCCAACACCTTCTTCCGACACGTTGCCTTATCCCAGCTTGGAATCTGTCGAAGTTATACCCAGTGTCTTGAAAAAAAGCACTCGTTTCACTATTCAACGCATTAACTGTTGATGCATTATAATAACATAGCATGTACTTAATCCTTCATGGACGACGCTATTTTTCGATGAAATCAACTTTACGTTACATTACATATGTTATTATGATATCAATCGGATTTAATTTCGCGTGAGAGAATGTAAAAACTCTTATAAACGAAATTCAGCCCGAAATTCGGATGCATAAAATTTAATAAAATGGATTCGTGCATTAATTTCGAATGTGACGAACGATACGAAGGTACGTACCGTGTACGGATTCCGTTCCTGAAGGGTTAATAGCAAAGCAGGATTCATGGGATACTGACAGAATAATAGCATACTGAAGGCCACTAACAAGTAAAGCTTCGGAAATTCAAGTAAGCAGGTTTCTATTCTCTACTGCAAAAACTAAGCTGTATAGTTTTATGAAAATTCGTATCTATTTACAAAAAAATAAAGGAAGGGTGCTCAACAAAAATTTATTTCACATTATACGTTATACAGTGGGATATCCCGTGACGAACTAATTCGTTAAAAGCTCGCTCGTTATGACATTTACTTATTGAAGCATACATTTCAATATACGTACCGTACCAGCCAAAAGGATGTAAACTTCTAGTTTTTCCGGCACAACTTCTCTAAAGCGTATAAAGATTTAAGAAAGTAAAGTAATCAATGTGACTAAAAACAATAACACTATAAGTTTTTTCGCGTTAGATTTGCTGAATTTTAAGAATTAATTTCAAGCAAAGGATATAATGAACCATACAAAAAATTGAAAAAATATGTAACGTGACATTTATACTTTTGGCGAAAGTAGCACGAAAATTATAGGAAAAATTACAAAAGATCGAGAACATCAGTCTAAGAAAATTTGAAAAAATTTGAAATTGTTCGTAAGTAAATATAACTTTTATAAAGCTGCAACTGTCCCATAAACATAATAAAATTACATGAACATACATTATATCCGGATTGAATGGCTTAGAACAAATTTTTGCTATCAAAAATAAAAGGCTTTATCCTTTTAGTTGGTATTGTATATACTTTGGACTAATACATTCCAAACCATATACAGTGGATACAAAAGGTATTTGTACTTACTTACATTCTTCAAAGAGTCATTTATTGATTCGATTATACGATTTAACATGAAGATCCTGCAATGATTACATCTGATTTTTTCAATGTTTCCTTTTTAATAGAAGAATATTTTGATCGGTCTACTAATGACGAAAATATTTAAGGGAGTCACGATAAGTGATTCATTCGGTATATTTTATGTAGGTATATAGACGTACTTATATACTTCACATATTGTATATATTGTATTGTATTTTTATATTGTATATTGTGTCCTATTTATTGTATTGTACATTATATACATTTATATATTTACATATATACATTTATATATTTACATATATATATATGTATATATATATGTATATATATGTATGTATATGTGTAATATAATAGATAAAAATATACGATCGAGTGTTTCCCCGCATTTCTTATAATATATTTTTTCGTTGTAGTATTTTGATTTAATGAGAAAAACTGTTCGCTATAGCATTCGTTCGTTGTACCGTCGCGGTGAATTGTCCATTATAAGTTAAATACTGTAGTTATTTGTTACCTGTATCTATTGTAAAAGATACTTCAATTATTTTTTACCTATTTCGCCGCAGTATACTTATTTGTGTAAATATTCACAGTCTGGTAATGTGCAAGAAGCTTTCCTAATCATAGAAATAGAAATGTCATTAGCAGAATCGAAGGATTGTAAATAACATCACGGTTTCCCTTAAACCTTTGTGTATAATATTACATATATATATTCTCCTATAACAAAAGAAACTGCTTTTTCATCCTCCTTTCTGTATAACGATGTTCACTCTTATTATCACCGTCGCAGTTACAAAACAACGCGCATCTTCGAGCAGAAATAACAAGTTGCAATTTGAACGAGTAACAAGCGAACGGGATGCAAAACAGACAGCCATGCTATCTCCGTTAGTATATATACTTATGTATGTCCGTCCTCCCATGGAATCTTTTTGAAAATTTCTACTCGCTTCTCTCCGGCTGGAGGGACGTCCCTGTCATAAAGGACGATTCGAATAGTGTGGCACAAAACATCACTTAGAGAACCCCGGCTCTCGCAAACACGCTAATGGAGCCTCCACCATCGCTCCCATACATATAGACGAGCTTCTTTTCGCACCTAACGCGCCACAGCTACATCGATACGAACGCCGCCTTCTTTCTTCGCCGCCCCTTCTTCACTTGCTTTCGCATCGCGGAAGGGTAACCACGGGAAAAGCGTTTTTGAAAATATATACTTGGACCATGATGTTTGGATGGGACGCGTCTCTGCTGGGGACAGTTCCACAAGAATAATATCTGGAGCATGGAGAAAAAGTTTCGGAAAATATTGACCGATTATTCATGTGATGATTGGTTGAATAATTTTCATTGCTGGTAGTCGCAATTCTTTCCAATACGCGTTAGCTGTTAACCAATTAGCACAGTTGGTATCATGTTTAATATGTGCAGAAGACTCTCGAAATTCGAATGATTCGAAGCTTAAACAATTAAAGAATTAGATAATAATTTATGGAATATTTAATGGAAAATTCAGTTTCCAAATTCAAATGAAAACTCAATGTTCGAATAGAGAGATACCAGTGAATATTCGTGGTAGCGTTTTAAATGTTTCACTTACCTAAGTTATATTCCTATATTCATTTATGTATCGTTTTATTGATTCTCACTCATAATGATTTCAAGAAAGGACAATAAAATTGAAAATCTTAAAAAAAAAGTTGTATTTTCTATGCTTGGAAAGAAAAAGGAAATCATGAATAAATATCTAGAACGGAATAATCTAATTTGTATTATTTTGAATGAGAAAATTTATTTTAAAATTCGAACAACTTAAAAATCGAACCATGTGCTAGAATGGATTATGTTCGAATTTCGAAGGTCCCCTGTACTTAGGAATTACAATCAATTTTAATCGAAAAGTTCCAATTCGCAAAAATTTCTACTGATATGAGGCTGCCTTATTGATTTATTCTATGTACAATACTTGCAAAACATTAGAGCGATGAGTAGAGTACAAACTTCAGATGAACTACGTATAATCTTTCAAAATATGTTTGAAAGCACGAAGCTATTTGAAGAAACTGAATCTTGTAACTGAAACGAAGACAGAAAGCTATATACCACAGAAAAAGCGCTGCAAATTGATTTTTTACATGAATCTTGGCTTAATATTTTAGGAGCACATTCTCGAAAGATTCTTCTTCTTCTTTTTCATTGTTTTACGTTGCATCGACATACAGAACAGTTATTTTAGATTTTGCAAAAGGGATTGCTGTCCTTCTGGAATGTGAGCGTTATATCTTCATATTATGTAAATAAGAAATTCGATCCGTCGAAACATTGCTTTCCCCCAGAGTTAAACGTATCTCGAATTTTTACCTTTGATTTCCAGTAATAAATTTTAAGTCTAAATTTCATACAATGATGCAATGTTTGCTTAAATTTTCCTTGTGCATTACTATTATCATTGATTTATAATTCCTTCTAATGATCTATAATACTATTAAAATCTATCATAAAATATATCCTGAACTCATCGTAAATCTTTGTCTTCACTCTAGCAAACGTCTTTCAGACTTTTGATCATAACTGTCGACAGTAATAGTGTAACATGATTCATTGCAAAAGAAGTGTCCGAGGGATAGTTTTGCGATATCAAAGCGTTTCACGGTAGAGGATGTGTCCAAAAAGGCATTGTCGAAATATTTGCGTTGTAAAAAAAAGCAGGGACGAAAGAAAGGGTTAGGTAGAGCGCAAGGTATGGCATCGCGTGTACAGGAAGGGGGAGGAGGGGGTGGATGTCTGCGGACGGTGGAGAGCTACGGGGGTTTCATGTCGTTCTACGAGAGGACCGCGTAGGATACATAACTCGTCCCTCGACACGAGTATTCTGTACATATATACAAGTCCATATGTGTATACACACTCGTGTCTGGCGTTGTGCGAACGTCTGTCCCTCGCACCGACCTCGTCGTAGATCAAAACGATGTACCAATTTCGCGGGATACGGTTACGCTGAGATCAAAAAGAAGAGAAAAAACGAACAAGAAGGAAAAGTGGCTAGGAAAAAAAGGGTATGGAGAAAAGAGGAACGAAGAAGAAGGGCACAGAAGAGGAGAGAGAAGAAGGTTTTGTGTATATCTGAATTTAAATTTCGAATTCTACGTTGGCATATGGTCCCGTGAGACGCAACCATCGGAGTCCCCTGGTCAGCCATCGGATGCAGTTTTCGGTCTCGACGTCCTTCAATTTTTGAACAGGATCGGCCGAAGGTGTCCCGTGGGAAGGCAACGGGAAGACCTTTCCCCAACGTGTATATATATCCAGGAAGCGGTGGCTCCACCCTCGCTGTAAATTCCAAATAACCCCGTAAAGATACATCGTGTAGTCGCCATTTTCGAGTTATTTACGAGGAAACTGTGTCGCTCCACCCTGACACCGAGCATTGACGGCGATTGACGTGAAATAACCGTGAAGGTATCAAGTAAACTGTGAAATGCAGCTCGAATTAGAGAACGTAAAAGCGTCTCGCTGCCACCGGTATGACACTACTACCTTTTTCCATCCCTCCATTTCGTCATTGGTCTCGTCATTGATCTTGGCTGGAAAAAATTCTACCCATTCACCGTACTTGTTCGAAACGGATAAGATAAGATTCTCACGGTTTCTTTCGGGATTGATCGTATCGCTTTTCTCCTCATTTAGCAGATCCTCGTCGACGTTAGACTTGCCACCCCTCACGAAACCGAGTGGATCGCGTCTCTTCATTTCCTCCAGCTCCAAGTGGATACCTCGTAAATCTCGATGACTGCCTGTAACTCTTCCGCGATACCAATACTCTCCTTTCTTTTTCGTCTCTATCCTTCGGCAGCGGCAATTTCAAGGGGATCAACCGAGAAGGTTTTCCCAAGAAACGTTCCCTTTTCTACAATGAAAAAAGGTATGACGCCGGTTATGAGTTCCCCCTGTTTCGCGAATGAGATCGAGAAGAGGTCGATCGAAACGTGGATGGGGGGGGGGGGAGGGGGCACACGGTGTGGATAGTGGAAAAAAAAGTAGAAGAACAGAACCGTCACCCCAAATATCGCAACTGACACTAAATCATTAATTTGGCCGGTCGCCTTTTTTTCTACAGGTAGTAGAACACCCCTTTCGTCCGTGCAGGTATGCCTGCACCCTTTGTATATCCTCCGCTGAGTTACGAGAGAAGAAAAAAAACCGCTACTGTCTTCGTCTCTCTTACCCTCTTTTTCACCCCGTGCTGGCCCATCTCGACCCTCCGCTCCGTGCCCGAAAGGAAAACACTCCGCACTGTCATATCGGGGACTAATATATTTTTGATCGATCTGGGGAATCACGAGGCCCGGTTTCCCACGAGATGAACGCCAGCCGGAGAGAAAGAATCGTTGTCCAAACAAACACACCCAGGGACCTAGTATACGTGACTTACGGATTGCATTCAAGTTTTGCGTAATCATGCTGAGAATGGGTTATGCTTTCAGAGAGAATAAGGGAATGATAGGTATGATGAGGTGGCCGATTGATATAGACTATTTTCGAAGTTTATCGCAATTTGACGGATAGTTTTCATGGAAATACTGACTGAAAGTCGATTATGAGCACGAGATTACGTAGAAATATGTCAAGACTGGTTTAGGCGAGGATTTTGACGGAAAACTGAAATTCTTCGTGTCATTAACATATTGTTGACGGTATCCTGCAAAACAGATCGAACCATAGTTCCCATACAATTTCGAAGTATATGTCAAATATGCGTGCAACTACTTAAATCTAAGTACTTTTATCCAAAATTGGTTAGTATAATTATGGGTGATACTAATAGTCTTTGTCAGTGTGTGTTCCTTAACGCTGAAATAAAAAACGCATATTTGCGTCTAACGTTGAAAATGTGTTAATACAGATAATTTAAAAATCGCATAATCTTCATTCACACGAAAATGTCACGGTTTAGTGTATCAGGGGAGACTGCTCACCTCGATTCAGTCGTTTTATCGAATTCCAAAATGACAGCGGCGTAGATATTATCGGGCATATTAGAAAGATTCTTTCGTCTTCCTGGCCACAGAAGAGACTCCATTAAAGGGTCGAACGCGACTTAATATGCGACGTCACGAAGTTCGGGGGGCAGAGGTGAAGGGGGTGAGTCTCGTCTCGTCTCTGTGCTCGTACAATGGACATCTAATTCGAGTGGCGGCTCTCGCTGGCGGAAAGACGGAAGATCGGGAAATCGGCTTTGGTCCAGATGAAACGCGAAAACCAAAATCCCCGATGTAATCCTTCCTTTCAGCCTGCGATTTTTTTCCTCTCTTGTTCGCTCGCTCCGCACTTTGCGACCTCTCTCCCCTTTCCATACTCGCCCGCTCTCTCTCTCTTTCTATCTTTTCGGGTTCTCTGCGTCATCGAACCCTCTATACGTCGACTTCTGTACCCCGTCTGTGTCCAAAAGCTTCGTGGTACCCTTGCACGAAATTTTAAGGGTTAAAAAATTGCACTCGACTCGACAATGTATTAAATACAGAGAAAAAGAGAGACGGAGAGAGGGTGACGAGCAGGGATGGGCAACGTCAATCCCCAGAAACGTCACGATTTTGGGTTCGTTCGTCTCTTTTATATGGGATGTCCTCTCTTTTTCTACTCCTCGCTGCTGTCGCGAGAGCAACGAAAATAAATAACGAAATAAATGACAGTCGTTCTGAAAACTGTTTTGGGTTTTGTAGCGCGACCGTGCTTTTATTCAGCCACCCGGGCGTCCTTTTTTTTTCTACCATTGTCACCCGCTTCTCATCCTTCCGCTGGCTCCCTGGCAAAAACGTGATCCCCGCGACCACCCGGCTAGAAATTTATTAGATATTTATTGCGTCTCGGTTTCGTAGCGGAATACAAAGATCGTATCGCGATCCTTCTTTGCGTTGAATGGCCATTGTGGCAACGATTCCTTGATCACGATTTCTTTTCCTTTAAAGTATCGTTTTTGAAATTGTTACGAATAGGTGAATAGTAAATGGTACAAAATATTAAATACTTTTCTATTACACTGTATAAAAATCTCTAAAGCGAATATTTCTATGTTAAGCAATGGTTAAGCTGTAGTGCAAACAAATTCCGACAAGGAACCCTTTTAGTTTTTATACTCAACTATCCTGCGTACACTTCAGGGTACCCTTATTTTTGTTCAAACAGAGTGTAGCTCTCTCGAAATTATTTGCTCGAGATAAATGGTAAAATCAAATAACTCAAATATTTCAATCTTTCTGAATATTAAGTCATTTAAATAAATTAATTCGGGGCCCTCATTTCTACAGTTTTCACGATTTGATAAACTCAAAACTTCCATTTGCCTTCAAAGAGGGAATTGACTAGATGCCTAATGAATGAACAGTGATCATTGAAACTAATATTCGGTCCTGTCAAACGCAACGGTACAAAATTAGCTAAAAACGCCGAGGTTTCCCTGCTGCTGTATAAATATAGAACCTAATAGGGAATTTATAGATAACACGGAGTAAAATTAATTAATGAAAAAGTACTGAAAATGAAAATGAGCTTTGAATAAAATTGTTGCGAAGAGAAATTCCGTCTACAGATTGCGTAAAACTCGTAGTGCCAATTAACGCATCAAAGCATTTACACGTGGACGTAAAAATATTAAGACTAGCGGTCCATTTTTTAAAACTGTCCGTGATTTTTTATATAAAATATGGATACAAATTCGTTTTAGTTGCATAATATATTCTCTACAATTGCCTGTAATTTTTATTTCTTTGGTACAAATAAGTACATATATTTGAGTCGTCAGTAGTTTTAGTGTTTAAAAATATCAGGCAATGTAAATGTTAAGTATACCATCATCTATCTCTTTGTAGCTTTGTGTTATCAAATATTTTGTCTAGAGTTTCACCGATTGAATATTCTACTCTCGCTGTCTTCTTTTTGATAGCAAACGAACATTTTTATCCTTCTTCTTTTCTCAATTATTTCATCTTGGATTTATTTAATTTTCTCAGATTTATTTTATTTGTAGAATAGCATTTCACACCTTAAAAATTTTAGTATATTTTGTTGGTTCGATACTATTGTGCTTGACCGAAAACTTTTTGCCGAGGGTGAAAAATATGCTTTACATTAAAAGTATTAGGTGTACGAATAAGAAATGCACTATTTTTGAATGGATCGATAAATTTGTTTTATCAAAAGATGAAGCATTCTTTCGAGCAGGAGTCTATACTTGGTTGAAAAATTGTTGTAAAACATTACAGAATAACATCAATTATATTTAAGAAAGTGTCGGTGTTTGATTTTGTGTACAGATTGAGTTTAGCAAAATAAATAGAATACTCATTGGTGTACCTAATATGTTTGATTTATCGTAAACATTGAATTCGTAAAAAAATACAATAAATCAATTTGTATACCTGATATATCACACTGTTTGTCGTGCGTACTCTCGTATTTTTTAGTAACATTTAAATTAAGCACAAGAAATATTAGCTCCCGCCCTAATTTCTCCGCGATCCTCTCTAAAATTATCCGAATTAATTCAAAGAACAGGTGTATAGCGTTTTTAACGTGTTTCCGCGAACGCGAAATGAAAATTAGCATCCATTCGACGTTTCTACCCTCCCTGTTCGTCCTACCTCTATCCAGCGTTTCTTTGGCGAAGAAGTTCGACATTGAGGGTGACGTCGGGGCAAAAAGAAGTCAAAAGGTCGGAAAGAATTTAATATTAAAAAACTGTCATTCTGTGTCGATATGAAAATTCCTCGGATATCAGCTTTTTTCCAACGTCTGTTTCCTTCTTCACCCCCTTCGTTCGTTGGTTTCTTATATCGCATGCCCTCGCCACCCGTTTTATCCCTCATGTATCTTCTTGGTCTCTCTATTGGGTGTCTCGATTGTTTAGCGAGCGTTTCCCGCTCGCGGGTGAAACTTTCACGGAACGGGGTTGTTTTCGGGGCGCATTTACCACGAGTCGGGCGGCGAATTTATAATTTCCAAGTACACCGAGAGGGTTGGAATGGCGTAACCATAGCCATCAGCCACTACTACTAATCGATGAAAGGCCGTCGTTACTTAGTCGCGACTTCCCGGAAACTGAATTTCCTTACCACGTTCCGTGGCATGCGAAATTCAATAAGCTACGAAGAGGGTTCACGGGTTTTACGCTCGCGCTTTTGCTCGGCCCACCGCGAAACGAGGCACGCTGATATCGTTGCTAGCTGATATCGATTTCGGTGTAAGAGGTCGAAACCGTGACACACACGAGGGGCGGTCTCACCCTTTTTTTCCGGCGAATTAAGGAATTTTAAAGTCCACGGAGGGGAAAATGCCCACTGGACCGAGTTAACGCGACGATTTATTGGCAATTTTTTTAAAAAGCCTTTGGATTTATGCTTCGAAGGGAGTTGTTTTGTTGCCTCTGTGTGTGTGTAGGGAGGTGGGGGGTAAAAGCAAGCAGTAAACATACAGCATGGCTGCTGGCGGATAATTGAATGGAAAAGCGTCGTAAGGTTCTGAGAAAGTTTCGCTGGAGTTGAGCACGCGACGGCAAAGAAGATAAGTTTCGCCGCCATTGACCTTGTGGTATTTTAAAGTGGACTGTAATTGAAAATCGACCGACGACGCTGATTTTCGACCGCGAATTTTTAGTTAAAGAGATAGGATAACTTTCAATTACTGGCTATATTCTTTCAGTTTCATGGAGATTCAGAATTGAAATTCAGATTCAATGGAGAACGTAGTAAACATTTTGTTCTAAAACTCGTAACATGATGAATTATTTGTTATACCAAATATTTTGAATTTAAAGTTTATGTTTAGCGTTGTAACGATACACGTTTCTCTTATTCGCTTTACTCAACATCATATGTTGAATTAGCATCACCGTTCAAGAAAAAAAGGAAATCACCTTACTGGAAAGTTATATTGTTTAGCCAATCCTTCATTAAATTAATCCTTTAAATTCCAAAACTTTTTTTTACCTTTTGCGGCTCTTGTGTTATTTTAATAATAAAAAATTTGATTGTTGATCTGCTTTGTTTTGAACAAAACAAAAGTTAAACTAGCAAAAATCGAGAAAAATACTCAAAATGTTGGAAGAAACTTAGGCACGTCGCTGTAGCAGCGTCAACGGAATGCAAAGAATTAAAATGCATTTATGTAGACACATGTATAGGGTGTCTCAGCTACCAGCGACTAAATTGTTCTTTTTGGGTAATGTCACAAAAAAGTTTTGCATATAATATGAATGTAATTTAAAAATAAATGTACTAAAAAAGATATTGTGGCTCCATATTATATTTACTTATTTGTGTTGAAATAATACATTCTACGGTAGCAATTAACGCTAGGACTATCGACAGTTAGGCTATACTTATTTGTACCTAAGTAACTGAAATTGTAAACACCTGAAGAAATAAGTAGAGGGAGTTCGCTTATTACCGGACACTTAAGGTTTTCTTTAAAAAAAAGAGAAAAAAATATGTTGTATTTATTCAAGTTGACATTATTAAAATTAAAATTAGAGGAACGAAGTAAGCAACATTATCATGGTATTATCTGAAATTAACAGTACCTAAACTTTGAAATAGTTTTTAAAGGAACTTTAAATGGCTCCTATTATCGGATGCAACAAAGATTTGTGATATAACTTGGGAGAACTTCAAAATAATTTGCAATGATAGCATATACAATCATCTGAATACTCCGGTATATCGGCACACGCTTCGTGAACCCATTATTTATAATTTGAACATTGAATCCAATCTTTATCATAAATCTTTAAACAAACCACGCAAGTCGTCTTCCCGTTTGCGGTTTTCGGTACTAATATTCTAGTTTCATTTGTTTTTCCAATTCACTTATCTCGTTAACCTTCTTTCTTAAGTTCTTCCTCTGTTCTTTAATGCCTTTTTTAGTTTTCGCTGTACTACTGATCTGCAATTGTTTCGGATTTCAAATATATGATTAACGTCCGATATTAGATGCTACGCGGTAATAGGAAAATTTGCCTTACATAAAGTGATGGAAATAAATACTGACTCATTCTCTTAACAGGAAACCATGACAAATTTTTTTTATTTAGTACTTTTAGTATAGAAGTACTATATATAAAGGGCCAGCCCTTTAATATATACAAAGTTGTAAACATACAAAAAGTGCATACAGGAAACGAACGAGAAAAATTACATAAAAGAAAGAAAAGGAAAAGAGAAAAAGGAAAACATACAAAAACGAAAAGGAAACAGTGTTCTAGGCAGTATTTAATAATTTATATAATTTAGCTTCGAAGGAAGCCTTGCTGCCGGAAAAAAGTCAACCATCGTGAAAAAATTGTTTGCCAAGCAACAAAGTTTGTTAATTGCAAATTTAACCAATTTTTATAAAAAGTTACGAATGGGTCATTTTCACCACTTTGGTAGGTCTAATGTTAATTATCCTCTGAAATTTAGCAAAGCATGAAATAAACAAAACCGTAATTATGATAAGAGTCCAGTATCTACTGATACAAAAGTTCCCGCAAGAGCATGCAAAACGAATATAGTGTCTGCGGAGGTGTCTTGTTCCGTATGATTAAAAATCTGTCGCGAAGTTTCGGGCACGGGAAAGTTGAATGAAAAACGGGGTTCGGGCGTGTTATGCGCCGGAAAACAGGGTGTTAGCAGTTACGACACTTTAGAACTCGCCGGTGCGATATGCGCGAGTGTGACTCGCCCACGGAAGTACAATGACGATCCCGACGAAGTTTCAGAGAAGGACGCTGGAACTTAACCTAAGTAGTTGGAGATCGTTCCTTATTGTTAGCCTTTCGTCGGACAACGACTATTGCGACAGTAAACCCGTTAACTCGCGGATATTTCGCGTCCTAGTAAACCTGGCCCAACGTTCCTCCAACTCTCGTCCCTTCTTTGTCGTTAAATAACGAATCAATCGATAATAGTGTGTAACAGTTTCCATAACCCTGCGTTGCTGATGTAAGAGTGAGAAAGTAACATTATATAAACAAATAAATATTTTTACTTTGTTAAATCACTGACGATGCATAGGATAGATTATTCAATCTTAAATAAATTGAAATTAAATAGATAGAAATATGTAATTGATCTCACAATGATAAACAATGCAGTAATACAATGATATGCAAATAAGATAAAATTCAACAAATTTAAATACATGGATATGTAACTTTTAAATCACACGCAATATAGAAGGTTAAATGTATTAACTGTGATAGTTGTATCGATTATAGTTCTTAAACTCGTCACAAATGTGCTTTTTTTACTCGGTCAGTACTTTAATTTGAAATTTATGATGTTTCCTATAAACGAGTGGTCTACGCTGTACTTAGTTAGTCAATGGTTAAATAATATAAAACTTATCGTTAGTTATCGCAATGACGAATGCTTGTATGCTATTCAGACTGCGTAAGGCATAGCGCAAAACATTTACGTAAGTTCTGTCTTGCTACACCTTTGAAGAATCAATAGGAAGTATAAAAACTTTCTGGACAAATGCCTGTATACCATTTTATGATCATACTATAGTGTCACCATAATATTTTACCGCGGTTCCGTTGACCGACTATTATGACAATAAGAGTTTTGTATTCTATTACGGCTAATAAAGTGGATCGTGAAAGATACAGATGTCTTCCTTCTCTGTCAATTCACTATATAACAATGCAGTAAAACAGTTAACCTTCAAGTGGTGACGTGACGTCAATTTGACGGACATGTGTATATGTTTTTCCTTTTTCCATTAAGTTGGAAGAAAAAGGAAAGACATACACATCCGTCAAGAAACGTTCGTCTGACTTTAGCCTTAGATGGAGGTATATTTATTTATTTATATAGTAACGAGCCAAGAGTCCAATGTATAAACAGTATGATATACAATAGTTAATATAATGTACAACCAAACGTTAGGATTATAATTATGTAGAATAAAACTGACGATCTAAGTGTTCTACTTAGCACAATATTATTTGTTACTGTTTAGATGATACTATTATAATTATAACACTTTGTAAACAAAATATATTTTTTATTAATATAATTACAGTAATGAATTTTATTTTTATACACTTAACAATAATACAACAATACTCTTTAATAGAAAATTAATAATTGACAGAATAAATATTAACTCAGTCGTCGGCATAGCAAATTGTGGAGTTTTTTGCCAGGCAGATTACATACAATCACGCCATATATGTACATAACATGTCTGTATCTATCTTTAAACTTACAATCAGTTCAACGACTAAAAAAAACCGTGGATAAGACAATTTAACGCCATCAGATGCATTCAATTTCCCCTAAAATTCAGTCGAAAGCTCGAAGCCAAAGTTCCACTCCCCTGAAACTCTCTTAGAGCCTGACAGAGTAAACAAATTTCCAGCTCGCTAAATTTCACTCATAAATTTTCACGAGGCCGCTGCGAAAAGGAAGTCTGGGCGGTAGAAAAGCGAAAGTGTGCATACGCGGCGGGTTGGTCGCGAAAAGTAAGAGTATAGAATCACCAGAGGAAAGCTGGAAAGATTAAGGGTAGCGCGGGTATTTTTAAACCGGAGATCGTTAGCTGGCCGTGTTGCGAATCAGAATATGGGCAGAAGCTTCGTGGAGGATGCCTCGTGAGGGAGAGTGAGAACGGTAGATGGGATGCAAGGGGGTTGGGGTGGGCAGGGGATAGATGGGTAGGTGGGTGGGTAGCCCTCTAATCGATCGTGGCTGTCCACCCTTATCAGGGGGTTGGGAGAGCCAGTATATAGCCGAGGTCGGTTGTCGGGGGTTGCTGCTGCTGCCGCTCTGTGCTTCTGCTTTGCATGGCCGGCAAAGCTCCCCGGTCGACCCTCCCCTGGTGCCTCAACCCCCGTGTGTTTCTGTGTTTCTCTCTCTTCTATCCTTTCTCTTTTTCTCTCTGTACTTTCGTCTCTCCCGTTCACCCTCTACCTCTGTGCCCATCTCTTCGAGCGTAGACCAAAAAACCAACCCTTAAAATAGGGGCCACAGACCACGGCCATTGTTGCCAGATGCCCCGCGCATTTGCATTTTCCCGCAGATTCCTTGAAAAATGAAGCTGCCCTCCGTGTCGTCCCTTTCGAGGCTGTGTTCGTGGTATTAGGACAAGCTCCTGAACTTTTCCTTTCTCCCCTCGCCATCCGTGTCAGAGTTACTTTTCTCGTTTTTAGATGGCTTCCCTTGCCCCCGTGTATCTCGATTTCTTGATCAATATTGAGTTATGTCGTTACGCGATCGCGGGAGACAGGCTTGGTGCTCGTCCGTCAGATGGACGTTTCTTAAAGTGGGGCATGTTTATGAGATTCAACGACACCTTGCAGCATCTGGTGCATATATATTCGGTAGTATAGCTGAAATGTTGCGTGTAAAATCAGGTGTCTAGATGTTGAATTGAATTGTAAGTCGTTTCGTTATATAAAAAATTGGAAGGACTCGTTGGGTGATATTTAAATGATCATTATTGATAAATCGATCGATCTTTGCAGCACCTGGTGCGTATATATTCGGTAGTATAGTAGAAATGTTGCGGGTAAAGTCAGGTGTCTAAATGTTGAATTGAACTGTAAGACGTTTTGTTATATAAAATGTTGGAAGGAATGGTTGGCTCATATTTAGATGATCCTTATTGATATATTAGTCGATCTTATTCTCCGTGTAAACACACGACCGTGGACTCCATCTGTATTTGAGCGGTCGTTGTTTGAACGAGGCGCGCGAAATCCGTATTTACGCAAAGCCGACGCCACCCTATTGGCCTAGGACTTATATACGAGCTCCGCTACAAAGGGTTAAGAACTTGGATACACTTGCGATGCGAGGTCGATCTATTTCGTTACTCTTGCATTTGCTACTTATGTTTCCGTTCAGGATTTCTCCTTCAAAAATTTATATAATTTAAATTCGTGGGTATCAAATTCATTATTTGTATACTTTAAATCAACCAGAAACTTCATTCGATCATTCGCTCACTAATTAACTTCTGCAAGGATTATCTTTGTTCATAACAAATTTTCTTAATTCAACCAGGCAAAAGAAAGAAGGTTTTTCGGGGGTTGCAGGTTACCTTGAATAGAGGGCTTGATACGTTTCACGGGATCCCACGGAGCAATCGTAATGGGAATCGCTTTACAGAGTCGAAGCAGGTTTTTCCGGGAGTGTAACCGGTGATAGATTTTCGCGTCGAGAAAATTTAATGGAAAAATCCGAGGTGTCAGGCACAGACACGCCGACGATACGTCAGACCATTCACGGCTCAGCCGTCTCTCATTCCTTCGGTAGAAGGACAGGGAAAGAGAAAGGGTTCCAAGGAAATACGCGCGTTCAGAGTAACATTCGTCTGAGGTAGGGAACAATCGCTGCCACGTATGGCATACGTACGTCAAGTAACTTTCTTCGTTTCCGCGAATTTTCGCAAACCTCCGTTGATTTTTGCTCAACCGAACCTAACCGTCGCGTCGCGTATTCATACGCGCGTTCTCTCCCGACGTGCATCGTATCGCGAGGATTGTTGAATAGATTTGCCAGATGAATATTTTCCAATGCCGTTCGACGATACCGAATGCAGCGCGCCTATTTGCGTAGCTTCTGGTTACATCGTCGACAATGTTTCCGGGCGAATTGTAATTGGGTCAATAGGGAGCGTTTCTGAATTACCTCGTACAGGTCACTAATTATATGCCTAGGCTGTCGTGTAATTAGAGTGGCTCCACTTCTCAGGTCGATAAGTGTTTTCGTTCCGCGTTGAACGAGTATCAGAGACTATCCCGTATTGGAGAAAACTTTGCCTATGTATGTTGGGAGCACCTGGACGGAGTCGTTTTCTCTACGAGCACCGTCGAATTATCGAGTGCAAAGTGGCCTGTTAGACGGGAAGTCGTGTCACAGGGGTCGGTAAAACGGTAGTACCGACATCTGTGGATGGTTCACAGTCGGATGATCAGTGAGCGGAATTTTGTGCCTAGGAGTCGGTAAAGTAGACGAATCTAGTCTCCAAGTCTAGTTTCTAGTTTGAGGGGACTGGCAGGGATGTCCAACAATCGGCTCCCCTCCCATTTTAGGAAGGGGTGTTCGTTGTAGGGGTGCAAAAGGGGCGCTATGGGACTGCACCGAATAGATTGGGGGAGGGCTGCAATGGCACGGGAGCCATTGACAGGATGTTGAGATGGAATGAAAGTTTTAAATGAATTTGATCGAACATGGTTCTTGCTAATTCGTTTTGAGGAAGAGGCGTGAGTTCCTCGATGATTGTTACCTGGTATCTTTTTTTTTTTGTACAAATTGGTTAATTGCTTTTAAATAGAAGACTTGAGATTGACAATAATGGCTTAGATTTTGTCTAATAGTACTCAATTAGAGTAATTTGAATCGTCTAACTGTATTCAGAAAGCCTTATACTGATTTTGTTACGATTGCAACTGTTTATCATTTTACAAATTATCTGAAAAATTCATTTATGTTTATCAAAATATATGCAAATATAAATACGGTAAAAAATCGGACTTTTTTTAAAATTCAAAATAAAAGAATTACATTAAAAAATCAACATAATAAGAGCGTGTTAAATCATCAAATTTTAACAACATCCACTAGGAATAAATTTATTCATCGAAGTACAATCTTTTTACCTTTTAAGAAACGGCTAATTTTTAGATTGTATTTAAAATATATTTTGAAGATGAAACTTTGTTTGTATTGTTATGTCCATCAAAATTTTAAAGAAAAATCAATTTTTTATGATCCAACACCAAAATTGGAGGATTGTAGATGACATAAAATATTGTAGAATTTTGTTTATTAAATAACCATTTATCTAATAATATTAAGTTGTTCAGAAATGTTTTATTGAATAATTTTGTTATTTTCTTAAATAATTTTGCATGTTTTCTCACGATTCTATTAGGAAAGACTATTAGAAAGTTTCGTACGTGATTTTTCCAGAAAATTTTCATCTTTTTCAAAAGTTAATTCTTTCGAGTAATATTTTCCAGTCATTAGTGCACTCAATTTTTTATCGTTGCCTATAGTTTGTTAACCTAATAGTTTGTTATCTACATAAGTCAAGAGAACGGATAAAGCAACAAATTCAACGCAGCACTCAATGTGTTAATCAAAGAATGCCATATGTCATTTGAAAAAGCATGTAACAAGTAAAACCGCAACAGAATATTTGCAATGTAAAACCGAGGCGAAATAAGAGTTGGTTAAAATTAACTGAAGGTACATTTAATTTATTTTTGTGCACCGGTCTGGAAAAGTTAAATCAGTGTCAAAAAACAAAGTACAATGGTAGAACAGTAATACTACAACGACATTTTTCTTACCACTCGCATTTATTCCTCTTTACCAACTATCCAGAATTTTCATCTATCTACCTATTATAAAGATTGAAAACTCGATATTCACCTGTACCACTGTAAATTTTGTAACCGATAACAGAACAGTAGAGAGACGTTGACGAAACTCGTGGAAACAGAGGTTTTGCATCAAAAACTCCGACATGACATTGCGGTTTGCCCGGTTGGCAGGGAGGCACCGGATTAATTTGGCAAATTGAACCGGTTCTTCCATCGAGTCCGATAATTCGGTGACTACCTCTGCTCCGGAGGCTGTATCCGTGTTGTCGCCCGTCTTCGTTGCACGTGTATCACGCGGCGAGGAGGTCCTCGTACCTGCACCCTCTGCCTGCTGAAGGGAATTCTAGGTTCTCCTGCTGGTCTACGTACCTTAGTTTCCTAATCGAATTAGAGGAGTCAGGATATTGCGTGTCGCTATGCAGCCCTTCTCTCTGCAATTGTTTTAAGTTGACATCTCCGTCGAACCGCTTCCTCGCCGCTTCTCCGGACATCGAATTTGAACTAAACCATCTTCGGTCTGGAATATCGGATTATCGTTGGACGGCTGGAAAAAGCCGCTCGCACGAAACGCCTCCTCGACTCTGCCTCTGGATGGTCGTCGCCGGAAATCGAATTCATCGTAAAGGAATATTCCCAGAAATGCGTGTGCTCGAAAGCTACCAAAAAGGATAAACGCTGCGTCATTCGACCATCTCCGTTACTGCACAGTTTATTGGGGGAAAGGGTCTCTTGAATATATGGAATCGGAAAAATTATATTGATTAGAGATTGTTGAGAAAGTTAACTGAAATGTTCATTATAATATATAACGATGATAATGATAATGATAATGATAATTAAGGGGCTGATGGTTAACTCATTTAGTGAGTGTCACGGGCTCGTTTGAGCTGTACTTCTTCGCACAGTTGTTCACTATCTTAATTATGACAGTTTATATTTCTGTTGTAGCTTCGTTTTAAATATTTTTATTTTAGCGATACGGCATTAACATTGAAAGAAAGATGATACAACATTCCCTAAATTATGAATTTGTTAGATAAAATTTAACCACTTAAGTTGGTAAATTGAAGAAAAATTTGTGCGTTAAGGAGATAAAACGATGAGAACTCAGTTTGTGCTTCCTTTACCGAAAACGAAGTACAGTGTTTCGTGTTTTGTACTTAATTATTACTTACGTATTACACATTCTGTGTATGGAATATGTTGGCTGATTCTTCAAATCATGAACATTTTAGGGGATGTTATAAATCATTCTGTTGCAACTATTATCTCCACAGATTGACATAATTGGACTGCGGGTTTTTGTACATGTGCATATTGTTAGAAACACGATCAGCGGAATGGATCCTAAACAGAAATTAGTTTTATCGTTCAAGCATAATAATATATTTTACTATGGATATTTCATACTACTTTGCATTTCATGTGTATCCTGAACTTTTTACTGTAATTAAATGTCCCATAAATGCATAAAAATTCGCAGTCCACTCAGAATTATTATATGAATATGTATATATAAAATTACCACGTATAGCAGTAGGAAAGACTATATTAAAACTATTATAAATTAAACTATGTGTACTGTTAAATAAGTATTTTATATTCATATTAGTACATGTAATAAAACTTTGAATTTCAGAACAATAAATTTATTTTGGATTTTATTTGTATTACAATAGTTTAAGAAAGTAAATTTGTAGAAAAACATGATTTACGAAAGGGTGAATTTTATTTGCAGAAAAATAAATATGATGTACAAAAGAATGAGTATGAAGTGGAAAACTTGTGTATCTATTATTATTATATTCTATTTATATACTACTTATTACTAGTCGATTTTTTAGAGATTATTTAAGCGGCTAATACTATTTAATGTATTTAACCATTGAATTAATGAAGAAGTATGTACTCCATTTCGGAGCAAGAAATGGAGACCAATGGCCTGAAATTGTACGTTCATTGTTTTTTCACTGTCTTCGTATATGAAATTACGCAAGTCTTTCAAATTTTTCATAAATAGAAATAAGTACAAGAGCGTCTTTGATTCCTCACGTTAATGTCTTTATTAACCTCCATAGAACGGAGGGGAGTGGGTTAAAATGCTCATTTAACGAAATAAGACAAATTTTTACAAGTTTGCATTCCATATTTAAGAGTAGCCTCTTTACGGGTTCTACGCTTATCTGTTTCCTTTTAGTCGAGCGGAAATAAGTAGGAAAGATCGGATACCCTCTTCACGTGTTTAATCTTGATTATCTAGAACCCTCATAGAACCCCTGGGGAGTTTTCATTGTAACGGTTTAATTCCTCTGTTTCTGCATAGGAAACACTGTTTAAACGAGTGTTGCGATTGGTAGAAGTGTCTTTTCTTTGCAAGTGGTTGATTTAGAAAAATTGAATAACTTAATTATACTTTTGATAAGCTGATTCCTTAGAATAGTCACTTATAACAATTCTAATCTATAAGCTTTATATTTATAAATTAAGATGCAAGAGATTCACCTGCATTAAGTTTATAAATTTATCTCCCATACTATCGTGACAATTTCAAGAATTTAATGAACAATATTCATCAAGATATCCCCGTTCGATATTATTACGACACTTACGAAAAAGTAACTCTGCAATTCGCATGGTTAATGTTACGATTCAATATGCTCAATTTCGGTTAATTTCTATCACTACTAATATAAACAAATTATTTTAACGAGATTGAACAATGGATTTATTGCAAAAGAAGCTTAATTTAAGGGAAAACAAATGGCCAATTCTCTCAGAATGTTGCTAAACGTATGGACAGATTTTATAAATAAAGATATATAATGTTGTATGAAAATATATGTAAATTCAAAATTTACCTTACATTTACGTTTTTCTGGATTTTATGACTAAAGAATAGGCAACTCAATGCAAAATACTTCTTCTAGGACAGCAGTTAATAACAATTAAGAAAACAAAGTAAAGACAAAGATTCCACTAGCTGTTCTTTAAACTAAAACATTGAAATAGATAGATACTATGCTACTTACTAAGGTGTACAGGTCAATTATAAAATGGTATCTAGGTGCCTGCAGAATTATTTAGAAATTATTGAAGCCTTCAAGAATAACTAACTATTTTAGAAATTACCTATTTTAATTTTATAGAGTATTAATATATTTATAATTCATCAATTATGTAAAATCAAGTAAAACTTTGTTTTCGTCTATAATATAACTGCTACGGTTTTCGATCACGGCTCTCGTGTATGTTAGCACTCGTATTATAGTGTTTACTAACCAATTTTATTCGATTCCATAAATATTATAAATAATTAAATTCGTCTCATTAATTTTAATTATTTTATGCAAAAAAATACCACGTGTCATGTTAAAAAATAAAAGTGTATACAAGTATACCACTTCACAATTTTTAAGTTAAATTATTTCCCAAACTAATGGTTTTATAGTTAATATTTTATAAATATTACCATTTATCTCTATTTTCCGGGTTCGATTTCAGTAACTGAACATTATACTATAATGTTAAAAAGTAGCCGGAGCGACAAGGTCGTAAATCATACAAAAAGTAAAATGGCGATGAATAAGTAATCATTATTAGCGGTCTTACAAACCGACAATAGTAATTAAGAATTAAATTTTTGTTCGAATTTTGGAATTGATCGAATTTTCAACCAATCGAATTTCAAATTGTTCTAACTCCGAATCATTCAAATCTCAAGAGTCCACTGTATAGTAACGGTTACGAAATGTAACTGATATTTAAAAAAAATATGTAGGTGACCCATCTTACTTAGCACTTTTCTTACCGGAAGTCTATTATTGGTCTTTTCGATGCCGACGCTCATTGATCGGCTTATTTATATCGGCGAATCAGTTATTTGCTGTCAACGCTTATTTATTATATTTTTCGATTTCAAGGAAACCATCATATTTAATATGTCGTGCAAATATTAGTCTAAACATAGTCCTAATATGAGAACTATAAGTGATAATAAAATTATAGTGCCCTACACTAACGATAAGAGGCATTAGCATGATAAACTGAGTACCCCAAAAATTTTTATTTAAAAATCATAGAACTTTAGAAAGAAGCACATCAACCACGTGACAACGAAAACTGAGCCTGTCGGAAATGCGTAGCAGTTTCAGCTGCGCACAGTGGGTAGTGTTAATTATGAGATAAGGCTAAACCTTATACATCGATAAGGAGTTAACAAAAATGTTTAAACAATAGCTATAATATTTTGTCCTATGTAACCTATACGTTAATCCTACCTACGTTCAATTATCATTTATTGTAACTTTCGTAAAGGTTTATAAATAGTTAGCAATTGAATACAATAAATGTTTCGAAAAACTACTTGGAGGAATTCATTTATAAGAAAAGTAAAATTTTTTTAGCATTGAAAAACTTTAGATTCGGGATGTTGAATAATAAAAATACACATTTGAACATATGTATAACTTTACTACGATCACTGGTAAATCACATGCGTGTCGCTCGGCATAAAGAAGAACGAAGATTGAATCACAGACTAGGCATGTATAGGAGTAGACCAATCATGCAATGTATCATTGTGGCCCGAATTCTTGCGGTTCTAGAGCTCCATTGCCATTTTCACTTTTACCTTTTCGATTGCATAAAATCTATAACTTTTGCGTTTGCTTTTATATTTTGCATACTAGAACACTTTAAAAATGTTTATATTCCCTCCAGGTAAAAGAAACGAAAACATTCTTGTAAAAAATCTGTTTTTTTTATTGTCGGTATTTCACAAAATGGGACATGAAGTCCCCTAAGGTGATTTGTCTACTCATATATCTTGCCTGTGATTGAACGGTCTCAGCTTAATAGATTAGTATTTGCTAAGAGGTGTCACCGGTGAGTTTAATTACGTGTAATTAGCGACGAGTGCTGACATAATCGACATGTGCTGCGATTACACAATCACAGACGATGTACAGAATAGATCTATCACCTTGTGGAACTTCATGTCACACGATCTGAAATGCTGACGTCTAAGAAAATCAGAATTTTCGAAAAAATATCTTCCTTTCTATTACATGTGTTGCGTATTGGGTCTGGACGATTGTTGTCCCTTATTTTTGAGTCTATCCCACTTAAGGGATTTACACGGGGATAGGGAGTACGTTAGGATCGATAGATTCAAGAGTCGGTGGTTTAGTTTTCTAAGACCTTTACTTTCTTGGAGTCGCCGGTTACAGAGTTGGTTTTATACTGACTTTTGCGCACAGAGGATACTCGAATCAACGTACCGTTTTTTGGTGGTTTCTGCCCCCATCCTCGAGGTCGTCGACGTGGGAGAAAAGGCGGACTCTCCCCAGATTATTTCCCGTAAGTCCCACGAGATATCGTAGGCGAACCCAAAAATATATACCAGACGCGGTATTTCGAGGGACAAAATCCTCGAAGGCCAAGGTTTCTATTTTCATCCATTGTTCGACTTGCTGTTTTACCTCAAGAATGGGCGATGGTCGCGGAGATTCGTTACGGATGTGATACATGAAAAGGGATGTAAACACTTCTAAATTTAAATATGCAAAATTTAAAAACAAACATAAATGTTACAGATTTTACGCAATCGAAAAGGTGAAAATAGAAATGATCTCTCGAGACTCCAAAACCGTATGACAGAAAACTACATTGTATGATACATCTATTTTATATCGCGTCTGTGACACATTAGTTCATCTTCTTTACCAACATTCACCAACACTTAGAATAAATAATTGTGAAGATACATGAGGAATCATACAAAATTACAAAAGATATATCGTATAATACAATACAGTCTCGATTAACCGATCTAACATGAACCGAAGCTAGCTGGGATAACTGAAAATTCAAATGATACGGAAGGATTGATGTATTCATAAATCGTACAATGAAATCATGTAAAACATTTTGATAATGTAATGTTGCACATAAAAGTTTACTTACGTAATTATGCAATTGAATGAAAGTTTATTAATCTATTGAAAAAAATAAAGTAATAGTTTCTTCTTTAGTTGCATATGTTCTTTTGTTTGCTATTTCGTTTCGTAAACGTGGTCAGAAAAATATAAGATATGTATTCGATATAAGACAGATTCGTTTCGACAACAGCTAGATCATCATTATGTGATGCCTTTTTTACAACTTCTATGCATGCTTCATCTTCCTCCTCCTCATTTTTTTCCTTTTATTGATTCAGGATATCTATGATCATGTTGTCAGTCATTTCCCGATTTTCACCTTCACCCATCCACTCTTTAATATCTCCCAGATTAAGATTTTCTGTGATGGAAAATTTATTAACTACTTCTAGGATTTCTGTTTCTTCTTTTGTCTTCTAGTCAACAATGTCAGTTTCGTTACGGGGATCTACAATTTTTCCCAGGATTTAATCATAACGTTTGTTACGTTGTAACAACATAACTACAGCGCGACCCATGTACGATATAAAAAAAAACACCGTTACCCGCCAGTCAGCCGAAGAAACTTTAACATAAAGCATTTAACCTTCATTAGCATACACGATAAACCAGTTCAGAGTTCCATCGTTGTTAAAAGATTTCAATATTCTAAGAAACTCTAAATTGACCCGTAGCAACAATAAGTTTATAAAACCATCGACCATCGGTTTCCTTCTACAACGTTTTTGCAATGAGTAATTTAGTTCTTTATTTTCGGCTTCAGCATTTTCCAGTCTCAATTTTATTTCATGTCTTAGTACGGTAAAGGCGCTTCATAAAATTATTACCTGATACGATCGGGGCACGCAGGATCTCCCAGACGTCACTCGAAGGTGCTTTCGGTACCGGGTGGTTACCGAAGGTTTGAAGGCGGTCACTTTGTTGACGATTCCTGCCAAATGTTTAGCCAATTAGGGAAAACGACCGCCTTCCTTGTAAAAATTCACAATTTCATCGAGAACCAATCCGCGTGACTCATTCCCGCCAGAACCCTATACCACGATACATTTAAGGGTAAATTTTTGTACTAATGACAAAAACGGAACAGAATCGAAACAGAATCGAGGGAGAATCGAAAGGGAATTCAATCGTTCAACTGTCTTACGTATACTCTGTACTGTGCTTAAAAATCAGTTATATTAATAAAGTTAATATAATAAGTTAACTGTGCCACTATTGCATCACCCTAAATATTCAAGCGCTATTAAGTTACCGCTTGAAGCGCACAATAAATAATTTGAACACAACACAAATTATCACAAACGTGCGCGCATCAACAACGTTAAAAGTAGTTCGGATAATAATGAAGTCTCTACTGTACTGTTTAATAATACGATCATATTGTCTCTGAATGTCCAAGCAAACGGGATTTTTTAAACAGCAGATGAAATCTCGCATATATTCTCAAATAAAGGAAACGACTCTACGTAAACCTAACCCTCTGCACCTTCTTTCTCCCCCAATTTTACAATCGTCTTGAAAATAATATACCTCAAGATCTTCCATCGTCGTGCTGAAAGAATTGTTTGAAAGGCTTGCAGAGTTCATCGAGGAGGGCGCGTGTCATTAAGCGCGCGTCCATCACGCGCGTGTCCGCGTATGCTATTACAGAAAATGACTGCGCACGGTCTGGCGCGGACGATAGAAGAGGGTCGGCTCTTAACTTTCACTAACGACCGAAGTTTTTCGGTGTCCGAGCCCCGAGTGGCTGGGTATCATAAATTCAAAATGGCGGGCCCTTTGGGGGTGAAAACAAAAGCTACTCGGGTCGAGCCCGTGCGTAGAGAATGATGGTGGTGGTGGTGTCGGTGGAGCAACCCTTCTGAAGTCCTTTCCAGCGGGGAGGAGGAAACGATGAGGATTTTCGAGGGGTCGCGCCACCGAAAATGGCGGACCCAATTAAGTGAGTCTAGGCTACCAGCCGTTATTTCGTGACGTACGCGTCATGGAAACCGTCGCGTCGGAGAGGAGAAGAAGAAGAGACGAAAGAAAGCCGAGAGTCCTGCGGAAAGGACGCGTGCATTGCCATCCTCTCACCACCCCCACGCTGCTACCAACCCTCTGATTTACGTCTTGTTGACCTTTTTCAAGCTGTAAGAATGGAACGACGGTACATGATTCTTGCGCCCATGAGTAGCTAGTTACTCGTCTCGTTTCACTGCAGGATTTTCCTGTATTTCGCTTGATAGTGCATGAACTTTGTTCGCGTGTATGCACTGTTGAGTGCTTCTATTGAGAACATCGTTATTTTCTTATTGAAATTTAGCTTGTGTAGTCCACGAATTATCTTTTGGAAAAGGAAGACTTTGTTGTTAATGGATAGTTATCGATTTTGTTAGAAGGCAGTTCAATTATTTGATTAATCGTAATTAATTTTAATTTTTGAACTTGATTAATTTTAGAATAGATTTTTACTCCTTACACTGGATTTTACTTATTTCTTGCATTTGTAATGATACAGAAAGTATTGCAAATTTATCTTAGATGGTATCAAAAGTTTGCACTATAAGGTCATTATTTCTGATTAGTTTTTGTAGAGTTTCCAATTTCATGGTTGGTTTAAATACATAAGTTGCTTAATACAAAAGATAATTGAGTATCTTATTTGGATGATTTCTATATGAAACAACAGCAAGATTTGCACTGCATTATGCACAAACACTTACCTTTTTATAATTAATTTTGATAATAAAAACTTGAGAAGAGTTATAGCAGACATTAATAATAAATAAACAAACTTTATAAAAAATATAAATGAAAACCTTAGAAATGTTTGTTATTTTGGTATCATTTTTAATCACTGGAACTTTTGTAGAACTTTATGTAGACTGCAAATATTTATGCATTTATACGAAATTTAAATGTACAAACACACGTTACAATATTTAATGGGTGAAACTAATTTAATTATGAATCTGGTAATTGTAAGCATAACTTACAAAACAACAAGGATCCTAATATACAGATATTAATCTTATGCTCCTATAAAAACAGAAGCAACAGTTTTTAACAAAGAAGCCAATGTATTTTCTTCACCCAAGCTTAAAACTTGAATCAGATCATTGAAAACTCGGATTACCAAGATTGGAGAACTTTGTTGGAAAAGTTGCGGACTCGCTTTTACTTGGAAACAACAGCGAAATCGTTGACCATGTTCAAGGCACTTTGTCAAGCGATGAAGATGTTCGCGAGCCGCAATCTGCGAAGTATGCCGCGGGGTTCAAGCGTGGAATGAATTATGATTTGAATTACAATCTCGTTTAGAATGTTGGCGGGAATACTTGAAGGGAGCATCCCTCTAAACAGGATTCGCATGGTCCATAACTGGATGGACAGGCTGCAGAGAGATTAACCCATGATCTCCGATCTCGCTTGACCGGATGCTGGACCTTCAACCTGCTCCACTGAACAAGTGTCCAACATTTATCATGAATGCTTGTATCTTGCAGCACTTGCATACACTCATTTTCAATTTGTAATATGAATGTCAAGTTGTTGGGTGATTAATCTTTCATCAACTTCAGTTGAACTAACGGCAAAGTTCATTTCAAGCTTATTAGTAGAGTGCGAACGTTCATGCAAATACATATATGTAGATAGAATGAAGATAAACATGAAAAACCTAAACAGAAATTTGTTTTGTCATTACGAGAATATAAAAATGTATTTTTTCTTCAACACAAATTGCATTATACTTATGCTTTAGATATTTCATGTTTAAGGGCATACATGTAGGTACAAACACATTGCATATTTTGTGCATATGTATTTTTTTATGTATTTATGCTTTTCAGCGTATAAATCAATGTTAACTGATAAACGTCAACAGTTAAGTGGTATAACCGTAGAAAAATTGCTTATTATTTATTGTAATACAAATTGTAATATTCTAGTGTAAATTCAAATACTATATATATATATTATATATGATAAAATGCATGTTACAAATTGCTTACATATTTGCATACGTTTTATGCATACATGCATACTTTATTGGCATAAGTGGCATATGTTTCCAACACATTTCACGTGCATGAACATCCCGCGTTCTATTATACTTATTAGTATATCCAATTATTCATTCGAAGTGTCTTGGTGGAATAACACTGCTAGCATGTAGAAAAAGATTTTGTGATCATTTTCTGATTTATAAGGCAGCGGTATTATAGTTTCACTTGGATTATTTTATTATAAACTTATTACAATACCGAATGAGATCTTTACGAATCGACGGTTATCTTATTTCTAGAATATTCCGGTACCACGTCATGCACAAAAAGAAAATGTGCTAATTAGGCAATTGTACATTAGATCAGTAAATGTTACAAGTGACACATATATCGAAGTTTATCTTTATCGATGCACGATTTACGGTTACCTTCATTTCAGATTTTAACAATTAGGAGGAAATATTTTGTTTCACGTAATAGTAAGATAATGAAACAGAAAGATTAATAATTTCTCGATAATTAGATAATGGATATGTATGCAAATATATAGGTATTATGATACGTAGTGAAGATAAAATGTACTTTGTGAGTATCTTTGACAGTAAACATCAACAATGATTAGTTGACAACCTCTTACAACACAAAACCAGTTTCTGATCAGAATCCACTTCCTTATTGCTCTTCTATAGAAATGTGAGTGTTTATAAATATACACCGTTCATTGATAAATATCACGTAGAATGGAAAGTTCGTGCATTTGCTACGAGGTAACTCTGCAACATTTTGCTACATAATTCATTAGCAGTGGCGGACCCAGGAGGAGGGGTGATGGGTCGACTCCTCCTCCCAGAATAATAAATTTTAAAAATATTATGCTGTATTCCGAAAAATTTGCTCGAATATATTTAGCATACCGATTTATGATAATACTTATCGAGAGATTCGGGATTTACATATTTAGCAGACGTGATCGGTATGCATAGCCTTTTAAACGATTAAAGAATATATGTATAATCAAAGATTAAAAAGTGTAGGTGTTTAAGTACTTTTACACCTTTCCCTCCCTCTGGAAAGGACTTATGGATCAACTCCTGTTCATTAGTAGCTATTTTCGTATTTTTACATTTCCGTTACGTAATCAGAAAATAATAGATATTAATGGAAATTCATTTCTACAAATAGTTTTTACAAATATAATATAGCTGAATGTAATAGAATAAAAACGCACGAACTTTCTGTTCAATTCAAGTTTCGTAACTCTTTCATTCGTAACTCTTAACCCTTTCGCTACGGCGGCATTGACCGTCAATGTACTAAGGCTGTACAAGATACAGACTATTTAGCCACAAATCTACAGTACAATATATACTGTTTTGCGAACTATTACTTTTTTAATCAACGAATATTTTACAAGTACTACGCTAACTGTTAGCCTAGGACTATCAAACTATATTACGTACAGATCGATTTTTTAACTAGTGCTAAATTTCTAGGAGTGACTGTAGTCATCTTTGTTAAACAAGAAGCGCTTAATATCGGTGACTATAGTCACTCTTATTGTTAGTATCGAAAAAGTTATATATACCTGTATCAACTGAAGGGCTAGTCAAAAGTAATTAGATTCGAATGAATTGTAATATACCACATTTTAGAACTATTCTGAAATATTTCAACATTTTTCTCTTGTAAATATTACTGAATTCGTGTCTACAAAGATACGTCGCCACAACAAAAAAAGAAAGTATCAGTTGTGTCCTATAAACCCAGCTTCATCACTAAACTACGAATGTTTACGCGGTTATGAAGAATTTAAGCTTGCAAAAATGTACAGAACGCATACCATCGGTAAAATTACAGTGAATATACAAAGTAGCCTGTAAAGTATAGTAATTAAAGGATAAAACTAATCTTTGTATAGCTTCCATTTCGTTAAATCTGTTTATAAAAATATGGATTTGCATAAACATCCGCAGTCTAATCGCCACAGTTTCAGTTTGCCTAATTCTGTCCCCTTTGCTACTGTTTTGTAGTAAACATTTAAGAATCCGAAGCCATTCTTCAGTACGTTTCAGTATCGATTACAAGACCAGTCCAGTCTATATTTACCAAAAAAAAAAAAATTTGGTATGCTACATTTTTATAAATTCGATAATATTAAGACGACTTGATAACACAAGTTCCTTGTGTTCACTCTAGCGATTCTATTTGTACCTATTTGAATGAATACTTGCTGTTTCATTGAAACTGAAGAACTTACGATTAGTTCATAAATTTTATAGCTACAAGCTACTTAATACATACTGAAGGAACTGAAAACATTATGCGTTTAAGTCTGCAATATTGCATTCACCCACACTAGCTTTTCTACTCGGATAACCGTGCAGCACTAAACCATAATCACCGAAAAATTACAATAAGTCCACCACCTCCACTTATGCATATGCATAGTGCACGCTCGTCCAACAATCTTAACATCTCCTTCCGCGTGCGACTCTCTCCTTTCAAGACCGTTCTCGCGTCAAGTTCAGAGATTCGCGTAGAAGGACAATAAGGAGGAGCGTCGCTCCTACGCCCGATTCTCTGCTCGTTCCTCCGCGATCTTTCACATTATTTCCTACTCGAGACACGTAGGTCGAACAAAGGACGAAGAGAGAGCGTGCATTGCGAGGGTGGTGCGACGCAAGAGACGGACGAAAGAGCGAAGAAGAGGCGGAAGCGGTGGAGGTGGATCGTAGGCAAGATCGCGCGTTCTCTCAAAGAGTGAAAGTCGGCGGCGCGTTTCTTTGAAGCGGGTATTAGCCGGCCGATTCCATCGAATTTACCGTGTCGCGAGAGTTCGATCACCGAATGTGATAGCTTGTATATTTGTAGAAGTAATAACGGGTGCAGGGAACATCCGAGTGGTCGGAGGAAGAGACTGCGAGCACGCGGAGCTCTGGGTTGTCGCGAGGAGGTAAAGGAGGTGGAGGGTAGCTTGGCGACACTCAAGACCTCTCTGGGATCCGCTCTTGCTTCCTCTTACGCTCATTCGCCGTCCGTCTTACTCGCTTACTCTCGCACTCTCGGTACAAGGGTCCATCTCATAGCAACGCCCACGGAAACTCGAATCGATACGACGCACTGTTCTGGAAATTCGCCGGATTTTCGCGCTCATTTTCAAATTTCGACCTCCTGGAAATTCCACTGAAAAATCATCTTCGATCGCTATAGAGACGTAGACACCGCAACGCCACGCGCTGCTGGAATTTTCGTAATAACCACGCGACCCGCCACCATAGCCAACTATAAATTCGAGAATCACGTTGCTCGCGATGGAGTAGGACACGGGCCGAAAATTCCAACCCCCTTGCCGGCTGCCTAGTCGTGAGAGTAAAGGGAACACAGCGGTTAGGAGGAAAGGTGACAGGATTTTTGATAAAGATACCCCTTATCAGTAACGGACACACGGTCTTCTGGTCTGTTTAGTTCTTGAAAAACTGCACAGAGAAATTGCCAGTCTTCGTAATGCCTGCAAATCCATTGCCTTGGGTTTGCATCCGCCGTGCTTCGATTACGTTTTACGAGAGCAGCAAGAGTAGCTCGTTTTCCTTGTTACAGAAACAGAATTGAAATGAAAATCACAATTTATTGAAAGTATTTATTTCCTATGACGATGTCTTATACCGGAAGCTCATTTTTATTTGAATCAAGAGTTTCTTATTATCCTTGATGATTTTTTAATTGTTGTGGGAAAATTTTAATGCTATGTGTGTGTGTGTGTGTGTGTGTGTGTGTGTGTGTGTGTGTGTGTGTGTACAATAGTACTTACGATTTCTTTCAGAAGGATTGCTGTAATATTAGCTTTTGAGCTACTTAGGTGAGTTTATTGAAACTGATGCTGGTTGTCTGGCACGTGTTATTGCGTAACTTGCAACCGGTATTAATTAAAAGTAAATACATTTATATTGGAGAACTTTAATCAATTAGATAATGAGAAACTTTGCTGAAATAGGGATTTAAAAAGTAGTAAAGAAATACAGTATCACCTGGGATGCGGAGAAAAATATGTTAATGAATAATAGTTATAATTAAATTACTTTACTTCTTTGTTTTTAATCAAGCGAAGGTACTTGCATTACTTAGAGAGTAACCTAATCGTTGATCTACTGAATATAAAATAAGTCTAATACCGTTAATAAAGCTAACGAAAGCGGTATACAATTCCTTTATGATAGAAGATCTCATCTACAAGAACAAATCTGTCCGTTAAATCTGGTCTAACATAATTCCACCTTTTTCAAAATTCAGCTACGTGCATTAACTGTCTGCATTTTCTTCCTTTTTTAATTTATCAGAATTACGCGGACTTATTCGGATTATACAAGAAATATTAAACATTTAGCTTTAAATGCAATGCCTTACATACTTATAATATTTGTTGACCCTTTGCTATAGGATAGCTATGGACTTGAGTCAGATTGGTTCTACAGAAATATTACCACGGCACTTCTTGTTTATAATGCATCTTACGATCATAAACCTACTTCTTAACCCCAGGACACTCAAGGTGTTGGATGATCCAACGTTGAATAATACGTTACGTTACGTTTTTAATTACGTCAAAGTTGGCTGCTGATTTAGAAGAAACAAGCACTGTGTTTAACTCTTTAAGTACGGGTATACTTTGACAAGTCGATCTCCCGGGGAGCAAAAAAATGACTAAGGGAAAACGTATCAATAAATACATCTACTTTGTAGATACATGTTTTTACGAACTTTTCGATACTAAAAAATAACAATATAAGTAATAATATTATTTTATTGTATTGGAAAGTTCAATCAAAAGATTTTTCTTGTATGATATAATCTATAACATTCTCCAATATAACAACCTTGTTTATACTTTTATACTAACACCATGTTGTTACATATTTTCGCTTCTTTTTATGTACTTCTTTCAAAAATAGGTGTTGATTAGCGATTTTTACAACTTAAGTAAAATCAGATTTTAATATCGCCCATTGACGACGGCCGTACCTCAGCGGAAATTTGCTTCGTCGTCTATTGACGACAGCCAGCGTTAAAGGGTAAATTCGCTTGTTTAAATCATTAAGTACAATTGCTTTCTGACCGAAAATTTGATTATTTACAGCCTCCAGATGTTACTTTATGAAAAAAATTACAGATTAGAATTTTATGGATATTTCCTGACTCACCCAAGACTAATAAATTCTTTACAAGTTGAAAAAATGATCTCAACCGCGCATCAAATGCTTCCAGTATCTATATTTCTCCTTTTTAACAAAAACCATCCAGTTGCACTCGAAAATGTTTCACCTAGCTATCAAAGATATCACGCTTCTCGTAACAACGGTAGCCGTAGATTCTTCTACATCGAACATTTTCCATAAAAAGAAAGAAAAGGAAGATGCAGAAGAAGTCGGCGGAGAAGAGAGTCTTGAAATGGCGCGAAAGGAACGAGGCGAGTTTGTATTCTCCGCGTTTTCCTCGTTTTTACTGGCGTGGCCAGTCAGGCGTCTTGTCATGCATGACCGATGTCGATATGTGTACAACGTAGGATGTACACGCTCAGGAGCAAAGCATCGTTGGAAAAGTCCTCTTTGCCTCCCTCATATCCCCTCTTTGGCTCTTTTTCTCCTTCTCCTTCTTCCATAGAAAAGGAAGGAAGAAGGGAAGGCTTCGTTTCACATTCGTTTCCAGATCTGTAGAAATTCGTGCACGAGAAATCCAGAAAATTGGACAGAGCGATCGGTTCTCGACTATCCCGGCGAACGTTCTTCAAATGAACGATCAGCCGGAATCCCATAAGCCATTTTTCTCCGGCGAGAGATCCATGGGTCGAACGATATCAAAATTTTAAAACCGATCCTCCGGCAGCGCTCGTTTCTGCTGATCGAAGGAATTTTGGTCTTAATTCGTCGGTTATTTAAGTGTCCTACTCTATTCTCGGTCTATTTGGTCCGTAATAACATTTGGTGCAAGAAGAAGAAAATTTATGAAGAAAATATTCTAATTTTTCAATATCTCTAATTTTGTTTCTAGAGTAAAGGAATGAAAATATCTCTTATTCCTTTAGAAATTAGAATAATGCTTCATTAATCCTTTAATAAAATTGTATTAAATTCTGGTCTTTTGGTTTTGCAGTTCACAAAAATAGTTTCAAATTGGAATCATTGATATCATTAGAGTTCGTATATTGTAAGGAAGATGTGGGAAAATCATTAATGACAATAAAGAGCATTTTAATTGTTCTTTTTTTAACTCATTTGTCTTGCAATTTTTTCAGTGACTGCATGTATTGCATACTGCAAGTTAAAGATAAAGTTTATTTCGAATACATTGTGTTTCTATTGTACGTATATCATACGTTGTAGTTCGGATTGTAACAGTACTTTTAAGGCAAGGGGTTAAATAATGGTACAATTTTGTTAGAAAGAGCTCGGAACTTTTACCATTTCTTAGTAACTTTTATAACTTGGAATACTCCTTATTTAAACAATTATTTTCTAAACACAATACTGTACGATTGCCCGTATATAGAACAATAAATTGTTTGTCTACTTACATTTACGCAATAAAGAAAGTAAACAAATTTGCTCTTTAATCTTTTAAGGAAAGTCCTTTCAGGTAACAAAAGTAGCACTTTTCCTTTCACTTAAACCCCAATATTCTTAAGAGAATCTTAAAAACTTTTACTGCTAATTGCTCTATTATTTCTGTAGTCTATTATTCGTTGAGTTTCACGAAGGAAATGAGCGAAGATTACTTTCCGTCCTCGAGTCGTTTCCTGGAGCTCGACAGGGACGGCTGCTACATATTAAAGCGACGCTATTGAATTACGATGTAACGGCGTTAGAACACATAGGGTTGATCACCACTGACACGAATTTGTCTACACGGGCGATTGTGGTCAGTCAATGCAGGATCGACAAGGCCCGGTTTGTTGCTCATCCAGTTTCTAATCCGGTTTCCATGATGAACTTCGACCCCAAAACGGGGCCAGCCCTGTCAACACAGAGGCGCGTCCACAGAATGACAAATGTTGCTGCGACCACTAATGTTACTGTACAACAAATTATATTTGAGGTGATAAAATCTGCTAGGAAGTTAGATAAACAGTACTCAACGACGAGAGGCAGTACATGGGTCATAAGTCGACCGAGTTCTTTCTTTCTTACTAATGGATTAATGCGATACTACGATAATTTAGTTAACGGATTAAAATTAGATCTTTTCCAGTGTTTTTTTAGAATTTTTAACAAGAGCGTTTAGCAAACGTATTATTTTATTTAACAGATTAGCAGTATCCAAAAACGACAAATCATGCACGAGTCATTAGCCGATCGAAATTTTGATTTTTTATCGGTAGACGAATGTAAAACTGCTACTTTTGAATTAATGGATTGCAGTTGTATTTTTAAAAATTTGTACAGGTTCGTTTAATGGTCTACAAGTTTTTATATGAATTTATAGTATTTTAATAAATGCAACTGAAGAAATGAAGGCTAAATAGGGATTTGCTTCATCTTTCGCATGTTATAATTCGTACGCATGTTTAAACCTACAGTTTATTGATTAATACATTATTTTACGTATCTTTTTTATTGTTTGTTACAGATATCTCATGCCAAATTTTTCTAATACACCTACCTGGATATTCTGGAAGATTCTGAAGTATATTGTGCAGAATGTGATACGATTTCTCGAATGAAGATTATGCAAATAATATTTTAAGAGACTTTAGACGTGTTGACTATTGAATGTTTTACCATCAAAGAATATATAAATAACCGGGGACCACTAATAATAATTATTACATTGCGCTGCGATACTAAAGCAAGCAGATTCTTTATTGCTAAACCAAATTGCTTTAACTTCCTCATATTTATTATAATTTGTTAACGCGTTCTGAGTTTATTTGTGCTCCTCATTGGCACTTATTTTGTGGATTACATTGTAATTCGTAAATACACTGACAAAAATAAAAGAAAACACCTTATACCTTGTTTTGCACATCTAATAATATATTCTCAATCCATTATAAAAAAGCATTTAGTTGTAGGATTTTGAAAACTGAATTCGATGAGGAGCTGATTTATCACGCGAGCTAATCTATTACAAACGTGTTAACATTGTTAAGAATTGAACAGTAATATTACTAATTAATTAGAGTCAAATAGAGTAACTATATACAGAGTCATGAGCCTAGTTAGTTAAGGTAATATAATTAGATGTAACAAGTTTATCTTGGTAAATAATCACTCTAAAAAATTACCAAATCATTGTTAATTGTTTCTAAATGTATCTTTACAAGTTTACCTTAAAAACTAAATTATTGTTTAACTATTATTAGTTATACACTTCCCTTTATACCAAATTAAAGATAAAACATAGATTTACTCGAATAACTAAAAATTTGTGGGATTTGGTATTTCTTGAGTGACACGTTATAAAACAAATTTACACGCGCCAATAATCCTATGATTCAGGCTTCTATTAATATTTTACTGACCATGTGTTTACATACAATAATCTAGTCTATGAAATGAAAATTGGAATACTAAAATCCTTTAAGCATTGTATCATTTATATTATCGTAGAAACAAGTTGTCATTTTTTTGTCAGTTGTAAAATAATTATTATAAAATTGACATCAAAGGGTCAAATGTTCTAATTAATTTAATTAATTTCTTGCCTTATTAAATGTTTTAATTCTTGAAAAATTCAAGTTAGATATTTACTGCTTTAACACCGTATAGAATACAAAACGTTGATATATTACAAGTAGTTTGTATTTGATAAAACTTCATCTTACAGTTTGATAACACAATTAGAGTTAAAATCACAATTTATTAGAAATACAGCGTGTATTTGTTGTAGTAGTCGTAGTATGCTTTATTGATTTCCTCAAATGGATTACAATATTCCGTTTCCCATATTCTACCTTTACATTTTCCTTCTATATACAAATTAATATATATTACTCATAAATGTATCCCAACATAAACGTCCTATTATCATTAACATTCGAATAAAATTAAAATTAACATTTCTTTATACAAATTTAATACAAAAACACAAACTAAATTTGATAATTCTCCTTTCATTACTTAAGTGTGTTTGTTGTATTTAAATCATAATCTACTTCACGACCCACACTCGTTAATGTAAGGTAAGGCGTTAATCCACCTTAACTAAATCAACCAACGCCAAGTGGTCCCCCGATAATGACAGTCAACATGTCGAAACATATCGCGCAAATTATCGAATTGATTAAAAAGGGAACTCGAAGAACGATCAAAGAGATGACGAAATAAACGCAGCATTGACAGGTCCTGACCCGCGGTTCATCACACTCCTGTCCCGCATTCCCGTCGCACGTCCTCCTTCTCCCCGTGTTCGAGCATTAATTTTATTCATTGAGGCCGCGCAGACACGGCACACGGTAAGTACGTGCTACATTATTGGCCAATATCGGGCAGACATGAGGTTCGAGTAATTCCGACTAGGCACGACCTCCATTAACCGCGCTATAAACAGATAATCGCGAATTTCCCAGTGATACCGCTCGCCCAATCAGATAAACCCGAAGCAGTCGAGATATGGAATTATTGTCTACGCGTTTCTCGGCTCATTCGCGCGCGCAGCTACGTAGCTGTGAATTAGCGGCAAATTTCACGATACTGATGGTCGAATTAAAATTATACCACGGGAATCACGGTGCTGTGAGTACTTACTCGAACCTGTTGGTTATATATTCGTTGAATTGTGATTTTGATGAAGAACTTTTTTAGGAAGAATCAAGTAGAATTGATTTTAAAAATGTTCCATCTCGGTATTTTGCAGCACGCAATAGTAGCGCTTGTTACTTTTTTCGTAACCAAATTATTTTTCATATAAGATCTTATTAAAATTTATCTTGTCTTTAATTTGAGCGTAACCTAAATTGGGAGTATTTAATCGATGAATATTCAGTTGAGGTTAATTTTGTATTGCTGAAGTCACATATATGCATTCGTCTGGTTACAAAAGCGTTAAACTGTGAAAAATTTACCTCTAAGATTTTTTTTAATTTTACTTGGAGCAAAATTATAATCTGGCTTAGGTATTCGAGTCGCTCCGTGATAATATTTTACATCGATAAATTCATTCCTAAGTCTACAAGACCTCTTAATAATCTTCAAATAAAAATAATGGATTTCTAAATAATATAACAATAGGAACGGAATTTCCCGAAAGGTAACATTCTTAACTCCTAGAATCTTCAGACTACTGTATCATGATTAGAACTCTCTATTGTTCGAATAATTATGAACAACACCGTAAGTACAATCGTTAAATCAATCGTCTGAAGGATCTTTATTAAATTCCAAATCCAAAGTATCTTTACCTTATCAATTCTGGCTAAAGGCAAAGCTCGCGTTACTTTCGCTGAAACTCTCGTCAGTTTCTGAGAACACCAAAGATTGGGTGAAAGGTGAAAACGATTTCTTGCGAAAGTGTCAAAGGCAGCGAGCCTTATTCTTGAAAACACGCGTCTGGGTGACATCAAACGGCTGGACTTCGTGCGAGTAGAATAAAATTTCCGGGATGTTTTGCGTTATTACGAGCCGCCTGACGCCGGCCGTGATCCGAAACGTGTGATGCGGCTCTTTGTTTGCGTTCG